>JBBBDQ010002023.1:105000-570000 GCA_037127315.1 Ascarosepion bandense
GGAAGCGCGCTCTCACTCTCTGTTCACTAGGCTACACGGTTCATCGTCATTAATAAAAATATAACTTATATTTTTATATATATACATGTTTGTTGTTTATTGATATACAACAAATGTAGCACTTGTAAGTTCAATTTACTACCTTGCTCCAGCGAAAGAATGAGTGTGGTGGATAAGTCTCTTATCTCTAGTAAGTTCGAATCAACTTGTGTTTTACTCATTTTTGGTTAGTTTTCTTTGTTACAGTATATATTTTTTTAATCATCTCACCCCAAGCAAGGCATTCCACTGCCACTATTGCGCATGGGGCTATATAGGTGAAGGTAAAGAGAAGGAGTGGTTAGACATAGGGAATGTCAGGAGGAAGGTGATAGATGAGTAAGGATACCGAGGATGAGGGTTGGGCAGATGGGAAGAGTGTTTGATAGAATGGGAGCAGGTTAGTGTGTTAGGAGGTGTCTATTGACCTTACATTTAAATTCCTGGAGGTTTTAGCCGTCGAGGAAGTAATCGTGTGGAAGGGAATTCCACAGTCGGGAAGTGCGAGGAAAGAAACTGTTGGAGTAGTAGTTGCGGTTGCATTTTATCGGTTTCACTGTAAAAGGGTGGAATCTAGTTGCTAATCTAGTATCTTGTGCAAATTCGTATTTAGGGGGCACCAGTGATCTAAGTTCAATGGAGCAGAAGCCGTGAAAGTATTTATAGAAGAGACATAGGGAAGCCACGTCGCGCCGGTGAGAGAGAGACTGCAGGTGGTCTGCTAAGTCGGTATCAA
Source organism: Ascarosepion bandense (assembly GCA_037127315.1). Classification (NCBI taxonomy): domain Eukaryota; kingdom Metazoa; phylum Mollusca; class Cephalopoda; order Sepiida; family Sepiidae; genus Ascarosepion; species Ascarosepion bandense. The sequence continues at coordinate 105,776 of JBBBDQ010002023.1, forward strand.
ATTCGTATTTAGGGGGCACCAGTGATCTAAGTTCATCGGAGCAGAAGCCGTGAAAGTATTTATAGAAGAGACACAGGGAAGCCACGTCGCGCCGGTGAGAGAGAGACTGCAGGCGGTCTGCTAAGTCGGTATCAAATTCGTATTTAGGGGGCACCAGTGATCTAAGTTCATCGGAGCAGAAGCCGTGAAAGTATAAAGTTACAGACAAAAACTACCTGGTATGTCTGAAAATTAACGGAACACGTAGTATAAACAATTTATTTCAATTCCCAACAATTGTCTAAGTAATCCCACCTCGAGTCTTGTGCGCCTTTTTCATCCTTCTCTACAATATATTCTATGTTCTACTGGAATGATTTTTTCTGAAGCTTTTTAGCCACGTCGTTACGGCTCTCTTGATGGCGTCCCCGCTTTCAAAACGGTTTTCAATGATTTACTTCAGCCTGAATAAAAGGAAAAAGTCAAAGCAAGATCAGATGGAAAGAGATGGCCTTCTAGTATGGTGAAGTTTTTCTCGACCATGAACTGCTGGAAACTCTGAGCATTGTGAGTAGGTGCATTGTTGTGGTGAAGTAGCAACAATTTTTCCTGCCAAAATTGCATGTGAAAAATGCAATGGTTGCAGAAATCTAAGATTCCAGCTATATACTTCCAAAATATTATGCTAAATAGCACAATCATCTTACCACTCTTTGGCCATAGCTCGCAGAGTACACCGAGCCTCGTTACTTTCCAGCCAGACCTCGTATATAAATAAACCTGGTGTATTATCTCGATAAGTTATGTTCCTGGGCTGATCAGAATTCTACCCTAAATCTCCTGTTCGATAGGCTAAATTTTACTAATCTTTAAATCCTTAATCTCTATTTTAATGGCAAATGATCAGAATACCTATATTTTTTAGTTCACGTAAATTGTTTTGACTCATTGTTATTCTCTTAGTATTCCATTGGTTTTGTGGGATAGGAAATTAAGAATTACAATCAACCTTCTTTTTCACTTTTACAAAACTTCACAATGGCGTATGAAATCCTTGTTTTTCACAAATAGAAAAAGGATTGTCGGGCATAAGGTCACGTCGCACATTGTTCTCTTTCTCCTTCTTTCTCGTTTGCTGATTCCTTTTACTTCTTCTGCATTCGAAGACGTTCCTACCTAACAAACGCTCATACATACATAGGTACGTACGCATAAACTCTTTCCAACAAATTACTACTCCGAACATTTCTTGATACCCTTAACTTTCTCATTGAACATTAAGTTCTACCACAATTTATGTTATCCTTTTCATTAATAAATTTCTATATTAACATGGAAAATGTATATCTTATTCTTCCACACTGATTCACATATTCCAACCTGATGAAAAGATACTAATAATGAAAAGCTTCTCATAATTCTGGTGATAAACTTGTAAGGTATAGGAAGTTCGGTTATGTCTGACACAAGGCCGAATTAAAAAAATCATTAGCCATCTCTTTATAGCTAGTTTCCCTAAGACATCTTCAGAGTTGTTACTTTGTGGAACAGGCACCCGAAAAAATGGTTTCCACATCACTATGATCTTAACTTCTTTAAGTGTATGGTCAGCCGTTATCTGTCTCGTATATCCAGCAATTTTTAAAGCTTTTACGTCCTTCTAACATTCAGCAAACACGTGCTTTGTGTTACTCTTGTGTTTTTTCTTTATAAATAGTGTAAAAAGCTTAACTTATCAATTGAGACATATTTGTATGTTATCCTCTTTTAAGAAATAGTTATGATTATGGCCTACACTTCAGAAATGCTGCAATTTACTGGGAAATATAGTAGAGTTATTTTTATTGATGATTTTATGACTTTCAGCGTAACCCGTCTCTGAGATTAGCTTCAAGCGAAAGCTTTCCAAAGATCAGTGTGCTCTGCTAATTAATTAATCAGTTAAGTATCATAAGTGATACACGCTTTGGGCGATCATATATCGAAAGTGACATGACTGACTGGGCAGAAGATTAACCCGCAGTAGTTTGCCATTGCTTTCTGTGGTAGACTGGTTGCCAGCCAAGGCTATAGTACCCAATCTATTCCATTATTTAACCCATAACTGGAGGGAAGAGACGGATTATTACCTTTCCCAAAGGTATTGTGTGTAAGTGAATGTAAGGAAGTCAACTGGAAATCGAACTCGGCTTATAGAAATTTGTGCGAAAGTAAATGCAAATATGCTAGACGGTTTGATTTATTCATTTTCTACAGGTTATTTGAAGTGAGAAAAATATTTTAGATAATAAATATTTAGTGTTACAAGTTTTACTAATTAGCCTATAGATGGGGAGAAGCGAATATATGAATACAACGAACCCAACTGGAACTGGAACTGGAACTAGCTTCTATCATTAACAACTTCGATCCATGGTCCAGTAAAGCACCCGGCATTTGGTCACCCATCCAGGCTCGTCTTTTCTTTAATGATCGCTCCGGAATCGGTGATTTAAAGTGATGCTGACTTAAACCCAGACTAGACGGGTATTTCAGTTCGGCCCGCTGCTTTATTCTCTCCTTACAGCTTTTGAGCTACATGTAGATTAATCGGAAGAACCAGGTATCGATATTCCTTGGAATGGCCAACGACCTCATACCGCTGGAATAACCTACGAAACCTCAGATACTAAACACTGCTACTTGGAAAAGTTCTCTATGTTCCAATATATAATGTTTGTAAATGCCCAAATAATAAAATGAATAATTGCTTGTTTCAGTCGCTCATCTGACGAGAACCGGTATTGTCAGCATAACTTATTTCGGTGATAGCAGACTTACCAACTTTCCCCGTATTCTTTCCGTTGAAAGACGAAAGTTATAAGAATAAGATGAAAACTGAATTCTTTTCCCTGTTTATCTATTTACAGTATCCGCAATTTTATGTTAAACTCAGAGTCACCTATAAATGCAACGACGCGGGACATTTGATGATATATTTAGCCGTTTTCTATACCATTCAGTGTGAAGGAGCAGAAGCTAGCTGGAAACTATTCATCTTCAAGCGTTCGTATAGTAAAATTAGTTTGGAGGAGATGGATGGCGGTGAATTCCAAACCTATGGCAAAACCGGCCATTTGCTGTAATCCTGGAAAGAAAAGATTACACTTTTATTTTTATCATCGCGAAAAGCATCATGTCTGAGTTTTGACCGTTCAGAAAGACAGAAACTAATTCGTATTTCTTTAAAGACACTGAATATTTATGATCCAAGATAAGAAACCGTTTTTCTCTTTTTGTAAGGCTTCTATTTGCTTGTCATAGAAACAAATTCTATTATGTACGTCAACATTGTTAAAGAAACTATATCTTTTGTTGTTATTCCGAGTGAAGTTACTTTCCTTTTTTATTGGGGAAGTTTTCAATAGAATTCCAAAATTAGTGATTCAATTCTCCTTTTGTGTCGTCATTTAACCTTTGAAACCTGACTTCTTGCACTGGATTTAGGCATGAAGAAACACAAAGTTAATGCCTCACACTCCACAGTGGACTAAAAAATATATATCAGAATATTCTATTGTATTTTTAAGAATAACCGTTCAATTTCTATAGATCGTTATGAAGCCTTACTAAGCCGAACTGCGGACCTCTTCTAAGTTTATATAACTTTTCATTATTCAAATCCTTTTTTAATGCCCTTCATAAATTTCTAAAATAAAAAAATTAATATTATCCACTGATTTATTTAACATTATCTAATGATTTATTTAATATTATCCAATGATTTATTGGTGATTCAATTCTCTTTTGTGTCGTCATTTAACCTTTGAAAACTATCATTTTGCACTGGATTTACGCATGAAAAAACAAAAGGTTAATGTCGCACACTCCACAGTGGATTAAAAAAATATATATCTGAATATTCTATTGTATTTTTAAGAATAACCGTCGAATTTCTATAGATCGCTATGAGGCCTTACTAAAGCAAACTCCGGCCCTCTTCTAAGTTTATATAACTTTTCATTATTCAAATTCTTTTTTAATGTCCTCTATAATTTTCTAAAATAGAAAATTTAATATTATCCACTGATTTATTCAATCTATTAACCATAGATTTGTTTATGTGGTCCTCATCATTTTGTTGAACTCGGGTCGGAACAGTTGCACAGTCTGATATTCGTCTGTTGCCTGTATTATTTGGTAACGTTATCGTCATTATGAATTGAACCAATGTTGCGAGCAGACTATTCTCATTACGCTGTTCATAATTCTATTCCTGACAGTAGACATATTTTCTGTTAGTAAATTCCTCTATATACCTATACTGATGGACAACGATGTCAACACTGAAAATAATGTTTATCAAAACTATAAATAATTTCAGACTATTATTAATAAAAATCATTTAAACTTTACGTTTCAAATTGTTTTATCAAATCGTCGATTAATTAGGGTTTTAAGCAAAAAAATACTTCAATTCTACATTAAACCCTACAGACTGGCTCTATTGACCGGCGCTATAAAATAACATATTAAAATAAAAATACTGATTTTCGACAACCTTAAACAAAATATTTGGAAGGAAACTCCTATATATAAAAGAAAGAAGTTATAAATTTAACATAATAACTTAATTTTTCTGAGAAATTGCTTTAGACTTTTATGGAATTAGAATTAATATTATTACAAAATGAAACATGTTATCTTAGGAATCTCGACTGCAGAGATTCGTAGGTGGATGCATCTCTCCATTTTGCATAGGTGTTTCTTAATTTACTGATATTTCCAGATTTTCACTTATTTATATGTTGTAATGAATATGCATGCATCTTGGTTCCCCCCTCAGTAATGTAATTGGCTGGTGTCAGTCATAAATACAGACGAAGGCGGGGTCGCCTAGAACTACACATATTTGAACACCTATTGACTACACCTATTGCATAAGCCTAAGCCTAATCATACTGCATACGAGTAACAGTTCATTACGGCTACTTGGTAGATTGTCCTAGCCGGTTACATTGCCAAAACCACTTAGCCACTTCGAATAATAAATATAAAGTTTCATTAAAATCTAACAATTATTTGATTTTTGTGAGAATTTACAAATAAACAGGTTAAGAGGCTCATCCCTTGTTCCCTGTTTAGGATGTGGTTTCCGGCTTTATCTTTTCCAATCTTTTCACTCTTACGTAGCTCGCTGCACATCAGTGGCGTTACAGCCTTGCTCGGGGTGATACGATTAAAAAAAATATCCCTTTCCGGGACATATAATATTGTTGCAAGTTGTACGTGTTCGTATATTTCATGTTTTTGCAGGTGTACATGCACACACATACTCACGCATACACACAACACACACACACGTTTTTATATTTTTCGTTTAGGCTTTGTGATGCCATAGCAATAATAATAATTATAAATGTTAATTATAGAGAGTTGGGTTTACAATTATTTTTTATTATTTGCTGATTAGGTTAATGTATTTCTGCTTGTTGTCTATATTATATTTTTCGTTTGTTTATTTATATGCAGTTTATGTTATATTTATTTATTAATATGTTTTTATTTTAATTAGTGCTTAGTACAATTGATGATTTCCCACTTGATTTTGGTGGGGTGTTATTTTTAAAGGCTCCATATATATTTTGATCGGGCTGTATTGTTTGTATATTTTTCGGTTTTATATAATATTTTGTGGTTGCTATATTGTTTTTCCCTCTCACGCTAATGCAGATTTTTCATCTGTGTTAATGTTATTTGTTACAGTAGCTTTTTATATTATATTGTTTTAGTTAAACATTTGTTGTTAAGGGAGAAATTTTCTTTGTTTGACCGTTTTATTTATTTGCTTTATTTTGTTGGTTGTTATTATTGTTATTACTGTGAGTGTTAGAGGTTTTGCCGATTAAGTTTTTATTGTTCTTGGTTGTTATTTTGTTCAGGTTATCCATGCAGCTGTAACTGATTTTGCTTACCTTTTGTTTTTGCTTGCATAGGTTGGTGGTGTGTTTGGAGATTTTGCGAATGAATATTGGATTGTTGTTTGCCTTCCTGTATGCTTTGTAGGTTACGTTGTTTAGGTTAAATGATATATCAAGAAAATTTTGATTGGATTTTTTTTTCGGTTGCAAATTTTAAGATTTTGAATGTAATTATTATTATTATTTTTATTTTTTAGTGTAGTTCTGCCGTTACAGTTACTTAAGATCAATAGACAGCCGTCTTAGTTTAAACTGTCTTTTTTAACATTAATGTTCCTTAGATTAATGATACTCCATTTTTTTGCTCCATCATAGGAACCCATTTTTACACGAACTTTGTTACCGTTATTATTATTATTATTATTATTATTATTATTATTATTATTATTCCCAAGCTTTTTTATCCATGTTTTTATCATAGAATAATGCTAATATTTGACAGTGCTTAATGATATTTATGGCTTCGTTGGTTACATTTATGCATTGTTTTAATACATTTAGTGCGGCGTTTAGTGTGCGCAAATTATGGAAATAATATTAAAGATATTATTTGTTAATATTCAAATTCAATAAAATGTTTTTGAAAATTTCATTCCTTGGTAATATGCAGGTTTTTCTGTATATCCGTACTTTAGAGAAAGCCAGTATATATATATATATATATATATATATGTGTGTGTGTGTGTGTGTGTTTTCCTATATACCCGTATTTTAGAGATATTCTGTATATATATATATATATATATATATATATATATATATATATATATAAAGCAGCGGTAAAATTCCAGGAAGGATTAGTAAAATCCGGGATAAGGTTGGTAAATAATCCAGGAGGATCCTAGCAATATAGTTAAATTATTAAAACTGATTCAATAGAGATCTCAATACAAACCAATTCTCATATATATATATATGAGAATTGGTTTGTATTGAGGTCTCTATTGAATATATATATACTAGCAGTATAGCCCGGCATTACTCGGGTGTACTGAAAGCTTTAAAATTAATCCATGGTCCTGGAACTCAGACTCTTTGGACGTTGACACGAAAGACTAAAAAGCAATAGTTGTTTCCAGTTAAAGCGAAACCGTAGACTGAAAGGAAAACGAATGGATGTAAGTCAAATTTTGTTTTCTACAGTTATTTTTTCATTAATAAAATTATACTTCTAAAATCGGCTATTATTTTTATAACGATGTAATAAAATTTAGAAAAAAGTGAAGATATCTATTTTTGGCTTGTCTATCGATGTGAGCGTAAACGACTGCTAGAAACAGAGAACCGAGTCATCCACAATTGGGAAGATGGCAAATCCCAACCCAACCGTTGTGAAATTGAAGGGCCTCGCTCTGGAAGTATTTAGTAAAAATAAATTATAGAAATTTTATTGTAAATATATATTTTAGTAAATATAAATTATTTTATTTTGGATAGAATTAAAATCTCGTTTACTTTATTCATTTTGTTTGTAAAACCCTACCCCCCTACCACGCGCCGAATAACTTAATGTCCGACTAATTCCGAGGTGAGAGTTTTATCCTAAGGCTTATTTCAGTCTAAACACAGGACAGTTCGACGTGATTATTAAACTTATGAGACCTCGCTAATTACCGCCCTATCAGCCTCCTTCCGATCTTTGGCAAAGTATTCGAAGCCTTTATCAACGCCGAGGAGGTTCAGCATCTCACAGCCCAGAGGACCCTCTCGGACAAACAGTATGGTTTCCGCTTCCCCAGGTCTACTGCTGATATGCTAACGACGATCACTGAGTATATATACCAAGCTCTCGATAAGAATGGCGAAGCTCGAACCGTTGCCTTGGATATTTCCAAAGCGTTCGACAGAGTCTGGCATGCTGGTCTTCTACGCAAACTGCGGAGCTATGGTATAACTGGACATTTGTTTGACCTAATCTAGTCATTCCCCTCTAATCGCACATTGAAGGTAGTATTAAACGGACATGCCTCCCACAACTACCATACGAACGCCGGTGTCGCTGAAGGTTCTATCCTAGGTCCTACGTTCTTTCTGATCTACATTAACGATCTCCCCGACGCTATAAGATCCCAAGTAGGCATGTACGCCGACGATACCACAGTTTACTCTCGCCTCGATGAAAAATCTGTTGTGGGCGACAAAGCGAACCTCGCTGCCGAGCTTAAAAAGGACCTCTAATCCGTGGTGGACTGGGGTAAGAAATGGATCGTAAATTTTAATGCTTCCAAAAAGAAGCTGCTATCAATTAACCATCATAGACAATCCCTCCTACCTCCCATTAGCATGGAACAGGCCTACCTCCCTGAGAGTAAAACAGTACGCCTCCTTGGCCTCACACTCTCAGCAGACCTCAAGTGGAATGATTATATAGAATCCATTACTAAATCCGTTGCTATGAATGTCGGTTCTCAGTGCAGAGCCCGAAAGTTTTACCCGTCTGAGTCCATCCTGCACACATATAAAACTACCATCCACCCGTGTACTGAATACTGCTGCCACATCTGGTCGGGTGTCCCTGCTATTCTCCTCGGGGTTTTTGACAAAATACAACGGAGAATCTGTAATGTGATCGATACCGACCTGGAAGCCCGGCTGCAGTCACTCTCTCACCGGCGTGATGTGACTTTCCTGTGCCTCTTCTATAAATACTTTAACGGCTTGTGCTCAGACAAACTTAGATCACTTGTGCCCCCTAGGTATGACTTTGCACGATACTAGATTAGCAACTAAATATCATTCTTTTACAGTGAAACAGATAAAATGTAATCGCAATTTCTACTCTAACAGCTTCTTTTCTCGCAATTTCCGCTTGTGGAATTCCCTTCCATATAGATACTTCCCCAACAGCTATAATCTCCAGGAATTTAAATGTAATAGGGTTGTTTGTTTGTTTGTTTTTTCCTGTTTTGTTTTGTGTGTTTCGCCGGAGTAACTTGATTGTTTATTATGTTAGGTTATGGGGAGAGTCTCATACAAATTTATCTGTTGCATATGCTTATCATAAATAGCTTCTTTCTTTGAGTTCAATTTTAAAAGGCTAAATAAATATTTTTTATCCCTTTCCGTGTGAAAATATTTGTATAAATGATATACTATAGGGAATACAGTTACTGAGACTGACTGGTACTGTATTTACTCGTCCCCACCTCGATGCTGGGATGGGATACAAGGTTGGTTGAATGTGGGGAACTCAAACGTGTGCATCTGCGCCAGTTCAAATTTTCTTAGCCCACTTAATCGTAAATCCCGTTTGTGTGGTTACCAAACCCCACTTTTTATTGCAATGAGCTGCTGCGGGTTGCTCTTTCCACGAACTGGGCCTCTCTCCATACTTTCGTTGCACTCTGTCCAAAGACAGTCATTACTGAAATATTTTAAGAGACAACCCAATAGTGACTGCCAAAGTTGATGTGATTCAGCCAGTTAATTTCCATACGTGATACACTCTTAGTTAGTCATGTCTCTTTCGAAACATGACTATCTGGGTAAAGGATTATTTACTGCGGTAGACTAGTTTCCTAACAATACTCTAGAACCCTGTTTGTCCTGCTATTTAACCCATAGCTGGAAGAAGATAGATTAATACTTTTCCTTGCGAGTAACTGATTGGAACGGATACAACTTGGAAATCGAAATTGATCTACCGATTTCTTGTTCCGAGCGGATATCCACGGCGCCACAACGCACAGCCTGTGATTAACTAGGGTAAAAAAAATCTTTCACGATCATGGTTTTTCACGTCTCTCTATCTCTGGTGGCTCTTAGTGTGCTTTCTTCTGTTACAACTGGCAACCCTTGTTCGGTTTTTCACCTGATCAGGCTCCTCAAATATGTTATCCGCTACCTTCGTTTTCCCTTTTTCCTTCTATCTGGCCTGTCAGTATCAAGTTCTCCAAACCCTCTTTCCTTATTACATGTCCAAAGAACTTCAGTTGTCTCTTTCTGGTGCTCAGCTTTAATTTTCTTTTGGTTGTCATTCTTTCCAACACCTCATCATTGCTCGCATGCTCTGTCCATGATATCCGCAGCATCCTTCTGTTGAACCACCTTTCACTGCTTCAAGTTTTTTCCTCATCTTTGATGATATTGTCCAGCATTAATTGCCGTATTGAAAAACTGGCATCACATAGCAATCCAGCACTCTCTTCTTTGTTTCTAGTAAAATTTTCTTGTGTCTTAGTACTCTGCTCAGCTTCTGAAATGTGTCCTTCGCCATGCCAATTCGACTTTGGATCTCTGTGTCGCACTTTCCATCTCCTGTTAGAACACTTCCTAAAACCAGCATTTTCCTTCCCTCCCATACTTGCCCTTTTGCTACATTTGCTTCTAAATAAATACCATGATGTTATTTTCCTTAAGTTTAGGCCTGGGCTCTTTCTTCTCTGACTTGAAACCATGCATTGTATTTTTAAGAGCTGACAACTATTTCTGTCTCGTGACACGCTAAAATATTGATGTGATTCTACAACAGCCATTTGTAGATGAGTTCGGTTGAAACGTCCTTTTCGTAAGTAGCCTCTTTTATTAATGTATTTCGTAAATCTCTACGGCAATTCAGCTTTGTTTTATTGTAGATTTTAGTTATTATTGATTAATATCCGGCCCTATTTTTTAATGCTTTGTATTTCATGTAGAATTTTATGAAAACGTTTATGTTGAACATTACTTGTCCGAACAAATATTCATTGCTTCTTCAGATAACATTAAATAAGAATAAAATGTTGGCGAAAGTGTAGCAAGTAGTTTATCTAAATATGTAGGGTTTACTATATATATATATATATATATATATATATATGTGTGTGTGTGTGTGTGTGTGTGTGTGTGTGTGTCTGTTATTTGCATTGTGATAGTATATTACAAGTGCAGCAAAATGATGCTTCATTAATTTCGACATTTAATTAGTAATTCCAATGTTTCCATATTTCTGTAGGAGGAAACGAGAGTGATTTTTACGTGTTGAATGGCTTGATACAAGGAGTAACACTGTTAATCCTGAATATGTACACGATAGCATGTTTTGTAAAATAAAATTAAAAAAGTGGCCCTTTTTTTTTTCGAGATATAAATAGTCACCCCTTCGCCGTCATTTTTTTCTGTACGTATATCTTGGTCCCAAACAGAAACCATTTACTAGTTTTAATTAATCCACATACAGTGCAGATCATTTACGTTCTTTGCAGGTGATTGAAAATATACATATTTTGATATGAACATTTCTTACATGTATTTGATTTTATTCAAACATAACCAATGATTCTAAACTTGCATTTACACTTTCATAGAAAATAGTGAACATTCTGAGAGGAATTGTTTAAGTATTCACCAAATTAGCACTGCTGGAACCACAGCAAACTCTGTGTACCTTACGTAATATATATATATATATATATATATATATATATATATATATATACATTATAATTTTTGGGTCATAATATAATGAGACCATTAAACTGTTGAATTACAGTGTTCAGTACAATTATATTCTAGTACTTTCGAATATTTTTCGTTTGTAAACGAGTTATTACACGATCTAGGTTTCTACCATGTGATGACTTTAGGCAATAACTGATTTTACCATTTTTTTAAAGAACACTCACGTAACATGGATTTTAGTTTTTTTGAATTTTTTTTGAATTTTTAATTTTTTTTTTGAGCGTGCAATTTTCAAAACTAGAAGTTATAACGTTTCCATCCATAGTCGCATGAGCCTGATAGATATTTTATGGTATGCTTACACTTAATCATAATATCCGTACTTTCATTCAGTAATTAGTTTTTGGGGGAAATAAAGGAGTTATTTAATAAAAAAAAACAGAAATTATGACTAAGTGTAACGATACTATAAAATATATCTATTAGGGTCATACAACCATAGATGAAAACGTTATTTCTTAAAATTATGATAATTGCTGTTCTTGAAAATTGAGCGTTCTTAAAAAAACGGTAAAATCACTTACTGCAAATCTCCTGAAAACACCACATTGTAGAAACCTAGGTTACGTAATAACTTGTTTACAAATAATGAAATTAGCCCAAATTGTAATTCTTTATGATAATTTCATCAGAAGTTTAAAGCTTAGTCATATTTTGACTAAGATATTGACATTGTTCTCGTGTTTCAGAGACGATATTTTCGTGTTAGTAATTTTATGACAATATTTAACTTCTCAAAAACGATCCTGAAATTAGTAAACACTAGCTTCATTTGTTGCAGTTCTCAAACAGTATGGGAGACGACCTTTTTAACTGTAAAAAAATTTTTTTTTTGTTTTTCGTAGTGCATGTAACTATTAATCCATTTTTACGCAAATATATATTATTTAAATAATAGTAGGGAAGATTACTTATTTTCACTTAGTTTTCTTATATATATATATATATATATATAATCATTTCACCCCAAGAAAGGCATTCCACCACCACTATTGCGCTTGGGGCTACATAGGGGAAGGTAAATAGAAAGAGTGGTTAGATATAGGAAATGTCAGAAGGTGGGTGACAGATAGGTATGTGGGGGGTGGGAAGAGTGTTTGAAAGAATGGAAGCGAGTTAGTTTGTTAGAAGGTGTCTATTGACCTTACATTTAAACTCCTGGAGATTGTAGCCGTCGGGGAAGCAGTCATGTGGAAGGGAATTCCACAGTCGGGAAGTGCGAGAAAAGAAACTGTTGGAGTAGAGTAGTGCAAACTAATGGGTTGAGAGTCCACTGTATTGATTTACTTTATTAAGAGTGTTCTATACTTAGACTGCCTGACGAGGTGCTAATAAGTGCTTTTGTGTTGGAATAAATATCTTTTATTAAAAACTTAAAATGAAATATACTTGAAGTTTTCAGTCGTAATTCGTATGCTATTTACTAAATCCTCCTGGTCTTTTATTCCCGTATATATTTGCGGAAACTTGTCCTTTGGAAGGAACCGATTTGACTGCAAAATAAACACCTGCAGCTTTGTTTTGCTTCTTTTTCTTTTCTGTGTTCAATATTACTTGGGTACATTTACTGAAATACGGTTTGAACTTAGGAAAAGTCTCGTAAGTCAATAGCAACGTTCAGCAGAGCCATGTCAGTTTTCTTCTAGGGCCTAATGATATTGTAATCAACCTCGTACCATGGCTTTAAATAAAATAAGTTTGAAACCGTGAAAATTATTTTAATCAGTCAAAACAAATATTTTCAATTTTGTCATCTGCTTTTAATTCAGTTCCAACATTTCTTAAATTAGTTTTGCATACGTTTTTGGTGCCGATATAGTGTGTGGCCTACCACTTTGACCCTGATATAGTATGTGGCCCACCCGATTCGAATATGTCCTACCTCAGAGTATATTATATATAAGTATCTGATAATTTAATAAAACTAATTATTCTCTCTAAATCTAGTCAGTTCTAATACTTCTTTTATAATACTCTTTTTAAAGTAGGCCATGTAATAAGTGACAGATTTTCGTAGGCTACATTCTGTACCAACTCCCGACTTTGCTTACTTTCTCAGTCATCGTGGCTAGGTTGATTGTACTAGCAATATTTAAATTCCACAATTACCTTTCAAACGCTGACTTCTACTCGTCGTCAGCTTGCGCATATTTTTTAAACTTTTTCTTCGTGTATAGATTGTCTTAGCTTTTTCATTTCGCCTGTTACTTTGGCCCATATTATATGGCCGCTGATATTTTGTAAGGAATAGATTATTTTAGAATCCAAGATTTCATTAACTACGCTAGAATGCGTTATTTAACATAAAGTAAGTTCGTTACCCTTGCTAAAACATTCAAAGTAAGGTATTATATCTTAGTATGACGTCTTCATGCAAATAATGTGTTTATGGTAATGCCACGTTGTTCTAGAAGATGGAGGAAAATAGATTCCGATAGTGTCACATTATGTATTTTGTATAATATACAAAATTGTGGCACAAAGCCGAAAAGGGGAGGGGAAGAGATTGGTACTCACTGAACTATCCTATACATAGCTAAACACTATCATGACCCATTCACACTATTTATTCTGCAAAAATACAGAAGTGTGGCACAAGGCTGAAAAGGGGAAGTGGAGAGGTTGGTACTCTGTATTTATTTTGTATTATATACAAAATTATGGCAAAAGGCCTAAAAGGGGAGGGGGAGAGGTTGGTACTAACAGAACTATCCTATACCGAGCTAAACATTATCACAAGCCATTCACTCATTACAATTTGCACAATCACCGCAAGAACCCATCCATCACCTCCCAATCCTTAATAGATTCCGATAGTGTCTCAAGCCTTTTTAAGTCTCCGCGCTGATACACTCTACATACCGACTCAAACCGCCCCCCCCCCCCCATCATCGACCTACCGAGATTGCTCGTTTTATATTAGTTCTAGCTGGCCGAAATTTGCGTATGTTACACGTTCGTAATTTATAAATTACACACCCACCAAGGACGCTCGTGATTTTATTGTTGACTTCCGACACTCTGCACGCGAAAACGCGTTTGCGCTCGTTTCGGATTCTAAGGTAGGCCATTTTTAATCAGCTAACGTTTTTTCCTTGTTTAACTAGCAGTTCATCTGGTCAGAGATGTTTGCTAAATTTGCGTAAGCGTCCGCTAACCTGCTTGCATATCACGCATGCCACTGATTGCCTCTTTGAACAGGGGACAGTAGCTGGTTCAGCAGAACCCACAGACTGCTGCCTTTCAGCGGTTCAGTCACCAAAATTAAACAACATTCATTTTGGTCAGTACCTAGATGGGTGACTGTTTTGGAATACCAGGTGCTGTAAGCTTGGATGGGTGCGTGGTGCAATGGATAATGGCTCGGAATTGGAATTAGGATAATCCTACTGCAAATTTAGTCGTGTTATATTCACATACGCGCAAATACTCCTGGGGAAAGATATGAATTCAACTCCTCTCTCTAGTTAAGGGTTAATTAGTAAAACTTATCAGTAAAAATCAGAACTATTACCCACTAAAAAAAACAAAAAACATATTCAAATAATATAAAAGTATTTTCTGGTTTTGAATTGCAAATGGCTAAAAAAAAAACTGTCAAGAAAACAACCTTTCAAGAAAAATGAAGGCAAATACGTTCTCCTCAGCACGAAAAGATAGATTAAACTTCTTAGACACATTGTAAGGGAGATAGGCTTGATATCAACGGCAGAAAACGTAATTTGTCAACGAACCTGACGAGCACTCGTGAAGGGATGGTAAGATAAACGTTACTAAGAGCCACAAAAGATAGGAAGCTCTGAAGGGCCATGATTTTAAACCTCTTGAAGAGACACATCTAGGATGATTGACATTGACGAATTCTATTTGTTATGGGTTAATCGTTGTACTGTACATGTATACGGAAGCATCCCAACTTGTCAGGTAATAGGGTGTAAGTTTTTTGGGGAACAAAAGTAATGTGTATGTATCCTCTTAACTAATAATCATACATGTCAGTTTCATTTGAGATATTTCCATGGCGATGCAAAAAGGCATCCAGCAAGAATAACACCAAAAAATGATTTGGAATAAGGTTGTTCTACTGTAACTGCTATATTTACCTGCCCCCCCCCCCACGTTCCAACCACGACTAGTTGGCTGGAGCTTTAGAATACGTCAACTGCAACTTTGCAGAAGAGTGAAAATCTCAGATCCCGTACTTTTGCTTTAATTTCTTTTATTAATTTATTTTTTTAACTAATAAACTACATCCAGCAGCAAATTATTAGATGAGGAGATTCTGAGAAACGTGTAACCTCCTTGTAATTGCTGTTGTTCCCAGGTTCATCATAACCTGGGGTGGTAGCATCTTAAGGTTCAAGCTATTGCTAAATAATTAACCCTATAACTTTCGTTAATAAAATATGAAAGCAGACATAGATTTTTATAGCAAAAGTACCAGTAATACATTTGACCCGCCAAACTCTTAAATACGTCAATAAAATATTTGTAGGAACAAAATATCTTTGTAAGAAATCAATCTTTAAAATGTCTGCATTTTAGATAACAATTTGAGGTTTATATACTGTCAAATAAAAGAAAGAAAAGCAAACTTATGCCAACCAAATATTATCGTCTTCAATCTCAAAGATTTGATGGAATGCTTTCTCTAATTAAAATTCTAGCGTTCGTTAAAAAAACTTTCGCTCTGAAATCTGAGGAATTTTACAGACACGTATCGAAGCCCTGTTTGAATGAAAAGTGACAAGAAGTCAATGCGAAATGGCGGATATATCATTGAATAAAATGTGATTGTGTTTTAAAAATAAAGTCGAAAATCAAGAAGCGGAAATAATGACTCCTATTAGTAGAATGAAATTACTGAATATTGAAAATTACTCAATTGTTGACCGTGTCTTGTATGTATTTTGTGCTTGAGATCTTCGAAATTTTATTAAGCTAATTCCCTTTCTACGTCCGTTCAGTTCATTGCAGTATTTGTTTGCGTAAAAAAAAAAATCAAGAATTGCTAAGAGGATTCTTGTCATACGATCCGCACGATTAACTTAGGTAGTCGCATATACTGACTTAACCAATTTTTTTATTGAAATCCTTCTTACTAGAAATTAACATTTATTCAAGCGCTCTTCGTCTTATAAACCTTCCAGTGGGGAAAGGCAACAAATCACAATTGATACATATTTACATTTGAAAAAATGGCTCTGTAATTAGGGTTTTAAATAAATACAAACATTTACTGCAAATATTTTTTATCGAAAATTGCATGAATGCATGACCCTTTCAGTAATCGAATATGGTAGATCAAATAAGTCGGGTTAATCGATCGAAATATGTGAGTAAATTTTAAAAAAAATAAAAGAACATTGCAACATCCTTGCAGAACTAAAAGGTTATTTCTTAATAGAAAATGGGTACAAAAATAAATTTATAAAAATGTTGGCTAGGTAAAGAAATAAAATGGTATACATTAGATACGTATTCCTTAACTAAGCAATGTTCAATAATACAAGTAACCAAACTGGGCTGAGTAGAAACATTTTTCCCAAGATAAACGGTAATAATTCCATGGATGAAAAACAATCCTTAAACAAGTTAAAATCAAACATCATTACCTATTTGATTTTTAAGCTAATACATCTTTTAATAAAACACCAGCCCAATTAATAAAACAACTTTTAGGCAAAATTCAACTTAATTCATCAACATAGTTTCCTTCTAGAGTGACACACAAATTCCAACGCTTTTCTAACATTTCGATGCTTTTTTTTTTTTTTTTTTTTTTTTTTTTTTTAGAAAAATTTGTCTTTGGCTTCAAAATACGCCTCCTTTTCGGATATCTCCTTCCTTGGAGCATTCTTTAGAGGTCTGCAAAAAGCCAGTAGTCGCTGGAGACCAGGTTTAGAGGATACGGTGGATGCGGAAGCGATTCAATGTGCAATTTAAGTAGTTTTGGCATTGTTGCTATCGATTTGTAAAACGGAGCTTTTTCTTGGTGAAAGAGCACTTTTTCTTCTTCATATGTAGCCGTTATTTTTATTTATTTTTTGGGGGTGAGGGATTTCTTCTTTCAAACGCACCAATAATGCTATAAAATATTCGCTATTGATGCTGCTTTATTTCTCAAGGTATTCGATGAACAAAATACATTGAGCATTTCAAAATATGGAGGTCAAAGCCTTGCCTGCTGATGTTTGCGTCTTTGGTCGATTTGGACGGCTTTTACTTGCTACGCTCCACTCAGCTGACTGCGGATTTGACTCCGGACTGAAATGGTGGATTCATGTTTCCTTTATCACATATTTACGCAAAAACCTTGCTGAACCGTCTATGATTGTGCGGTTCAGATGCAGGTTGCTCGCCATTGTTCGTCCCTACCCAGCGCAAGTCTGCTCAAGTTCGAAAAGAATCTCTGCAACAGTCTGAAATCGCTCCGTCAGGATATTATACAAAAATTTTAATTCAGTGTTTAGCAGAGTTATGGAATGGTAATTAAATCTCGCCACCTATCTTAATTCTTTTTCCAACAGTTCGTTCCAGAGCTTTTCTGTGGTTGCCAGATCTTCCGCTAGCTCACAACCACTGGTTTAATTTGGGGTACAGGTGGTTAGTTGATAACAGCTTTGTTTTAGAAGCATTGAAATTTACTAGCCATTTCTTACCCCAGGCCACTATGGATTGGAGGTCCTTTTCAAGCTCAAGATCTAATGGCGTCGGGGAGATCATTAATGGACATCAGAAAGAGCGTGGGACCTATGATAGAACCTTGAGGGACGCCCTCATTTGTATGGTAGTTTTGGGAGGCATGCCCATTTAATACTACCTTCAATGTGCGGTTAGATAGGAATGACTGGATGAGGTGAAAAAGATGTCCAGTTATCCCGTAGCTCCGCAGTTTGCATAAGAGGCCAGCGTGGCAGACCCTGTTGAACGGTTTGGAGATGTCCAAGGCAACGGTTGGGGCTTCGCCATTCTTGTCAAGTGCCCGGTATATGTACTCTCTAAAGGTCGTTAGCATATCAGCAGTAGACCTGGTGAAGCGAAACCCGTACTGTTTGTCAGAGTAAAGCCTGTGCGCCGTGAGATGCTGAATAACCTCGGCGTTGATAATGGCTTCAAAAACTTTGCCGAAGATCGGAAGGAAACTAATAGGACGGCAACTGGAGGGGTCTGAGGATTCGCCAGAATCCTTAAATATAGGAACTACACGGGAGGACTTCAAACAGGCAGGAAAACAGGAAGCAGATAGGCAGAGTTTATAGAGTTTAGAGAGGACAGAGGAGAGTTCTGGGACACATTTCTTCAGTACTATGATTGGGATTCCGTCACCGTCGCTCGCATTGTGTGGGTCAAGTTGTGCAATTATCTTGGAGACCAGAGAGGGTGTTATGTGGACGTTATTTAGTTGAACCTTAGTTCTGGGTGGGAACTCGGGTGTAGGTATTTCTAGCGAGTCCAGTGTCGAATTGGTGGAGAATCTACGGGCAAAGCATTCAGCCTTGTCCGCTGGGGAGGTGAGAACTTCAAATTCATTGATTAGTGGGGGTATTGAAGTTTTGCGCTTGTTGAGCACGCTTTTGCAGAGTCGCCAGTAATCTTTGGAGCCAAACTTAGAGGATGCTATGCGTTGTCTCATTCTGGTAGCAAACGCCCTCTTAGCGTCGTTTAGTACTTTTTAATACTTATTAGGTGCTGAGGCGTAAAGGCGCTTGTTTTGGTTCGATAGAGCCGGAAGAAATGGTTCCGGTGGGCAATGGCGGCCGAGCAAGCGGGTGAGAACCAGGGGGACGAATTTGACTTTCGCTGGAATTTCCTGGCCGGGATAAAAGCATCGATGCCAGCCTTAACCCAAGAGGAGACCTCGGACGCACAGTCTTCGATAGGAAGATCGAAGACTTTGTTCCAGGGGACGTCGCAGAGGAAGTCTCGGAACGAGTCCCAGTCTGCTCTCTGGTAGCAGTATGATATTCTGCTGGTTTGGTTTTCTTGGGTAGAGTAAGAGCGGATTGAGATGTTGACGGAAACTATGGCGTGGTCAGTTTTTGAGGGGGCAGAGCTGCCTGGTAGTACAGGAGTCTGGAATGGAAGTAAAGCAGAGGTCGAGTAAGGAGTCCCTTCCGTTAGGGTTATTAGAGAAACGCGTGGGTAAGTCTACCACTTGCGTTAGAGCTTGGGTTATGGAAAAATACATGATGCGGATCCCAGCAAGGTCGGTGGCTGAGTTTTCAAGCCACTTGGTGTGGTGGGCGTTAAAATTGCCAAACACAAATATATAGGCAGATGGGTGAGAAAAAAATGGCCCTGTCAATATTAGTAGAGATGCTATCAAGTACCGTACAGTCAGAGGAGGAGAGAGAGCGGTAGAGGAAGAAGAGATAGCTAACCGAGCTTAGAAGTGAGAGACGGAAGCACATGAAAGAATGATCCAGGGTTTCACGAGATGTGACACTGGCTAGAGGGAGTTGTTCGCTGACATATACACCAAGCCCATGCATATGGACATTGGAGTCCTTCCTGAAGAGGGGAAGGTAACCAGGAACGAACAGCTCCGAGAAGGGGATAGAAGGGTCAAGGTTAGTCTCACATATACCTAAGATATCGGGTGAGTTAGTTTGAAGGAATGATTCTACACTATCAAAGTTACTGCAATACCTCGTATGTTTGTGAAGGAAACGCAGATATGTTAGGGCGATTTATGACTAGCTGGTTTAGGCTTGCTGTTTCGTTTGTTTAATTTCATGGTGGTTTAGTTGAGGATAGAGAGAGGTCTAGAATAGGGTCAGATGGTCACTAATTGCAGCAAGTGAAGGATGGAGAATGGCGCCGCCGGCATCATAATATGGCCTCGGGGTTGCCCATCGGAAATGCAAGCAGGGACGCCCATCCATGCGCGAAATGGCACTACAGGAACCCCGATATTATTCAACTGTTGATCACAGCAGCCTCTCAAGACGCTACGCAAGAGTTCGGGCTCTTAACTACCCGTTGGAAGCAGCAACCAGGAAACTGCCAACCCGGTACCCTCAGAATGAAGAACCGGGAACCCCTTCCTAAACAAGAAACAAGGCGATTACCTCTACTACTGTCCAAAAGAAGGGGGTTGATTGTGAGACCGGGCGATAGTAGGTACCATCTACTCCAATAAAAAAAAATACAAGAGTGACTGAAGATTACTAAGTTTTAACCTTTACTAAGTTAAAACTAAACTTGATAATCAAAAACAATTTACACAATCATAGTCGGAGTGCAGTACAAGAGTGACTAGTGGAAAAATTAGGTTAGTAACAAAACAAAACAAGAAAAAAATTATAGAAAAAATAAGAACCAAAAAAGTATAATAAAAAATAATTCAAAAAATAAAGAAAAATAAGATCAGACAATAGACCCATAAGATGAAAACTACATTTATGTAGAATGATACAAAAATATATTTACAAACTTTATTATATGAAAATGAGAGGCGGAGAATGAATAACCCAAAAACAAACTAAAATATTAAAAAATATTCAAACTAAAATAAACAAAAACTTGTTCACCCCACACAAATTCAGAGTAGCTGCTGTGTACCACCAAACTGCGAAATCGTGTAGCACACTCGTTAATGGAGAGGGAACATAAGATGAATAACAGAATGGCAAAACCAAAGACTGAGCCAGTCGAGGAGAGTTGATATCTGAATTTGAATCGCGAGTGAAAGTTATTGTGCCCTCCGCAATAAGACTGATACGACTAAAAAAAAAAAATGCGCGTCAATGAAAAGCAAGAGATACTAGTATGCTCTATGGATCAGAAAACGAGAATTTCACGGTGTGCATCAAATGGGAGGGGCAGGACTCTATTTACAAAAACTCTACCTGCTCCTATGAAGTGAAGAAGTTCAGAGGGTGATCAAAACAGCCTCAGATGTCAGTGAAGAAACAAATGTTGAAGTAGCTTCTCCAGATCTGTGTAGGATATAAAACTAAGGAGCTATTGTGAGTCGATAGCTCCCACAAATAGTGACTTTATGGGTTATCAACCGCTGTTTCGTATCCACAGAATTCATTGAAATAAACGCCCAACTCTAGGATGGGCCCATCTATGCACGTCGTATACAACTGTTAATAAAACTTTCTACCGTGGTAACTGTTACCAAGGACGAATTATGGCTGGAATAATAAACATAACAGGTTTATTTAATATAAAAACTTATTAAAACGTGTATTTACAGTAGGGCTAGGTATACTCTGGTGGATGCTAATTTGAGAATATATCAGTAATTCGTATAAAATAGAATAGTGGAAGGTTTTGCCCCAGTTACGGAAAATACAGGTGTGTTCTCGTGAGACAAGTTTCTATGGCAACACTCTTGTTGCACCCGTTTCTTAGGCCTTCGTTTAAATAGAAGACCCCACCCCACCGAAAAAAATATCAATTGGCATTGGTAATTTCTCCACCATGACAGTTTCAATTTTACGAGATTTAATAATCATGTGGTATTTTCTTTTAGAATTGTCTCTTTTTTTCTGAAAAGATCGTGTTTTGTGGCGGACAGCGTCAATATAAACAAATCCAATGTTTGGAAATCAAACAAAAGCAAGATGCCGCCTTTGTTTAATTGAATTTGAACTCTTTTGTGTACAAATATACACGTTTTGGACAGTACGAATGTAAACAAAATCACAAATTTCTTTAGGTTTTGTTCAATTTTACTGAATCTTGTCTACTTAATTCTAAGTTCGATTCTGTTTAGTGTCGTTACTAAATACACTTTATAGTTTAAAACTTGTTTCTTTCATTGTTAGTTTTCCAGCTATTCAACCTAATCTGGGTAATTTAAAAAAATTATCCAATTAGCAGTCCCACCAAATCACCATCGTAAAATTTCATAAATCTAAAGGCTTGAACTGGCTTAGGACCCTGGTAAATTTTGTTTTTAGTTAGAAACAAAATTTTCCATATTCATTCTAATTTTTATCTTTGTGTCCATTTAAGCTTTCAATTTTAGAAACGCTGCAATATTATTTCATTTGTGAATTTAGCTCACTGAAGATTATAAATTAGTTAGCATTTTTCAAAATTGAATAAATGAAAAATTAATAATTGCCATTTTAGTCATGCGACTAATCTTTTTCGTGTTAAACGAATTTTTAATTAGATATTCAGACGTTTGACAAGACAAAACTATCTGCGCATTTATTTTAATTTCCATTATTTAAAATCGTTTACTCATGTTTGTCTTAATGACTTTATTTTCGTTTATTTCTCTTGATTTAATGCAGCTATTTAAAAATGTTTAGTGTCGTGAGAAGTTTTAGTGATGTCATTTGTGAGTTGTCCGTTTAATTCATAATGTTCATCGCAACTCGTTCGCCAGGTGGCGAGTTTCATCAACGTCCAAATTTTTGTTCTGCGGTACGCAAAATAGACGTTGGGATACGGTATGCGCTTATCACTCTCTGCTAGCCGTAAGTCACATGACGATTGCTTCGTGACGTCACTCTATACAGTGACGCAAACTAATCATATGACGTACTGCTGCCATTTATGGTCAGGTGCCCCTGCCGTTCTCCACAGTGTTCTTGACAAGCTCCAAAGGAGAGTCTGTAATGTGATAGGTCTCGTCTGCAGCCACTTTCCCATCGTCGAAATGTGGCCTCCCTCTGTCTCTTCTATAAATACTTTCATGGCTTCTGCTCGAATGAGCTTAAGTCACTGATGCCTCCTCAACAGGTGTTTACCCGTGCAACCAGACTGGCAACTGGGTCCCACCCATTCACAGTCAGGTTAGCCAAACGCAGACGACAATTCTACTCCTGCAGCTTCCTCTCTCGCACTTCCAGCCTGTGGAACTCACTCCCGTATTCTTGCTTTCCTGACGGCTACGACCTCCAGAAATTTAAAAGCAAAGTTAATACTCACCTACTAACCACTGGACTCTAGCTCTCTCCCCTCCCCTGTATAATCTTCAAGTTCTCTCCGCCCATGTATCTGTCATTGCACCTGCTTTCTCAGCTTTCTATTGTTCCTTTCTAACTAGCTTGTACTCCTCACTTTTTTCTAATTAATCCTTCTACATTTATGCAACCCCCTGCACATCAGTGGCGTTTCTGCCTTGCTCGGGGTGAAATGATTAAAAAAAAACAAAAGAAAAACAAATGAGTTTTTTTTTTTTTTTTTTTTTTTTAAAGATTCTGCCATTTGGTCCCTGCTGAAGCTAAAATAGCTTTGCCCAGCAGTTTACAAAAACATGGTACTATTTCCATTTGAGACTTCAGACTATATAGGAGAACTTGCCATTTGCTTCTCTTTATATTTTGCTTTGCAGTATATATTTCTTCGCGTGGAACATTTGTATATATGTAGAGTTGTGTGTATGTCGTAGTATAACAAAGTATCTCTGCAATCTCCAGGAGTTTAAATGTAAGGTCAATAGACACCTCCTAACACACTAACCTGCTCCCATTCTATCAAGCACTCTTCCCATCTGCCCGACACTCATCCTCGCTATCCTTACTCATCTATCACCTTTCTCCTGACATTCCCTATGTCTATCCACTCCTTCTCTTTACCTTCCCCTATATAGCCCCATGCGCAATAGTGGCAGTGGAATGCCTTGCTTGGGGTGAGATGATTAAAATAAAAAAAATAAAGCATGTTTAACATTTTTTTTCTTTCAGCTATTCCGTTTCATCTTATAACAAAGCCCATAACAGGGAAAAACTTAATGTAAAAAATCTTTTTTTTTTTTTTTTTTTTTTCAAGCGTTCATGTTAAAAGATTGTTATTAAACTTCCACTTAATCTAGAATAAGGACACGTTCGAAAAATACGTAATAGCAAACGGCTAGAATATTCGCTGTAGTTTTTCAGGCTGAAATCCATGAGTAAGTGTATTTAATGTTTACCATTTGAAAAGTCTTTTTCTTAACATAGTTTATTGGAGTAGAAAATGGGGCTGCTGAGTTCAAATTCCGCACTGAGTTGACTGCATTTGATTTCACACACACGCGGGCTAGAAAAAGCATCTGTTTTCCACACCAGCTAGGCGTTAATAACGATAACCTAAGCTCTTTAGCTGTGTTTGGCATACAATATAGAAGGGCACTTTTTTCTTTTTAATTAAAAACAAGCTGGGCTTGGGGCTATCAATTTCACCCTGTGAAAAACTTATTTGCAATGGAAACCCCACAAGTAACATGTATCGTATAGAGGTTGCGATCTTGTACTGCTCTTAGAGTAATTGGTATAACAGGAAAAATATATAGATATTTAAGTTACTGGAATGCAGTAACTACAATGCATCGCATTGCGGTCTTCGAGAAGTCAATTCTAAAACTTCGCTCTAAAACAATGTCCTTTTAGTTTGCAAAGAAAATTTTAAATTGTACCAATTACAGTTCTCGTCGCTAATTATTTATTTCCAGATTTTTGCCGGCTTATCGCCATTTCACTGCTGCCTGTACGATTACCAAAGGTAATCATTGTTGAATCTGGTCAGTAACTAGATGGGTGATCTCTTTAGAATATCAAGTGTTGTGTGCGTGTGATGTAATTAATGTCTCCGAATTTTGAATCGGAGAGCATATTTTTAATTACAGAATGGTTCTATATATTTGCAAAAAATATTGAAAAAGATATAAATCTATCGCTTCTCTCCTCCCTAAGCTATAGGTTGTTTAATATCAGTATGTCCTTATCTCCAAAATAATTTTTCGTAGAATATGAAGTTATTTCCTTATTTTATATAACTTGCAAAGGGTTAGGTCAATTCATATCTTTGTCGTCTATTGTAACTTTCTCATATTTACATATTTTTAAGCTACATATAGCCAAGCCCAAGTTGACACTTTAATTATTTTTTGTTCTTTTTAAACGGAAGAATACTACCTGGGACATTAATTTTAACCATCCTTATTAAATATTTAAAAAATTTTCTTCCTGCTACGCCAATTGGGCCTACGAGCATTCCACAAATGTTTCATTTTGAATATTTTATGAAAGTTGTGATTCGAATTAGGATATCCCGGGTGGATTTTTCTTCAAAAATGAAGCAGAATATTTAACATTTGATTCCTTCATATTTTAATTTTTGACAATGTAATCAATACAAGAAAGGATCTTCATTGGAATACTTTCTGAATCCAATTTAGATGGAATATCAATATTCAAAATAAAATTCCCTATTGTCGGTTTACTGTTAGACACAAATAGCAATGCTTTCAGGATTTCTTTGTTTAAAAGTTTATAAAAAACAAAACCCTCTCGTTGCTTAACGGCAATACCGAATCTTTTGACTGAAGCTATCAGTAATAAATTCTCATTAATATAATTCGTACATTCTTACAAAGAACCTGATAGCCTGCTGCGCATTCTTACAAAGATACCTGCTGCGCATTCTTACAAAGATACCTGCTGCGCATTCTTACAAAGATACCTGCTGCGCATTCTTACAAAGATACCTGCTGCGCATTCTTACAAAGATACCTGCTGCGCATTCTTACAAAGATACCTGCTGCGCATTCTTACAAAGATACCTGCTGCGCATTCTTACAAAGATACCTGCTGCGCATTCTTACAAAGATACCTGCTGCGCATTCTTACAAAGATACCTGCTGCGCATTCTTACAAAGATACCTGCTGCGCATTCTTACAAAGATACCTGCTGCGCATTCTTACAAAGATACCTGCTGCGCATTCTTACAAAGAGCGAAAAATCCAGTTTGAATAATTTTCACGTTGTAATGAACGTTTGCAATTTGTCAAACGATATATTTGAACCAGAAAAAATGTACAGTAATTTTTAGCAACACATTTTTCCGATTACATTTATTACCATAACTCACACCCCTGAAGATGATCTCGGAAAGAAGTTGAAAGTAATTGGGTTACTTGTAAGATGAATTAAAATAACATCTGTCAAATTTACAGCTCATTTATGCCATCTTTTGATTGTAATACGCAAAAGATTCAGTGAGTATGAACGGATTTTATTCAAAATAAGCAAACATAATGTTTGCAATTTATTTATTCGGATATATATATATATATATTCAGTTGCGATAGTGCTTAGGTCCAAGATTGTCGTTTCTTTGCTTTTTTTTATCAGTTGTTTACAAATGAAGACATTTTGGTCAGGAGGTTTTGTTGTAAAGTGCCTAATTTTATTTATATAAAACACAAAAGCAATTAAAAGAAATCAATCACTTGCAAATAATACAATATTAAAAAGAAGTCACCACAACAAAAGCAATCAAAAGAAATTAATCATCTGTAGAACAAATCGCATGCCAAAATATTATATTACACCATGCCCCATATAAATATCAGACCACAACAGCCTTGACGAGCGAGGACATCATAATTGTACCTTCGCGATTCACGAAGGATGGTTTTTAGGCAATTTTGAAAGGGGCCTGCACGCTGGGATCTTTTCTACAGACCAATAACATGAAGTCTCCTACTGGAGAGTTGAAAGTGATCATGACCGAGATTTTTAGCGTGCTGGCTTTGTTCAGTTTGCTGATCAAGCCAAATAATTCTCTCTCTCTCTCTGTTTTCTCTCTCTCTCTCTCTCTTCCTTTTCTCTCTCTCTCTCTGTCTTTTTCTCTCTCTCTCTCTCTCTGTCCTTTTCTCTCTCTCTCTCTCTGTTTTCTCTCTCTCTCTCTCTCTGTCCTTTTCTTCTCTCTCTCTCTCTGTCCTTTTCTCTCTCTCTCTCTCTGTCTCTCTCTGTCTCTCTCTCTCTCTCTCTCTCTCTCTCTCTCTCTCTCTCTCTCTCTCTCTCCTCTCTCTCTCTCTCTCTCTCTCCTTTTCTCTCTCTCTCTCTCTCTCTGTCCTTTTCTCTCTCTCTCTCTCTCTCTTCCTTTTCTCTCTCTCTCTCTCTCTGTCTCTCTCTCTCTCTCTCTCTGTTTTCTCTCTCTCTCTCTCTCTCTCTCTCTCTGTTTTCTCTCTCTCTCTCTCCTCTCTCTCTCTCTCTGTTTTCTCTCTCTCTCTCTCTCTCTCTCTCTCTGTCTCTCTCTCTCTCTCTCTCTCTCCTTTTCTCTCTCTCTCTCTCTCTCTCTCTGTCCTTTTCTCTCTCTCTCTCTCTCTCTGTCCTTGTCCTTCTCCCTTTCTCTTCTCACTCACTCCCATATACTCTAAGGTCTTCTCAGCATAATTGCAATATAATTTACAGGAAAAGTAAGGATATGGGGAGGGAGTTAGTTACCGGCGCATAACTCTGCTAAACACGGAGTTATGCAATTAGTTGCCGAGTCTCTGTTGGGACCTGAACAGACTTGTGCTGTGAAGGGCCGAACAATTCAGAGCAACCTGCATCTAATACGCACGATCATAGAAGGGATAGAAGACGACGAAGAAGCCCCGCTGATCAATTTGGAAAGGCGTTTGATAGGGTTGATCATCGTTACATGGCGGCTGTCTTGCAGGCCGCTGGATTCGAAACCAAATTCCGCCGCTGGATTAGCCTCCTGTATCCATCCCCCACGGCTGTGGTACAGGTAAACGGAAAGTTGTCGGGCGTTCTGGCGCTGTCTAGGTCGGTCCTACTGTCGCCTCTACTTTATGCTTTGGCGTTGGAGCCCCTCCTTCGCCGACTAAGGGACAGGACGTGCTGTCCGACTCTACGTGGAATCGCTGTCCCTAGTGGTGCTCAAGCCAGGGTTGCCGCGTACGCCGATGGCGTCACTACTTTCGTGCCCCCCCCCCCGGAGTGACAGTCAGGTGGTTCATAAGGCGCTTGAGCAGTACAAACAGGTGATAGGATTAACCGCAACAAGTCGTCCGGTTTGCGGTTAGGTGTTTAGAAGGGTGTTACCCACCCGAGGTCCTTCAACTGGACGGACGGCCCTGTCCGCATTATTGTAGTGTGGTTTGGACTCGACCTCCAGTTGGAGAAAAATTGGTCAGAAGTACTGGCAAAGGTCGGCGCGTCCGTCGAGATTTGGCGTCGAAAGAGGTTGTTCTTATGGGTTTGGCTAAGACATGTATTACATACGTCTTTCTCATTATCCTTTACCGGTTGTCAGTACTTCCACTTTGTAAACGGCGTAGGAAGGCGATCGAGCGTTTGCTATTCTCCATTCTGTGGAGAGAACGCAAACATTACGTCAAAAAACGTCTGTTACCAACGTCCGTGTCACAGGAGTCTGGGAATGCCGTACCTGTTGGGCCACAAAGTTGCGTCAAGGTTGGTTTTTCCTCAGGCGTGCGATTTTAGGAAACTCATTGCTGGCGGGGATAGAGAGGGACATGTTCCCTAGCCTTACTATCAATCCCCTTATCTCGAGGCGGTGCCGTAAGCCTCGAGGGCGATCGAGTATTCTCTTCGAATGTCTGCCGGCCTTGCGCCCCATTCCACAGTCCAGTGACCTTTCACAGCCTAGGAGAGTCTTCTATCGTGGGTTAGTGGATGATGTCGCGAAGGATTCATTACGTGATGTGCCCCGCTTGTCGGAGGGTGACTATCGCCAGGTACCGATTATCTCATCAACGCTGAGTTTTCGCTCACCTGGCAATTCGTTCGGAATCGGTTGTCTCTCAATGACAAGGCCTTCATATGGGGCCTGGCGGATTTGCCAGATTCTGAGCACTGCAGCCTTGGCTTTGAAGAAACAGCTTCGCATGCTTTCTACCATTGTTCGCAGCTTTTCCTTCTATGGGACCGGGTAGGCGAGTTGACTGCTCGTATCGCGCCGCGGGAGCTTGTGCTCATTAATCGTGCATTCAGCTGCGATAATGTGTCGCCCTCGTCCTCTGGGATGAAGCGTATGGTGCTTCTGCTGCTACTGGCCACGGCTCGAATGGTGATTTGGACGACGCGAAAGGAGGATGTCTTGCGAGATCAGCGGCTTTCACATCAGGATTTGATCCGATATTTTGAGCTGGTGCTCAAAGTAAAGATAAGAACTGATTGGAAACGTCTGACTTCGACAGCAAAAGGTGGGTAAATGTGGCAAGTCTGGTACGCGTGAACAGGGCTTGTCTTGATTTTCTTTTAGATCTGCTGGTTGCATCGGGGTGGATTCCTTTGGAACCCTTCCCTGGTTAAGGTAGTACTCTTTTGTGTACCTAGTTAATGTGAATAAATGTGTTCCTAGCCTGTACTCGGCTCTCTCTTTTGTTATGACCCAAGTCGAGATTCCCAACCTCTCCAGTTTGTTTTGGTCTCTTTTTATCTCGGCTTCGTCACTTTCATTTTCCCATTCCATTAATTATTTTAACTCCTCCAAGTCCCTTAACGGGTGCGCTTCTTGATTTCGTCACTTGATGGAATACAGCGGCCACTCTTTTTTTCTGGGATGGACGGGGTCTTACTAACATTTATTTTATTTTACTTTGAAAAATTAGGTTGTATTTATTTATTTATTTTTTTGGTTCATCTCCCTCCCATTTCATTTTTCATTAAATGTTTAAAATTATATAGTATATAAATACGTTTTTATTGTCATGGGTTTTTTCCACTTTTAAGGTGTCCCTTGTAAATATGCGGTATTGTGGTGTGTGATTGGGAGGTGATGGAGGGGTTCTTGTAGTGAATGTGTAGATTGTAATGTGTGATAGTGTTTAGCTATAGGATAGATTACTGATGACCATCCCAAGTTTTTGCTCCCCCCCCCCAATTCAGTCTTGTGCTTGTGCCACAATTTTTCTATAAAAATCAGAAATATTGTATAAATCACAGGAGGGGTTTGTGAGTGTTCAACAATAACAAGTATATCTGAGCTGGCGTTTGTAATAAGGATTGGCTATCCACCCTTATCCATATACTTAAATTTTCTAAAAGTCCAAAATTTTACATTTTGGATATGAATTTTGTTATCGACATCGAATTAAAGTTGAACAAAAATATGTATTTTCGCGTATAAAGTTACTTTTAAATAAAACTAGATCTAGCAAATTTTAGTGAATTTACCCTATACCTGTAATGTAAGACGACTGCGTATTGATTATATAAGGACTAGCAGTATAGCCCGTCGTTGCTCGGGTGTAATGAAAGCTTTAAAACTAATCCATGGTCCTCGAGCTCACTCTTTGGACGTTGGCACGAAAGACTAAAAAGCAATAGTTGTTTCCAGTTAAAGTGAAACCGTAGACTGAAAGAAAAAAGAATGGATGTAAGTCAAATTTTCCTTTTCTGGTATCGATATCAAGTAAGTATTTTTCGTCGTAAACTGAATTTTGAAGGCTAAATAAGTCCTCTGAATAAATGGTATCATGGCTGAGACTAGGAACTACAATTATACCTACTTAGATCCGAACCCGAATCAAAAACTAAAATAAAAGGGGTGAAAGAATACAGACATACAGGCAGATGAACATACACACAAACATCTTGTCTTATATATATATATATATATATATATATATATAAAATCGATTTTCTGTACTATTGTAAGAACTGCAACCTTGAAACTTCTGAATATCGTTTCTAATGTCTTTCTCTGAGTGTATCAAATTTGATTAAAATCGGACTAATCCTTCTATAACCCGATTTGTTTTCGATTATCGATATTTATGGGGGGTACCTCGACACAAAACCTAGCTAAGAACACTCGCAGACGCTTATAGTACAACTGTGTACATTTTCAAAATATCGGTTCGGCCGTTTCGGAGTCTATAGGTAACGGACACACACACACACAAAGTTCCATTTATAAATAAGTTTAGATGAATTTTGGAAATATTTTACTCGCCGTATCCTCAAAAATTTAAAATAAGCGAAATAAGATAATCTGATTCTATATCAGTTTTTTTTCCTACACACGTTACGACAGGTACTGTTGCGAATGCTGGTTTTTTTTCCCCTGCTCATTTTTATCTAAACGGCTACAAAAAACCTGGTGTACTAATGCCCATTTACTTATACATCATCCACTCACAAATTACCGCTAATAACCGTAGGTCAATAGTACATTCTACTTTCAGCATATATTTTTTTTTCATTCGCAATCATAACGATGTTTACATTTTCTCAGCTGAGCTTGAATGGATAGAAGTTAATTTCATTGGTATGGAATTACTCTTTGAATAGGCAATTTATTGTGGATGTGCGTTGTGGGGCAATCGGAACGACAAATCGAGACGCCATGTTCGAATTCTAGTTGAATTCCCTGCATTCCCTTTCACACAAATACCCTTTGGAAAGGTATTAATCTGTCTCTTCCCTTTAGTTATGGGTTAAATAATAGGACAGATTGGGTTCTATAGCCTTAGTCGGCAACCAGTCTACTGCAGAAAGCAATGGCAACCTACTGCGGAATAATCTTCTGCCCAGTCAATCATGTCGCTTTCCATACATGATCGCTCAAAGCGTGTATCACGTATGCTACTTAACTGACTGATTGTGAAGTGCTGCCAGTAATATGTAAGTTGGAAATACACTACCGGCCATAATTATTAGGCCACTCCAATTTTAAAAAAATGATGTATTTCATACTATTTTTAGTATTTATTGCCAAGTAGCTAATTCTAAATGAAAATAGAATGGTCTTTTTTTTAATACTGCACAATAACATGTGCATCAAATGAACTATTCTGGTTTCCAGTTTTTGTGCTCTCTTCCCCATGCTAGTCTCTTCTTATTGGCTGGCAAAGGCAAGGG
Source organism: Ascarosepion bandense (assembly GCA_037127315.1). Classification (NCBI taxonomy): domain Eukaryota; kingdom Metazoa; phylum Mollusca; class Cephalopoda; order Sepiida; family Sepiidae; genus Ascarosepion; species Ascarosepion bandense. The sequence continues at coordinate 137,734 of JBBBDQ010002023.1, forward strand.
CTTACTGGCTGCCTTGTAAAATTTTGCAATGTAATGATAACCAAAGAACCATTCTATTTTTTATTTATAATTATCCACTTGACAATTAATGCTAAAAATAGTATGAAGTTCACAATTTTTTTTTTTAAAACTGGGGTGGACTAATAATTATGGCCGGTAGTGTAGTTCAATTTTATTATCAGTTTATTTGATAACGTGAATGTTTTCATGCACGTTGTTCATTATCGGGGTTAGCCTACCGACAGACTTTTCAGAATTTTTCTTTTTTAGAATTGTTAAGACGGTTCCCAATTTTTAAGCGTAATTTTTGGGATTTAAAGGATTTCTTATACGCGGAAATATACGGCAGTTAAAAATAATCTTTATCAATAAAATACAAATGTTACGCATGCGCACATACCCAGACGTATGTATTCGTGCTGTCGTAGATAAATTTTGACTATATTTTTTGTTTTTTAAATCTTTAAATTTTACAACGTTATTTACACACTGATGGCCGACTTAAAATGAATTAGGCCCATTCATAGTAATTCAGATATCGGTTTCATAACAGACCGTCGAACGGATATCGCAACACTATTTTTATTTCTTACTTTTTCGGATCCTCCATATTCTCAGTTTCTCGTTCTCTTTCATTTCTTTCAACCCCTGAATTCTAGGAGAATTATCGGCTGGCTTGATGTCTATAAATAAAAAAAGGTATATCTCTCTTCAAAATGTTCACACTAATTCTTTTTTCTGCCTTTTTAAATAACCCTGTAACGGTTAATAAGCCGAAGAAAACGACCCAACGGATTTCAAATTCAGGAAAATATATATAAGCTTCCTGTGTTATTTTAGAACCGTGGTATTGCACGTTGAGAATTGGGGTTTAACATGATAAGCAAAGACATCTTTTTTTCTAAATTATTACCGTTTTATGGAAATTAATTTTAATACTTATGTTTAGATTAAAAATTGTAGTGTTGAAACTTCATTCCGCTGACTAGTGAAAGCCTTATCGCACGTTATTATAAATTTGTTTTAATTTTCTGAAGCTTTGCTAATTTTATATGAAAAAAATGCGTGGCATGGCGATATTATTAGTAAATCATTGTGATATCAAATAGTACTATCCTTTACGACAAACTGAAATTTAACGAAAAAATGTAGCTATATTGTATTTAATGCAAAATATATGAACTTGATTTTAATTGTATACTTCTAATACTAATAATTTGAAGTTCGTAAGCAAAAATATTTACTAAAAAATATAGGTATTTCTGTATATAAATTTAAATATTTCTGTATATCTTTCAGGCCATATTTAAAATAAAATGCTCAAATTGATACTATCTATTAATCTAATTTTTGATTTTCCTATTTATTACTTGAAACAACAGCTTTGACATTGAGTGGAATTTTTATTTCCTAAATATGAACAGTCAGTCTTATTCACGTGGTATGATCATATTAAAAATTTGAAGTCATAATATTAGAAAAATATTGTGCAATATTTTGCATGCAGCATTCAGGACATTTTGCTAGCGATCTTTATATCTATATATCTATATATATATATATATATATATATATATATATATATATAACCTTCCTCTGTAATAATTTATTATAGGGATTATCACAAAACTATGTGAACTTAGGGCGTAAAATAAGTGTAAACCACCGGCGGTAGTGCAATGGTAGTGCGGTAGCCTACGGTGTGGGATGTTGCTAGTTCTATCCCCAAAGGGTTTATAGCAAAACTTTAAAATGACACTAAACGCCAAGAGAAGGATCGTTGGTAACTGGAGAAATCCGAGGATAAATTTGCACTCGCCCCTACCACAAGGTAGCGTCGAAAGAAAAGAACCTTCGGGTCGCCTTCAGTCTAACGGTCGATCAACTTGCTTACCAGTCGAGTATGAAGATTAAAATCTTTTCTTCGCCTTTCGTTTGCTAGAAGAAATTTTTGCCATGCCAAAAAATAAATACTTGGTTATGAAACACTTGAATATTTTGATGCTGCTTGTTTCTCTATTCTCGATGTTTACTTGCTGTGCATCTAATTTGTAGTACGAATATCGACTTTGGCGATGAAAGCCAGTTACTTAATACATTATATCAATTGCTCTTTGTTTCTTGATTAGTTACTTTGGAATAGGTCAAAGAAAGAAAATTAGATTTCATTAACCAAAAACAGAAACGAATATACAAAATATGATTAATATAATCCTTACACATAATTCAAGGACTTTTAATTCTCTAATTGTATTGACCCACTCGACACACTTCAGCCTAATATATTAAATTATTGAACGATCGTTTGCTATATTATCTTGCATTCATTCGACTGTCTTCGACTAATGTTTTTCTTTACTTGTAATATATGTAAGCCATGATTTTTTTTTTTTTTTTTTTTTTTTTTAAGACACATATTCGTAGATTTTTTTTCGTTTTTTTTTTTTTCTTAAATTTTGTACTTCTCCTCGACTGGTAGTTTTCTAATCGCATCACAGATGTGGTACAAGGCCGACAGTATAGAGCATCTGGTGAGGATCGAACTCACTGCTCAGTTACAATGATTCTAGAGAGACAAGTTTGCTAAACATTACAACAGATTTTCTAAGAGCCGCTTAGATATGGCACAACGTATGGGGGACCCAGTGAGAATTGAACTTACTACTCACTATTTATTTTGTAATATATACAAAATTATGGCACAAGGCATAAAATGGGAGGGGGAGAGGTTGTTTCTCGCTTAACTATCCTATACCTAGCTAAACGCTATCATGACCCATTCATTCGTTACAATTTGCTCAGTCACCAAAAGAGGTTATCCATCTACTCCCAATCCTTCATACACCACAATGCCACAAACTAACAAGGGGCACCTAAAAATAGGGAGAATAACCCATGACAATAAAAATGTATTTATGTACAATATAAAATAAATGTACGAGTACAATATTACGAGTACAATATTATAAAACATTTAATGAAAAATGAAATGATGGGAGGGGAATGAACCCAAAAATAAACTAAAAATACAACAAATTTTTGAACTAAAATAATAATCAATGTTAGTAAGAACCGTCCATCCCAGAAAACAGAGTGACCGCTGTAATCCGCCAAACGGCGAAATCAAGAAGCACACTCGCTAAGGGAGTGGAGAATTGAACTTAATACTCAGTTGTAACATGTTCTAGCAGGACAATTTATAAACCATTACACCACGGAGAAGTACCCAATTTCTTCTAGACTGTATGTGGTTAAAGAGAAAACAAAAAAAAAATGTAATGCCCAGCGCAAGGAATGAGCGCACAAACTTGGTCGAGACTTCATCTTTTAATAGATATTTCATTTCTATTGACTGGAATAAGATTAAGTGAAGCTCTATAATTTTTTCTTTCTCGTGTGTTTTTGTATGTTGCCTAGTGAACATTTATCGATCAAGATTACCCCCACCCACTCAAATCTTTGCCGGCATGTGCGTTGTGATGCAGTGGATATCGACTCGAAACGACAGATCGGGGTGCCGAGTTCGAATTTTAGTTGAATTTCTTGCATTCACTTACGTACAAATCACCTTGAGAAAGGTATTAATCCGTATCTTCCCTCCAGTAATGGGTTAAATAATAGAACAGATTGGGTTCTATATCATTGGCTGGCAACCACTCTACCGCAGAAAGCAACCTACTGCGTGATAATTTTCTGCCAAGTTAGTCATGTCTCTTTCGCGACATGATCGCCCAAAGCGTGTATCACGTATGGCTCTTGACAGACGGACTTACTTCATTACTGAAAAACAAGTGGAGAATACAAGAGAAGTATGTTACTTGATATAATCTACAAAGAAGCTATTCAGTACAATTATTAATTATATTGCTTGAAGAAGGCTGGGGTCGTAATATGGATAAATCATGTTATGTACGGGTGGTTTAATAAATATTTTCGGAAAATTAGCATTTATTTGTATAACTCAAATAAATGTGGAGGGAGCGCAAAATAGGTAAATGTTTGTAAAAGTATTAAAAAAAATCCAGAAAAATTAAACTAAGAAAAAGGCTTATCTGTCTATCTTAGGTATAATACTTCAACAAAAACTAAATTATTTCTTGCCAATATTACAATGTAAATACCAATCAGAACATCTAAGTGACGGTGCCCTTTATATATTTTTATGCTCAGTTATTACTCATATATTATAGATTGTATAGCATTGTGTATGCATTTACTATATTGCCTCATATATGAATTTATTAGTCATTATTTACATAATATAGTGTGATTGTGCTTAAAACATATTCATTGCTAGTACACAATATTTTCATCTTTTACTGATTTCACAACTAAAATTAAGCCGAGTATATGTCATTTTTTCCTCGTGTCTAATGGGGCAAATCTTAGGTATTTACATATCTATTAAAGAGAACGTGCCATCGCGTACAAACAAATTAAATATTAAATTCTCAGTTGTGCCTGGTTTAGACAAACAGAGGAAAAAAGAGACGGCTTTCATGTTTAAAACATGTTTCCACCTTTTCTGTTTTCGGTTTTTATTTTATATATTTATGTGAGCTAAAAAAGACATTTGACGAGAAATGATACATAGACTCTTGTCTGGAATCGGTTGTTTTAAATTATATTTTCTCAACTGTTATTTTAAACTTCACCGTGTTTATTTCCTGCTTTTCTCAACCTGTAGTTTTATTCAAACTTCATTTCGTTCCTTTTTCTTTTCTGGTAACAAATTTGTTTTGAATGAACCTTCCAACTTGCACTTGAATCTGGAATAAAAATGTATTTGGAGTGCGTCTGCATATTCCTACTATATTTTAGACTTATCAGAATTTGAAAATCTGCATTACTATCAAGTTTTATATTGATTACCTTAAAATAATAGGCTTGGTATGGAAAAGTGATAACGCTTTCTGACAAGTTATATGGAAAATATTCATAAGTTCTACAATATAATTGTATTGAACACATTTTACTACAAATGTGTACTGGTCTAACGTTAGCCCAGTAATTAAACAATCATACATATATATATATATATATATATATATATTACGAAGATTAATGAAACTGGTTATAAACAACCAACAATTTGAAATGATTTGTTTGAACATTATTTTTGATCGATACTCGTATTTAAGTAGATATTCTGTTTATAATCAAACGGTATTATATGTATGTAATATAAACACACACACATTATATATATATATATATATATAAATGTGTGTGTGTGTTTTGTGCTCCATTAAAGGTCATCTTATTTTAAAAATGACTTGATTAGTTTTTGCTTTTTTCGGGCAGGTCACTATTTGACCATAGCTGAGAGAATAAGAGGTACCACTAGACAAGCTCAGGCGGGACAGGAAAACAAAAATGTAGTTTTAAGCGCTTCAAAAACTCCAATAGCCTGATTAGTGTTCTTGCTGCCGGATATATTTTATCGTCACATACAGAACGAAATAAATAAAGTGGGGAAAGAAAAGTAGTGAAAACTTTTTTATTCAAGAAATCGTGAAGCAAATTCGCAAAATAGATGACTTATCGAGACATAATCCATATTAACATCCACAAATGACAGATTTTTTTGTGATGGGTGGGAATCCAAATAATCTCAGTTGCCTGTTTGTCCTCGAAGACAGAGTGCAGCTCAGTTTTATCTCTTCGTGGACAGGCATGCAATTGAGAAAAATTACATGTTCCCGGTCCCAGAGAACAGCGTCTCGAGACCGCGCCACCCCATTGCACAAGAGGAGTGAACCTGTGCTCGCCAACGGGGCCAGCACGAAACTGCGGTCGGGGGGACTGGGCAATTTTAGAGCCTTGCCCTCTCATACGCGTTCGGGCACCCCACATTAAACTTTGGTATTCTGTTACAGCTTGCTTTAGTGGGGGATCAAGTAAATAACAATACACAATTGAAACCTTCATAATCTGGCCACACCACACCAGGAAGAAGTGAAGACGCTTCTGGACGATGTGAATTCACTAAAAATCATTAATATTATTCAAAGGTCAAAGAAAACAACAGAATTCCTAAATGGATTAATATCTCGAAGTGCTTCAAGATATCCGTTTATCCCAAGGCAATAATCACCGAACAATAACTAGACTTCCCATAGAAAGTAAAGAAAAGGATCGCCCGCTGCCTGCAACATCGAGCAAAAGTCATATGCGAGGACCCAGCATAGCAACTAATCAGGGTAGATGGCAACAACAACTCCTGCGAATGTGGAAAGGAGAGTGCATTAGCATGACAATTCTCAGAAAACAGTCTCGGTCTACATATTCTATGCGAAATGGGTTGTTGGAGAAAATACAAAATATAACATCAAGATGACCTCTAAAAGTGTTTATACACATCGCAGATACTTCTCCTGAGTAAGACCTCCAATAGATGAGGATATGACTAAGGACGGTGTGTAAGCGATCCATGGTGCTGTGGAAAGAAATATAAAAAAACGGTTGCCCCTTTAAGGTAAGACTTCAAAACCGTAGCAAGAATGTAACATGAAAGGAGATAATTGAAAAAAAATCAGACAAAGATGACCACATATGGAGGGAGTAAAGCAAACATTGCCCCCTATGGGATAAAGTTGAAATAATTGATAGCACCATTGGAAACAATGTAAACTTGAGGAATCACGTATATGCTAGGCCTCAAAAAACTTCATTAGCCGGCCAAGCATAGAAATGAATATGACATGGAAACCAGTAATACAGAGTGCTAGAGAAAATCATTAACGTCAAAGACTGCAATATGAGCTCTCTTAAAATGGCTACTATGCCATTAGGTTTCTAAATCCTAGAAATTCATACACTGATGTTCTTAAAGATAAATGGCTCAGTGGATAAAGTCGTTGGTTAGTTCCAATGTCTTGAACCAATATTTTGTTAGTAGTGGTGAAAAAATAACTTAGAGTTGAGTTAAAGGGAGATAACTATATCGCGACCGAAAGTGGCATCGCACATGAAATGAGAATGATATATCCCAGTGATTGAAATGCAAAGTTCGGTTCGAAATTCCGAGCACTTGAAGTAGCGTACAGCGTCATAAACATAGTAAAAAGGCGAGGACTACAGTCCAAACAGTGTAAATAATGCAGAAATATAAATCTTATGATATACTATATTTTTCTTCCAGTTCACAAACCTTAAGACTTTTGCCGTTTCGTCAAAAAATAATAGTATAATTTATTAGGTTCTGAAATAATTCTTTCTCTGTACTTCCGGTTCAATAATTAATAAAGAAAATAGATAATTCATTTGTTTTGACAGCACGTCATCAAAAGACAAAGGAAGAAAGACCCATATATATTTCTGTAAAATACGTAAAAAATATTTTCACTATTTTAAATTTAATCATTTCGAAGTTTTGCAATTTTTACAACCTATGAATTTGACAGAATTGACATGGTGATAGAAGCATTCCAGAAGTTGAGTAAAGTATTAAGAAACAGGACAAAGAGAGTAATGGATTGTTATGTGATGTCAGTTCTTCAATATGGCAGTGAATGTTGAACAATATCAAAGACGAAGGGAAAACCTGAAGCAGCTGAAATGTGATTCTACAGAAGGATACTGCGAATATCATGGAATGAGCATATGAGCAAAGATGAGGTTTTGAAAAAGATGGAAACGAAAAAGGAAATACTGAGCATCAGGAAGAGACAGCTTAAGTTCCTGGGACATGAAATAAGGAAGGAGGGCTTGGAGAACCCGATACTAATAGCCCAGACATAGCGAAAAGAGACAGGAAAGCAGCGGATAACATATTTGAAGGACCTACTCAGGTAAATGTTGGAACGAGCGTTGCAGGAGAAGGCGTGTTAAGAGCCACCAAAGATAAGGAAACGTGGAAAGCCATGATTGCCTTCATCCTGAAAAGACATATATGATAATTGTTTATAAGAAATTATGTGGATATAATGTGGGGAATCAAATCTATATTATAATCGATATAAACTGATCCCTCATTTTGTGACCATGCTAGTTTCTATACGTTTAGATTCTAGATTTATGGGCTTGAGCTAGTGGATGGCAGGGCGGAGTTTAGGTGGTAACAGAAGAAGGCGTGCTAAGAGCCACCAAGAATAGGGTGATGTGGAAGGCTATGATCGCCTACGTCCTGAAAGGACAGGGCACATAGAACAGGAAGATTTTGGAAGGGTGTTAATTGCTAAAAATGATACTCATGCTGTGTTGGTGAGAAAAAAGAAATTCAAAAAATAATGAAAATGAGAATTTTTTTTTATTTAATAATTTTTCGGATGTGAGTTGTGATGTAAAGGACATCGACTCGGAATTAGAAATAGGAGAGACGAGTTCCAATCCTTCTTAAATTCCTTACCTTCAGTTATGCGTAAATGCTCTTAGGAAATTTATTAATCCATAACTTGTCACCAATGGCCTGAATAGGACAGATTTGATTCTATTAGGCAACCTACAACAGGAAAATCTACCTATTTAGTCGTGGATCTAAACATCACGTCTGGCACTTAAACGACCGACATCACAGGATCAAAATATAACGATCAATAGCTATCCCGTTAAAAGACAACTGATCATGTACAGATTATACTTTCTTGAAACGTTGTGTGTATAATAAAATCTGTCACCCCAGATGAGAATAGTTTGAGATAATAGAAGAATTCTTATTTCGAAAAGAAAATACCAAATTACAAAAAGCAGAAGGAAACCACCATCACAACCAAATGTCAAAACCATGTTAAATAAAAGATTCCCAAAACACATTCGAGTCGGGGTCATAGTGGATATAAGAATTATTTATACATGTGTTACTGTCATCTAGCTGTCAAGAATGCAATTCTTGGATAAGACAGTGAAGCAGAAACTCAGCAGTAACGAATAACAAGTGAGTGCACGAATTCGGCTCTCCGATTATATATTTCTAGTCATTATTCATTGGATCAGTTTGCAACACCTGTGCTGAGATAAGAAAATTTCGTCAGAATCCATTTATAAATCAACTATTCATCAGAGCATTGAATACTCTTTGCATATCTGGTTTGGCGCTCCTGCTTTATATCCCGAAATTCTTGACAAAATTCAATATAATAGATGGTAATTTTGTATGTATTTTCATGGCAACTGTTCAGATGAAGTTAATTCTTTAGTGCCCCCACCTACATACATTTAAGCTAACTACTAGATTGACTGTGCGTTGTGGTGCAGTGGGGATCGACTCGGAACGACAAATGCCAGTTGAATTCTTTGCACTCACTCATGCACCCCCAGTTATGGATTAAATAATAGATTGAGTTTTATAGTCTTAGCTGGCAACTAGTATACCGTAGAAAGCAATGGCAACCTACTGTGGGATAATTTTCTACCCAGTCAGACATGTCCCTTTCAAGACATGATTGCCCAAAGCGTGTATCACATATGGCACTTAACTGACTAGATTCTGAAATAGCTCTCACCGTTTTACTGTTTCACAAGCTAGAACCCACCGCCTAACAATGTTTCTCGCACATACCACCAGTGTAAACTCCTTAAAATTTCTATCTTCAAAAACTGAATTGCAATACCACCGCTATCTTCCTTTATTGTTAAACATTGTAATACCATGCGATCTATTGACATTACCGCCTTGGCTAATGTCAAACGGTTAAAAGAAGAATTAAGATATCCGATATTAGCGAATCAATAGACAATTGATGATCAGTGTCCTTGTTCGAATCATTGTGTCTATAAAAGCATTTATATAAACCAAAAGGACAAGAGTAGTTCAAGATAAAGTTTAGATATACTTAAATACTTAACATAAGATTTGCTTCATTAGACACGATGAAAAAAAAAAGACGTATACTCTACTTAATTTTAATTGTGAAAACAGTAGAAAAATAATAAAAATAGCGTGTACTAGCAATGAATGTGTTTTAAGCACAATCACACTATACGATGTAAATAATGACTATTTAATAAATTCATATATGAGACAATACAGTAAATACATGGACAATATTTACAATTACTTATCTCAGAAATTAGATACTTAATTTTAATTCCATCGGGAACATTTGCTGTATGAGCGTACCGGATAATTCGGGAATTTTAAATTGTTATAATCTGTAAAAATCTAATAGTGGAGCTTTTGAGTGAAGGGATGAGCGACGGTTGTATTAATGTCATGTTTTGTATTATGTGAACAACCAGATTTGCGTCCTTCGTTTTCTATGCTACTCAATGTGGATGCTCATCAAGATGAAAAAAAAATGCTAATAGTGTTTTAACGCCTGCGCTTCTTGCTATACAGCGTAGCGGCTGCTAAAAAATAAATAAAAATAAAAAGTTGTTGAATTGCATTTTTTTTTCAAAAATGTGGACAGAAGAAAAATTCAATGTGTTTGGTTGGCCAGGCTCATGGAAAATCAAATTGATTTCATCGTCTTTCTGCGTTTTTTTTAAAACTGGATCAAAAGGATTCCATTATATAAACGATTTCAATGCATGATTTTATTATAAAATGCTCAGTAACGTTTTTTCCAACCGACAAATATAAAACACTGATTAAAAATAAATTGAAATGCAAGGATCAATTGAATTTTAAAATTATATGAGAAATATTCATTTAAACAGGAGATCAGGAAAATAATAAAGCACTTAAGTGATAAGGGGCCATTTAGCTGAACCGATATCACATCAAGCTTTCACACGAAAAAAAGTAAAGGTATTCTTGTTCGACGCATATACACGTATGCATGCTGCCACTTTTTCACATATAAACATTTAGTTAATTCATTAATCTTGAGAAATTAAAGCTAAAAACGTCATGAAAATTTCAATTTTATTTTTAAAATTTATCCTGAACATGTTAAATGATTTTAAAGAAAAAAAATTTCTTCTAAAGCCATGACATTCATTCTTCGAAAGACCTCATTACTATTGTAAACTGTAAAATCTGAGAATATACTATAATAAAAATCACTTTATAGCACTTCGTTAAAAAAATTCTTAAATCATTTTGAAGAAAGAACCGCCAGAGCAGTTTCGATACAGCTTGACTGATACAAATTCATCTTCAGTACACTCACTGAATACGTTAACATAACGAAGACGATACAGAAGACAGTGTATTTTGAAACAACGCAAGTGTTGTACGTTCCAGTCAAATAAAATAAACCGCAGAGAAGTTTCTTAAAACCATTCTCGACAAAAATCCCTCCTTGTCCTTCTGTATTTCTACATTTATAATCCTGTGTTAAGAGATGATTAATGAAAATAATATGTAGATGTAAGATAACAGGAAAACAACTTATCTAATTTACACAGTAATATCAACATGCATATAAATTTCCTCTATTCACTGAATAATAAAAAATCAGCCAATGTAACAGCTTCCTTGTGATTTTTCTATAAATATTTTAATTTTTTTGTTGAGTTTCATCTTCAGGACTACGAGGTCGTACATTTGAATCCAATGCCAGACTTAGAGACAAGTCATCATTTTACTGTAGAAATTGCAATAAGTGTAAAATCCTTTTGTACAATAAAGAGGGATGCTGATGATGGTTCGTCTGAATTAGGCCTTTACCACCGATTTACCATGAAATAACGTATTTGCCTTAATTTTTTTATTATATTTGCTCTATATGTATTTATATACATATATATTTAGAGCTCTTAGAAAATTATCCTACCACTGTACAATGCCGATTTTATATAAATAAAAACTTTTTTATCATTTCACTTCAAGCAAGGCAATCAGGCTACTGAGTGTTACAGAATATAAGTAAAACTATTATTAAAGTAGAGAATACAAAGAAAGAATTAAACCAAAAGATAATGATCGACATTGCATTTAAGTTTTTGAAGACTGACTTGGAAGCAAGAAGCTGGAAAAGAATTCCACAATCGAGAAGTACGATAGAAAAAAAAAAACTAGTGACATAAAATTTAAGGTTATATATAAACCTTTTCGCCAATGTTATATATTTTAAATTTTGTGTATTTAGGTAGCAAATTTTCTTTTAAACATGTCGGATTAAATAAATTGCAAACATTGTTTACTTATTTTTAATAAAATCCGTTCATACTCAATGATGATCTTTTGCATACTACAATCAGAACTGTCAACGTCACAGCTCATTTTGGATATCTTAATTGTAACACGCGAAAGATATCTATATATATATATATATATATATATATATATATATATATATGTGTGTGTGTGTAATGATTTGTTTAAACAATATTTTGATCGATACTCATATTTAAGTCGATATTCTATTTATGATCAGACAATATCATATATTTATTTCTACCGGCCTGATTTACAATTTTTTTTTTTTTTTTTTTTTTTTTTTTTTTTTTTAGAAAATTTGTCATTCGGCAGGATTCTAACCTGTGACCCAATCCTCATAGGGGAAGCCACCATGTGATCTGGCGCGCCTTAGACCTCTCGACCACAATCAGTTTAAACGAAGTCAAATTAAGCCTACAACACAATTTTCAAATTCATCGTAATAACCATCTGTTCTGAAATGTTTCCTAATGTCAACAAATGTAAACATGTTACGGAAATTCACGAAGATTAACGAAACTGTTTATGAACAGCCGACAATCTTTAATGATTTGGATATTATTTTTGATCGATACCCGTGTTTAAATAGATATTAGAAAGGTCTAAGACGCACCACATCACATGGTGGCTTCCATATGTAGATAGGGTTCGCAGGTTCGAATCCTGCCGAATGACAGATTTTCTTTAAAAATGTATTTATCGTAATAAATCAAGCTGGTGGAAATAAATATATAATTCTGTTTGATCATAAACAGAATATTGACTGAAATACGAGTATCGATCAAAAATAATGTTCAAACAAATCATTTCAATTGTCGGTTGTTTATAACCAGTTTCGTTAATTTCCGTAACATGTTTACATTTGTTGACATTACGCTACATTTTAGAGCAGAGATGGTTATTACGATGAATTCGAAAATTGGGTTATATAGGCTTGATTTGACGTCGTTTAGACTGTTGGTTTTTCGTAGTCGAGAGGTCTAAAATGCGTCAGATCAATTGGTAACTTCACATATAGTGATAGAGGTCGCAGATCCGTATCCTTTCGAATGACACATTTTCGAAACAAATTTATCGTAAATAATCAGTAAAAAACATAAAAGCAAGGAAAAAATGTTCTCGGGATGTGGCTGGTTTCTTATGGCGTGTTTGTAATAAAATTGTCCTTCGGTCAGAAAAAGAAAAAATGCGGCGAAATGTCACTTCTAGATGAAACTTTTACAAAAAAAAAACTAGGAAAGAGAGAAAGATGCTTATTGACTAACACATAGATATGCTCAAGTACAATTTTAAAGAGTATTATTTTTTTTCACTAATAATTACACTACTGTTGGATTAGGTGAAATAATTATACATAATTTAAATTAATAATGAAGAAAAATCTTTATTACAAAATCAAGTTTTATGAATTTTTCTACTCTGGTTTCAAATTTATGAGATGAAAATTTGAGATCTATATTCAGGACAGATTTTAGTTTCGTGCTAAAATTCTGTCTCGACCTTAAATTAAATATAGTAATTTTTCTTAAAACTAATGTGAGTTAGAACCTTCCCGTGACCAGTTTTTGGAGACCGGACCTTTCCGTAAGAGAACCTGCTAGTAAGAATCCATAAAATAAAATCTGCTTATTTCATTTTTACAACGATGTATTGTGAAGAGTTTTAACAGAGGACTGGAAACGCGACACTGACATCAGAACACGCATTAAGATGGTCAAAGATGGCTTTCAAATAATCAGCAAAGTATGAAGAGAAAGAAAATGTTCCTTAAAACCAAAGCAAAAGTATGTAGGGGCCTCGGTGATGCTTGGTAATTTGGTCTTGTGCTAAACGCGTCGAAAGCCCCCACAATTTAAATTTCAGAATGTTGTTTGTTAAAATGTGAAAGTATAAAATATTTCGTGTGTACATTAAAGATTTATTTACAGAATAAAAAGTATAGGAAAAATGTGGAATTTGTTAACACTATAATATATTTGCGAAAAGAAAAATGTTTTTGAGAAAATGAAATGTCGTTAAAATTGTTCGGAGAAATGTAGGTATTAAAAATGTCCGCAGAATTTTAGTTCATAGTTGTGTCGTAGCAGAATGTAAAGTCTTTGTTCCTTCCTCTTTTTAGTAGGTCGTGACAGCTTGAGATAAAGAAGGCAAAACAAATAAAGAATTAGTAATTAACATGTCCAATATGTTGTTGTTCTGCGGTGCGGTGTGAAAACGCAGGAAAAGACGTTGAAAGAAAGAGGTCGAATGAAACCATGACGTGCCCTGCGTCCGGGTCGGATTCTTAAATTTTCTTTTCGTTAAATTGCCACGAGGTCCTCAGCTAACCGTTCCCATGTCGACTGACTTTGATGTGGTTTAAATAGTGAAATTTCTCATGATGCCGGATTCAGTGGTCTTTTCACATCTAGGCTTGAAAATACGCCATTTATGAATTTGCTGTTTTTAATCCAATCAGGATTCAGAATTTTCTTTTCTCACTGACTTGTGAATTTTTCTTTGTTGGATTTTTCTAAATTTGTTTGAAAAGAAAATATTTTAGCCTTTTAGATCCACTTTTGCGTGTGGTCAATTTTACTTTGGGTTCTTTCCAAAATGCTTTTAGTCATTTGAATTCGATTTTGCGGGTGTGCAATTTATTTTGTTTTAGTTGGTTGATGGATTGTATAGAATTTGTATCCTATAAGTACGGAACTATAACGTAATATCCGTCCTTGTCTGGCAGTGAAAGCGGGATAATCTCCTAAAAAATAAAGACCTGAAAAAACTGAAATGTGGTTCTACAAAAAGATGTTGAGAATACCATGGACCGAACATAACGATCGGATGGGGGGCATGAAAGCAGCGCATAATATACATATTTTAATAAATGAAAAGTCTGAGGAGAAAACAAAAAAAAGCTTCCAAGATCTACAAGGAAGGTGTAGACGATCACCTATGTCCTTAAGGAAACGGCATCTTCATTTCTTTTGGCAGAGGAGGCGCAACTATACCTAGCGACGAACTTTGTATCTGAGCAACACTGACTAATCACACACATACATGCATACATACATACATAAGTGTGTGTGTGTGCGATTCAATTTAGAGACAAAATGGATACATTTTTTATGTATAATAGCGACGGACATCTTGTTAGAGAATAGTCATTTACACATAGAAAAATAGCGTACTTGATTGAATTTAAGCAGTAACACACGTAAAAAAGATGACTACACAAAAACTAGTGACAATGCTGGTGGGGAGACCTGCAGACAACCTGTAAGATGTCTTCGCAGACAACTGGGCGACACTTAATACCAACACTGCAGGAGAAAACTTTCCCGCTGTGTATATTTACGGATACTTATCATGGACGATATTGGACGATGTGATCTTAAGATTCACAAAAAAAAACAAAAAAAAAAAAAACAGGAGATTCTTTCACATTGAATAAGCTTTCAGGCAGTGTTTATATATATATATATATATATATATATATATAAAAATTACTTTAAAACTGCTGAAGCATAAGAATTAATTGATTTCTTACTCTTCAGAATATATTCCCTAAAGACACAGTTTCTAAACACAGACAATTTAGTAGAAACTAAAAAACTTACACAACTAGTATATTGTTCTTACTAGTAGATATGTGCTGGACCAGACGAAAAAAGAAAATGCGTTAAAATAATGGATATACAAGCAAAAATAATATCTAATTTTTTAAAAGAAAAAATAATCACCGCATACAAATTTCGAGAGCCACTAAAGTTATCATTTTTTTTAATGACATGTTTGATATAATGTAAAAGGGTGCAATAGGAAGTGAAGATAATAGCGATAACTTTCAACTATTGGAAAGGTTAAGTTTGTGGTGTCCAGGGAAGAATTTACTCCGGAGTGGTTTTATGCAAATTAGCACTTATTGGTAAAAGGCGAGTGATAATCTTACACTTTGGACAAGACACCCTAACGCCAATCTTCCATTAAGAGAATTACTCTAGCAAAAATTAGAATTGGCCATATTAATATCACACATTCATTCTAAAAGATGAGGATCAACCTAAATTCAGAATATGCTAGGAGAGTTATACAGTAAAAAAAAAAATGGACTTTGACGAAGTTACTTTTATCCGTAAACAACTTTTTTATAAGGGGAATATGCTAAAGAACATTTCCAACACGTTAATGAAAAGAAATTCACCTACTTTAGGAAGAATAAATTTATACACAAAACGTTAACCCAGTTATATTCACCTAAAGATGATTTATACAACCAGTTTTCAGTAATACTTCACAAACAACAAAGTTTAAAACTTTCCAGTGTATTATTTAAAAAGAAATCTGATTTTATCATTACGTGACTCACATGTGATAATGTGCTCGTAAAACTGAGTAGAAATTGCATTTTACAATTAAAATATGGATGGACTGAGTGATCCTTGTATTTCATCAGTTAATTGCCAGAAGTGATACACGCTTAGGCGATCATGTTTCTTTCGAGACATAACTAACTAGGCAGTAGGTTGCCATTGCTTTCTGCAGTAGACTGTTTGCCAATCTGTCCTATTATTTAACCCATAATTTTGGGGAAGAGACTGAATAATACGTTTCCCACTGGTATTTGTGCGTAAGTGAATGCAAGAATTCAGCTGGAATCCAAACTCCGCTCCCCGACTTGTTATTCCGAGTTGATATCCATTGCAACACAATGCACATCCCCTTGTATTTCACTCGACCAAATTAAGAATCTTGGAGGATGAGATAACCCCACTATGACACAAGAGGTTACTGGTAGTGAAAGAGAATAAGAAAACTTCAGGGAACTGTAAATCCAATCATAAAAAAAGCTATAAACCTATATACCTCTTTAAAAGACCAGGGTGTTGATGAGAAAACCAGATGACAGGTAAAACTATCTGCTTCTGTTGAGATATATCTGCGAATGTTCTTTCATAGTTAAGGGGATAATTAGTTTTCTTATCTTAGAATTGCCATGACGCCTTCGAAAATTTATTACCTTGATTTTTTTTTTTTCTCCACTATCTTTTGAGTTACACTTCTAGACTGATTGCCGTACAAGGTGGAAAATTCCACTCTACTCTATTTAACCTTTATATAGATGAAGAAAAGGATTCATGCCTTTTTTCCACGAAGGCATTAAGGCAAAAATACTAACTTCAGTTGTTCTGGGAATGACAGTAAGCTGCATCCGGCAGCAAGGCCTCTGATTGGAAGGTTGTGAGGACCCTGAAACCACCTCTTAATTGCTGTTGTTCCCAGGTCCACCCTGACGCGGCGTGGTAGCACCTCTTATGGTCCCAGCTATGGGCAAATAGTTAACCCCACAAACTGGGGCCAAAACATTATGAAAGTGTAAAAATAGACTTTTATAGAAAAAATATACATTTTTGAAGGAAAAATATTACCAACAATAAATCTTTAAAGAAAAATTACCATAACACATTTTTGAAGAAAAAAATTATTCCTAGTAAAACATCCTTCTTCTTTAATAAAAAACAAGGAAACATTTTCAGTTTTCTAAAACAAAAAAAAATTCATTAAAATCAGAGTAAATCAACCTTCTCGCTAAAACCAAATATTAAAAAAAACCCACCTTTTTGGCATTAAATAACCCGTTAAACAAAACTCAAACTAACTTCAATATTTGGAAGAATATTGTGAATGCTGTCGAAATGTCTTAAAGAAATAATACAAACTTTATCAATTGATGACAATGTTGTCTACCCATTTTATTAAAACTAATCGTGGCAACCTGAGTTATAAAGTATCACATCTTGGTGAATCATTAATGAAGAATCAATGCATAATGATTTCTATGAAAGCACCAGAGTATAGTATTTATTTTACCTCGAGTATTGGCATTAATCGATCTCTTTATAGCATCTTTTTAGGAAATATTGGTAGTAATATTTGTTTGGCAGGGTCATCTTCTCCAGACCAATAACTTCAAGAAGTGACTTTCCAGACAAATTAACCATGGTGTGATTCGAACCTGAGCTTCATGGTCATGAGCGAACGTTCTAACCACGTGCACATGAATCAGTCAGTTAACTGCATATGCGTGATACACGCTTGAGCGATTGTTACTTTTTCGAGACCTGACTGACTGGGTAGAAGATTATCCCCCAGTAGGTTGCCATTGCTTTCTGCGGTAGACTAGTTGCTAGCCAAGGCTATAAAACTCAATTTGTCCTGTTATTTAACGGCTAACTGAAAGAAAGATACAGATTAATACCTTTCCCAAAGGTATTTGCGCGTAGGTGAATACTGGAATTCGAACTTCGGCTCCCCGATTTCTTGTTCCGAGCCCATATTCACAACCGGACGTAGTTATTAGCTGGACGAAAATAAAAGATGTTTTCCAACGAGACTCTCGTGTATTTGTTTGTTCAGCTATAAGAACATTAATATTGACGGAAAATTCAAATCTAATACAATTTTTTTTTTTTTTTTTTTTCGAGACTGCTCGCTACCGGATTCTTGCTTCCATACACAATACTAACAGCATTAGTCATGATAGTTATGTAACGTTATTTGTTATTAAATGAAGCATCATCAAACATTTTTTCTATCCTTTTATCTCAATTTCCTGTTTTTCATCGAGGTGAAAATAACTGCAATTTGATTATGGGTTTAGTTTCGATAAAAAACAAAATCAAATTAAGGTAAAATAAGTATGTGCTATTGGAATCTTGTTACACTATAAAGTTTTGGTTGATGTACATTCAGTTTTATGTAAACTCGGCCATTTTGTTCAAATTCAATCCATTTTCTTGCTATATATACGTTAATACAAAGTAGGATTCTTGATATTGAAGTTTTTTAACTGAGGTCAACCCAAATAAGGCAATAAAAGCGGTCACTAAGACATACGGAGATATTGGGCGTGAAAGAACTAGAAAACAGAAACCTTAGAAAGGCCCGAGAAAAGAGTAATCAGGAGGTGAGTAGGTAGTGATTGATACTGCATTTAAATTCTTGAAGATAAAAATTCAATTTTAAATTGATACGAACTCCTGTGGCACCTAGTGAGGATCGAACTCACTACTTACCAGAACTGGTTCTGGCGAGACAAGCTTGCTAACCATTACACCACCCCGAGGTGCAATTCAACGCTCGTTTAGTACTGCGATTAAATTCATAAAATCTAGGTAACCTAATGAAGAGCCATATTTATATTGTAAAATGAAACAGATGACTCAAGGCCAAAAGGAAATGGGAAGAAAAGATGTTCATCTTTTCTCTTATAATGGCTAGTTAATTTTAGTTATAAGTAACCCGAACATAACACAATATTCCTAGCACCAAAACATATCCGTACTCACCATTTTAACTACTACGATATTCTAATACATTATAATCTCTTTGAAGTCGTAACTAGTACCTGTGCATACATTTTTTTATCTGTATGGGAAGGGCAATAAAAATCTTAGCCTAATGTGTATTTCCAGTATGAACAAAAACCGTTCGAAAGAAACTATACGAAATACAATTAGTAATAACCCCAACTGTTCCTAATGGTGGTAGATATATCAGTTAACGAGAGACGTTTAACAAAACAAATACGAAATAAATGAATCCCCTGCATCCATCCAAGAACTTATGTTTCTGGTCACATGATGAAGGAGAGAGTGGAGGGGGAATGAAACTAAAGGCAGAGAAAATCTGTTATTGAGCAGAACATACATCCGTTAACTAAATTTACTGTGTTTTTGACTTGAGTTTCTTTTTAATCTCATACTAATCTTATTTAGGATGGGATTGTCAGTCATTGTTCAATTCAGTTAGAACTATTTCTTTACGTCTAACCGAGAGCTATTGCACTTTAGATCGCCTTCTTTTAATCATAGGTGCGCAAGATTCACTCACCATTCAACTACTGCGTAATAACAAGCTCGCTCATCAGATCATTTTGTGCGGGCGTTGGAGTGGTCATCTGTCACCCGTAAGATGTTTAAGAACAATCCAGCTTCACGATAGAAGGGACACTCGCCTAGTGTAAACTGAAGAAGTTGCTCCGCGTACGTTTTGATAATTCACCGGCATGAGAATTTCTATTCGTCTCTACCCGATTGACACATTCGAACTAGGAATGTGATGGGAGGTGTGCGTTGATGAATCTCAAAATTAGGCATAACTAAACCGCATTCAGAAGGGTTAAGATCACTTGAAGTACCTTGTAGACCTCGGATCCCCCAACAAGAACAAAAACTTTACTGATGTAATTAATATGGTACACGGAAGTAGAAATACGGAGAGTCGGTAAAGAATAATCTGGTAGATGTTGAGTCATATACTTCTGCCATCTCCTTAAAAGAAAGATTCCTCCGGAACCAAAGACTAACTGCGACCATGACCTTCTCCTGCACTTTCGACCAATTCATTTCCAAGTGTAAATCGGGATCGGACCATACGCCAAATATTTTGGGTGGTTCGTCTGTCTAGAGGGAATGTCTGAAAAGAGAAACTCCGTTCCACAAGCCCAAAAATTTATCGGAGTAAATCTTGGCCCCTCTCCCGGTCACATACCTCTATTTCTTTGCCGTCGTAGGTAATCTTAGTTCTGCTCGAGACAGAGACCGAAGTATCGTCATCTGGCGGAATCTCTAGCTGGGGTGGTAGCATAAGGTAAGGAAATGCCACGTACGACCAAGTTCGTATTTAACTTGTGAAAGAAAAGGTTCCAACGCAAGAACATACATCAAAATAAAAATAAAACGGAAAACCTTAACGAACGGCTTCGACTAAATCCCATTCACTTTTTTCACTAGCGTACCTGGAGATCAATACAGAAGCCTCATCCGTGTGCGAAAGTTCGGCAAGAAACCGGCGGCTGAAAGACAGCCTCCATGAATCGATGGTAGACCATATTGAATGCCTTGGACTAATATAATTTGATCAGCGTGGTTTCACTGTCGGTTTGATCGATGATTATCCGTACCATATGAAGGTTGTCCTGAATAGTCCTGCATTTCACAGCACAAGTCTGTTTGGCGCCAGTCAGACTAAAGGGGACACCCTGCAAACGGCTAAAATGTTTAACTCTGTTATTCCATTCTCACCGTTTTGTTGTTCCTTGCGTACTCCTTTTTAAGAGCAGAAGACAAATCATGAATGTCCAAAAGATACGTTAGTTTATGATGTTAGAGGATGTGCGTTGTGGTGCAATGGATATCGACTCTGAACTACAAATCAGAGATCACAGTTCGAATTGCTTGCATTCACTTACGCACAAATAGCCTTGAGAAAGGTATTAATCCGTCTCGTCCCTTCAATCGTGGATTAAATAATAGGACAGATTAGGTTCTCTTGCCTTGGCTGGCAACTAGTCTATCGCAGAAAGTAATGGCATCCTACTGCGGGATAATCTTCTGCCCAGTCAGTCATGTCTCTTTCGAGACATGATCGCCCAAAACGTGTATCACGTATGGCACTTAACTGACTGACTTGACAGTATCGGCTTTTTGTTTACACCTCCCTGTATAGAGATCGTAAATTCGTGTTACTTTTTTGATGTCATTTTTCTATGGTTACTGTTAGAGCTGAAACTAGTTTTATATTTTGTACATAAACAAATACAGATTCTTTTTTTAAGGCTTGTCACACCCTTTTAAGGGTAAGGGGTCAATGATCTATTTTTTGATGAAGACGTGACGAAGAATGAGGGATTGTTATAATATTCGGACACTTGTTCTCATATTGGTTGCCATTTTTACGACGATTCGTCCTTTTGAAGGTGCTAGGAATTTCGAACTGAATCGTTTATTACAATCACAGGGGTATATCATTCTCATTCCTTGTGCGAAACCTTTTTTAGTACTCAGGAGTTCTCACTCTAATCCGACTCTGTTACTTGTTCATCTGTTACCTGTAGTCTGGTATTGAATTCTCAACTCTTTGAATTAAGTGGAATTAACCAACGTTTATATCCACTGGGTCATGTGTCCTTAAAGACAACAATAATTTCTTGGACTTATAGACCTAATGTTTAGTAACGAGTTCATATTGCACCTTTTTTATGTTAATTGTTTTCTCTAGTCATGAGACTTGCTGACGTTCTCTATTGGTTTTGTCATCATTAATTTTGACCGCGTTTATCATCAGGTTTTAAGCTTTTTGGGTTGATTCCACCCTCGATCCTGATTTTGATTACTTCTGCATTAGCGCTATACTCGAAAAGGCTTTTTCTTACAAACCGATTTTGTTCATCTTTACATGATATTCTCTTAGCTAAGCGGTCATAACTATTTTTCCTTTTTTCTGGGAGAGAAATTTTCTTCAACGCATGCATTTGCACGCTAACAGATTTATCACGGTTGATCTTGGGCCGCTGTTGCCGTTTCATACTCGCTGATTTCATTCAATGAACTAGAATAAGCGACACCTAGGTTAATCATATTGGTATGTATTACATGAAATATTTTCTAAGGAATATAAAAACACATTATCCTTTTAAATTGAATAAAAGAGATTCAGCTCAAAATTCCAAGAAGAACCAAAGTATGAGTACTATAAGCAGGCCGTATGTTATAAAGGTCAAAATATCATGATTTGACAACGAATATGTGAAGGCTTGTTTAAATGCCGAAGCATAATATAATTCCATAATTCAAAATTTCAGCGAAATGGAAATAATCAATTTTAAATATTTTAATTTGTACCCACATCTTAAAATAACAACCAGCATTTCTGTTCATGATTCTCATTGCAATATTTTGTTGTTAATCTCAGATATTTAACGATGTAATAGGGGCAATTCTACAGATTTATTTTCATAGAACTCGCCATGAATTTATTCATTCGTTAACTCAAGAATAACCAGAAAATTGAAATAACAAAACTGAAATTTAATGAATGTTTGTTATATAGATTTCAATGATAATGACATTCATAATAGATTGTGGTATCTCAGCACAAGATTGCCGCAAATCTATCAATAAATTGCTACGAATTACCTATTTTCGAAGTAACTGTAGAATTCGACAGCAAACAATACAATATAAATGTCCCTTAATAATTCCGGATTTGTGTCTCTTCTTACAGATTTAAATTTACATCGCTTTCTTTAAAAATGTTAAACTACTATATTGTAACAAATTTACTGAATTGAATTTCTTTGTAACCCTGTCATTTGTTTTATTGCATTAGATGACTAAAATTATATTTCCTGTCTAATTTATCCATAAAAATGTAAGAATGAATACGCTTTTTAAAATAACATCTTAAAGCTCTGTTTTATTGATTTCTGTAGATATGTTAATACGTATAAGCTATCAGACACTTTTTGGCATGCTAAATAGCATATTTTAGTATTTTTTTAAAAAAACGAAAACCGTGTTTAAATTTGGGAATTAAGAATCTAGAGAGGTGATTTTTTTAAATGTTCAAACCTGTCACAAAGTACGGGACTATTATTCTATATTTAATTTACTTGTAATGTGCTAAAATAACCTTCGTATATCCTTGATATAAGAGTTTCACTTTAAAAGATCGAATACATTTATATGAGCTAAAAGGAAAAAGATCTATTTTGTATGAAAGAAAATCGTGACATGAGATATACATCTGCCTTGAGGAATTAAATATATTCTTTTTAAAGAAATCTATTCGATAAAATGATTTAAATCCAATTGGGAGTTGATGTTTGGAAAAATAAAGCGAATTCTTCTGACTGAAAACGATAACTGTCAAGAATTCTCGTGAAAGAACGAAAGACTAAAAAGGTTAAAAGATCGCGCAACAGTTATTGATGTGTCTAACAAATTTCAATCTAACACAGAGCATCGCTTTTAGTAAGATCTAACAAAGACAAAATATCTTCATAAGGCCCAAAATAGGTTCGGCAGAGTAATAGATTGCGGTTCGGATTGATAAATCAGAGCCGAGTTCGAATTTCAGTCGAGTTCATTACATTCGTGCTAATACCCTTGGGAAAATTATAAAGTCAACCCTAAACTCCCGGCTATAGTTATATAACAGACCAGATTAGGTTCTAGAACCTTCGCTGGTAAGATTTCTAGGAGAAAATATTTCATTCCTAGCGAATCACATAACGTGCGACTCAAATAATAATCTTTAGCATTCACTCGATGATCTCTGCTACGGTCAAAAAAAATTATTTTCCGAAAACTAGAGTCAAATGGGATCTAGAAAAAAAATCAGCAACCTCATTTCTGTAAGTAGCGACGAATTATATCTGGAAATGGTCTTAATTCTAATATCGATCAGCCAAACAGGAGAAATTACTCACTAAAATAGTTTCCACCGCATACTAGCGAAACTTATTAAGCATGTTTGCCTGACCGCACGTATTTATCGATAGCCTGCATCATAGATGCTATCGAATTGACCTTTTGCTCATTAAAAAAGGCGGTAGCAAAAATGAAATCATCGGTGGTTTTGACTTCTCTATTCATAGCTCTAATCCTTTTGGTCTGTCAGCGGAAAATAATTTCATTTACCATCAGAAATATAAAGCCTACAGGGATTATGCACTGATAACGTCAATAACAATAATCATTATGATACATCTTCATGTGCATTGTAAACCAATTGTTTTGTTACATAATTTTATTAACATTCGAACCGTGAATCGTTTACAAAATTCCAAAGCACAATAGTTCAAAGCTGAAACCAAATGTGGGATCAGATATAAAGCATTTAAACGTTTAAACACACACACACACACACACACACACACAAATATATATATATATATATATATATATATATATATATACATACACACACACACACACACACACACACAAGAGTGTATGTGCAAATTCTATAATATTAAAAATATTTCTGTAGTGAAAGAAATAACCATTAGCTACCCATTCCATAAAGAGATCGTGTTTTGTGTGCGATCTGTCGAATAAAAATTAGCAAAAATATACTTTCAGAACTAGAATTTAAGGCTAATGTCCCTCTCCTAAATGGCGTGACCAATCAGGAAGCTCTCTCGATGAATAAAAGCCCGTTGTTTTTTGTTTGTTTGTTTTTTTTTGTTTTTTTGTTTTTGTGTATTGTTGTTTTTGTGTGTGTGTGTGTTTTGGTTGTGTTTTTTTTTTTTTTTTTTTTGTGTGTGCGTTTTTGTGATGAAAGACAGGGATTTTCTTAGCTTGGTGGACGAACTCGCGTTTTTACTGGTTAGAACTGAAGGTTGGATGTATATCCCATTTAGTCGGTTCTACGTTGCTTGTTGGACTGTTACGAACTATCGTTTGCAATGCAATTTGGCTTCAAGTGTTGCGGTCAAAAGACAGAATAAATCTATTGCAGACGTTTGCTGCTATTATAAATAGATAGTTATTCATATTAGACAATTTTTGTGATGAGCTATTGTAACGTTGTGCACTCCGGCTTTCTTTGGTAGACGCTGGAATTTCGAACCGGACCTTTCATTTTGTCCACCGGTGTAGATTGTACTATTTCCATGTACTATGTTTTCTTTCCTGGATATTCCCATATTGTTATTTTCATTTAATTACTCCACTCTCCCTGTTTCTGTCTACAGCTGCTGTGGCCAAGTATTGAACTCACAACACTTTGGTCAAGTCTATGGATTACTTCAACCAATGCTTTTATCCGTCTTGCTTTCTTTATCATAACGAACACTTCGTGGAATTTTGAACTGAAATCCTTTATGTAATCTCCAGGGTTTAGATAGATCTTTTTCCGTTGCCAGTGTCCAGGGATATCATGATTAGTTTTTTTTAGTTTTGCGTAGTTTACTTTGAGTCAAAATCTGCAATTTCGATTGTGAAACACTAGTGCCATATTAAGTGTTCTATGCCTAGGATAAGTAGTACAGTTTATCGTATATCAAATTCATTCTAATCTTCTTTTGGTCTCTAAACATGGAATATGGAACGAGAGCAATCTACACCGTAGTTTGAATAAAGGCTTCAATTCAAAATTCTCTGAAGGTTTTCTAGATTGACAGGCACCTATAAAGGGTCGGAGGTCACAACGATCCAAATAGATGACAACAAAAGTTAAAAATTCGGATATTCTGACAATGATTTTAAAAATTGACCTGTCAAACAGCATAATTTATACTTATTTTGTAAATAAGTACGAAAATGTGGTACGTGGCCGAATAGTGGGCTCATTATCTATCCTATATATAGATAATCACATTCACGACCAAATCACTCATTACCACAAACACTCATCCGTCGTCTAACAGACATACATATACCATAATGCACCATATTCGCAGAGGGGAACCTAAAAACGGAACAATCCCATGACATGAAAATTTCACTTGTATACAATAAAATACATTTTGAAAGTTTAATGATATGAAAATGAGAGGGAATAAATAGACCAAAAACAAAGTAAAATTTAAATAAAATATTCAAATTAAGATAAATAGATGTTTTTAGTAAAATCCGTCCATCCCACAAAATTCAGTGGCTACTGTATTTTGCCAAACGGTGATATAAAGTAGCACACACACTAAAGAAAACTGCCTAATTTATTGATATCTTCTCTTTCAATGCTTTGAGACATTACTCAATGTCTGTATTAACATGCTTCTCTTCTCATTAGTAAAGAGGGTAGCTCATCTTACAGTATTTACGTTATTCGGACAATTGTTCTCATCTTTGATATTTGTACGACGTTTCGGCCGTTATACGCTCCGGCCTTTTTCAGGTGCTAGCAATTTTGAACTGAACCCTTTAATACAATGACTGGTGTATATCATTCTCATTCCTTACTAATGCCACGATTGGAAATTATTAGTTATCTCCCTCTAACCCTGCAAGTTACTCGTTCATCACTACTGTAGACCGGTACTGAACTCATAATTCTTTGGATCAAGTCACAGGAGCTAATCAACGTTTATATCCACTGGGTCATGTTTTTTTTTTTTTTTTTTTTTTTTTTTGAGATATTAAATGGTAACATTCTGAAATTCATAATTTCATAGGTTATGACTAGTTAGAAATGCTAAGTTACAATAAGGTTGCGTAATATTCCGGTGTATTTGTAATTTCTGCCCAAGTTCTCCAGATATTTCACTCACAACTCATTTATCCATGAAAATTTTGAAATCTTGTTTGCCAGTGTTTTATGTGGCTGAATTACAAAATCTCACGCATGTAGACGTACACTATTATTCTGCTTTGAACAGATTCAGTTGGCATTTTCTACAAAAAAAAAGTATCTCTCTGTCTCCCTCTGTTTTTTCTGTCATTGTCTCTGTGTAAAATCCCTAGTACACGAAATTGGTATATTAAGTGGATGGAAAGTCATTTAAGTCTAAAGTGAAATTAATAAACGTGATCTTAATATACTTAGTAATGTTGAAAAATTTAGTCGAAAATTAAAATAATGCTCCACCGTCTATTAAAAACTTGGAGTAAACTCTCTTCATCTCTCGTTGAAACTTTATTAACGACGGTCTTGATGTCGTAAAGCATCGTCTGTCTAGATCGTCGAGCACTTTACTTCACATGTAGGTATTTGCCTTTTTTCTTTACCTTTTTCTGGATTCTTTTCTTGTTTAAGGTGTTAGGTCGTCTGGCAATTTTTTCTAGTCACATCGACATTTTTTTTTTTTTTTTTTTGACACAGTATTAACATTTGTAAATAATAATAATATTACTATTACCTATTATGATGCAAAGTATTAACTTAATCTATATCAATTAGTTTACGTTTTATGTAAATCCAGGCATTTTTTCATTTAATGTTTCCCATACAATTTTTATTTTTGCGAAGTAAAGCGAATATCATTCTCTAATTATAAATATCCAGACCTATTTATCTATTCGTTCGCATGTTGCTTGTTTTTAACCAATACTTTCGACCACATTTTGCTGTGAAACCGTTGTAACGCTAACAAAAGATTCAAACGTAAAACATTTTTCAGCCTAAGGATAATTCAGGAACGAAACACCATTAGCAAAATGCAAGTTGCCTGAGCAATAACATATGATACGACCAAAGCATGTTAGCTTTCTCTTACAGAAGAGAATGCTAGATGGAAATGCATCTTCAAATTATTTCGTCTTCAGAATTTTTCTCATCAGTTTTCAGAAGCCCATTTTCATGTTCCTGAAAATGAAATGAAACAGATTTTGTGATGTATGTTTGGAAAAAAGTAACTAAATGCCGATTTCAGCAGACTAACCTTGGAGTTCGAATTTTAGTTGAATTCCTTGCATTCACTTACGCGCGAAAACCTTTTGGGTTAGGTATTAATCCGTCTCTTCCCTCCAGTTATGGAATAACAGGACAGATTGGTTGCCAGCCAAAGCTATAGAACCCAGTCTACTACAGAAAGTAATGGCAACCTACTGCAGGATAATCTTCTACCCACTGTTTTTAGACATGATCGCCCAAGCGTGTATTACTTATGGCACTTAACTGACTGAGTGAAACTGAAGTGCATGTCGACGGAAGAGACAACGGATATTTTTTTTAATCTGATACAAGTGGTTTTCATGATTTTATTTTTCATTAACTGGTATGTAGTGCCGAAAAATATAGGGATCGTATTTACAGTTGCATTTTCTTTATACTGGTTCCATTCAAACGATTTATTTATCTAGGTCTGAGACTTTTCATATTTTCAATTCACTAAACAATTATAAGGCTCTGATTGTGTATTAATTTTTTGTTATTTCCTTTCTTCATTCAAAAGTTTTCAATTTCCAAATGTTAGGTTTTAATTTAAATCAGTTTCGATTCGTCCGATATATTCTAGAAGTGTGTCGTCAATACTGTCAGCTTCTCTCTAAAATCATTTAAAAATATCTACGTAGCACTAAAGATATTCTTTTAAATAATCATTTGATTTGAATGGCGAACAAACAATAGAAAATATAACATTTTGATAAACGGCAGCAGTAGTTTTTGTGGGACAACTTCTATACAAAGACATTTATCATTTCATTCCGTGTGCTGTTCTGTTCCATGCAAAACACTTAATCATATGTCAATTTTCTACATGCTTTGTTTCTATTGGTTTTAGTATTCACTGTAAATTAGCCAAGCAAATACTATCTTTTCATTTTGCTCTTGGACTCATCTACATATATCTTTGTAGTTTAAGGATGTCTACGATATCTTAGTCAATTCTCTTATCAGTTTTGAAATTTTTTTTTCTCTTACTTTTTTTCTACAAATATTTTCACGGCTTCTGCTCCAATGAACTTAGCTCACTGGTGCTGCCTATACATGAATTTACTTGAGCAACAAGATTAGCAACTAGGTCCCACCGTTTTACTTTGAAACTAATAAAATGTAAACGCAAATTTTACTCAAGCAGCTTATTTTGTCACACTTTCTGCCTGTGGAATTTCCTTCCATTTATTGCTTTCCTGACAGCTCCAATCTCCAAAAATTTAAATGCAAAATCAATTCATCTATCTCACTAACCTGCATCCTCTCTCATCTCATGATTTCTCCGTCAACTCCACTCTCATCAGTCTTCTCATCCTTCTATTACCCACTTCCTGACATCCTCTATAACCCGTCACTCTTTTTCATAACTTTACTCTCATATAACCCCCTGCACAACAGTGGCAGTAAAATACCTTGCTTGGGGCGATATGATTATATAAAAAAATATCGTATGTTCCTTTTATTGATCTTTTCCATTTTTCCGATTTTAAAATATTTTTTGTTGATTTCTGCTGTGCGCCATAACCGGTATTTTTATACTTTTGTGGTTTAAACATATTGATAACGTACTTTTCATTATATTTCTGTTTTTATTAAATACTTTATAATACTTTGATCAAATACAGTTGTGGTTAGTGTAATCAAAGCATTTCATCATAGACCAATGCTGTGTCATAAAACAATTCACATGACATAATGGTACACTACACGTAAATAATTGCAACACCAAATAGACAAACGTCGTACTCTCGTTGTTTTCAAAGGATATTGCTTACATCTACGCATGACGTTTTTGATTCGTTCTGTCGAAAATCTAGTTATGCACATGATGGTAACGATTCTACAATCAAAATCGATGACTATTGTCGGCCTAGACGATTTGAAAATAGAAAACTTACTGGGTTATTAAAAGTTAGCACCTATATTGGATTGTAAGATTTAATTATTACTATTTTTTTTTTGTTTTTGGTTCAGCTGTCTGAGAATCGTCAACTAGTCTCCGTTAATCTCCGTGACTCTTCCCCAATCCCATTATGGAAGTAATAAGCTTTCAAGGATACATGTATACAAAAACATATAGAAATAACGATTTCTTTGGTTTGTGTCTTTTGGGGTTTGTGTGTTTCTTTTTGGGGTTTGTGTGTTTATCTTTTTGGTGGTGGGGGTGTCTGTGTTGTTTGATTTTGTGCCAGTTTTTTCGTGTCTATTTTTTTTGTCTTATTCGTTTGTGGGGGCTGTTTTTTGTGCCTGTTTTTCCGTGTCTATTTTTTGTTTTTTTTTATTTTGTGGGATTTTGTGTTTTGGTTTCTGTTTTTTTGGGGTTTTTTTTTTTGTATGTGGCTTTTAGTTTTCATAACAAGACTAAAGATCCTCATTATTTGCCTTGGATTTATTATGACTTTCCCTCTAGACGGTCTTCCATCGAAACCAAGAGTGTGTATATTGCTTTATTTTCACTTATGCTAACGAAAAGATCTTATTAGGCCATTAGTTTTAAGATTAATGCAATAGACATGTTCAAAATTTAAACTGGACAAATCGAATTCACTTTCCTTGATGGTAGGCGTTACATCACTTAGACATTGTTTTACGTAATCTATGAATATGGAAGTATAGGAGTAACAAACAAGTTCAGAGTTGTAAAGATTAGTAATTTAATCCTATTAATAGGTTTGTGCCGTGTTATTTCATGAAAAATACATCTCTCCACAATTTTATTTTTTACAGTATTTGTCTATATTTCTGAGACTAGGTATTTTCATTATTTACGTTATTTACATCGTGCGGACTGTTGTCTTAATATTATTGCCGTATTCACATTGTTTTGGCCGTTGTACGCTCTTGTCTTTTTCAGATGATTGCAATTTCAAACTGAACACTTTTATTTCGCTCATCGAAGATTATTTCAGTTTTACGAGTCATGCTTCTTCCGGATATCTCAGTAAAGGTTATTTTTAACTGAACATTGAAAGTTTTTGTTCACGTCTGCTGCAGCCAGGCATTGAACTCCCAACTATCCGGGTGAAGTAACTGTTTTCAACGGTTGCTTGTATCCACCAAGCTATGTGTCTTGTTTTTTGTTTTTTTGTTTTTGTTTTTTTCTTAGGTGCTAAATTTTCACGATTTACCATTATTCTTTGGCTTTTTTACAATCCATTCTCTCAGGTTGACGCTGAGTAGGTTACCCCTCTAATTTTGTTGGTTGACTTCACGATGTCCTGTGAGCGTAAATTTCTCCACGTTCATTTTCTCCATTACGTGTTCTAGAAATTATACTTGGTTTTTGTTGTAATGTTCAACTTTTCTTAAATTTACTGTTTTGGGGAAAAGCTCTTTTATCTGATGTTAGGATTTCTATTTTTTTTAAATAGAGAAACACTATTTTCACTTTCAATCTTCTATTAGATTGACTCTTCACTGATTGGCTAACTTTGTAAAGTAATTACGATTGACTTTTTATCTTTGTTCATAACATTGTGGTATAACGATCAAATTCTTCCAATAGTGACATCACTGACCCTTTATTTTCAAACTCTACAAAAACAAGGGTTATATTTAGATTATAAAACTGATCTCATTACTTTAGAAACCATACTGTTTTTTTTTGTTTTTGTTTTTTGGTTTTTCATATCACATCATTAAGTTCGGTTAGCTAACGTTCGACACCATGAACTTTAAATATCAACTATCCTCTGTGGTGTGCGCAAGTGACTATTGATCGGAACAGAAACTAATCATCATCGAAATAGCCATCACACGAGCTTCCCTTCAAATCTATGCATTACTTTGAAATTGCTTTCTTTCTGTAATTCTTGCTAACGGCCAAGAGATTCGAGCTAATCGAACTTTGACTGCTCAGTCGATAAATATGTTTATCGTAGACGCACAAGTGTGCGACTGTGCATGCGTGTAACACCCGTCTTTTGTGCTCACCAATTATTCAAGAACTCTCTTCGCCGCTAGTCGGTATCGGATATTGCACAAAAGAACACATTGATTTCCGCGACAAAACTTGAGAAAACTGGAAGCTGGCTAGGTTGGTTGGCTGAGGTTTCTGAGAGTTAACGAAGCGGACCAACAACCATAATCTACGAAATGGAAATAGTACTGAGCCCGTTAGTGGCTGGTTGCTTAATGTTATAGCCTTGTTATAATTAGTTTGTTTTTACTTATTTATTTTGTTAGTTCAATTGGCGAATGACTGTTGTGGTGTGATAAGACTGTTTGACCGGGTGTGCTGAAATTTAGATTGCAAATCGAGAAGAAATTGACGGTGAAGATTAGTCTTCGGTATGTCACTTGAGAACAAATGCTTGATTTCTAAGTGAAAGATAAGATTTTGGTAGTCAAGGAAAGCTAAGAAAAAATATGAAAGACAAATAAATGAAATGTTAAGTGCCAGAAATAGTGAGTGAATGTTATAAAACAAGAAAGCTAAAGAAACTCTAGGGTTAGGAAGAAAAAAATATGTGAAAGAGACCTAAGACAAATAGGCGAGAAAATTAAACAAAAATATGACCAATAACGGAACAAGATTTACTTAACAAGTTTCCTTTTCCAAGTTTGCTTGCTGTTCAAACGCAAACAAAACATTTTTTCAGCCTGAAGTTTTTTAATCACAGTAGAAAATGTTTGATTCAAATTGACCCGGGTCCTGGGCATGAAGGTAAACTGCATATGGAAGCAAGGTCTCTGATTGGGAGGTTGTGAGGAGCTTGGACCCAACTCTTAATTGCTGTTGTTCCCATGTCCACCATGCGCCGAAGTGGTAGCACCTGTTAGGATCACAGTTATGGGCAAATAGTTAACCCCCAAACTGGGGTCAAAACACTATGAAAAATAAAAATACACTTTTATAAAAAATATGTGGAAAAACGTTTGTAGAAAAATATGCATTTTTGAAGGAAAAACATTATCAGAAATAAATTTTTGAAGAAATTCTCAGCAAAGCATTTTCGAATACACAACGACATTTCCAGTTTCCTAAAATAAAAACAAAATATTTTCATTAAAATCTGATTAAATCAACTTTCTCACTATAACCGAAAATTTAACAAATACCTTAAAACCCCACATTTTTGGCATTAAATAACCCACAGAGGTTGATATGCTGTTAAACAAAACTCAAATTGATCCCCCTCGTTGGAACTTCATTTAACCTTCTAATAAGATAGACTAAAATATTTTCATTTAAATTGTAGCTAGATGTAAAAGAAGAAACACATTTTTTATAATCATATCGCCCCAAGCAAGGCAGTTTACTGCCACTGGTGCACAGGGGGCTACATAGGAGGAAAGTTATGCGAAAGAGGGATAAGTTATAGGGGGTGTCAGGAAGTGGGTAAGAGAAGGATGAGAATACTGATGAGTGGAGTGGACAGAGAAGCATATGAGAGAGGGTGCAAATCAGTGAGATAAGAGATGACTACTGACTTTACATTTAAATTCTTGGATATTGTATCTGTCAGGGAAGCAAATAAACGGAAGGGAATTCCACAGTCGGGAAGTGCGAGAAAAGAAGCTGTAGAGAAGTTGCGTTTACATTTTGTTGGTTTTACAGTAAAAGGGTTGAACCTAGTGGTTAATCTTGAGGCTCGAGCAAATTCATACATAGGGGGCACCAATGAGCTAACTTCATCGGAGCATAAACCATGAAAGTATTTCTAGAAGTGACCCAGGGAAGCCACATTGCACCAGTGAGAAAGTAACTGAACTGCCAAGTCGGAATCGATCACATAGATTTTCCATTAGATTTTCTCAAGGACCCCAAGGTGAATAGCAGGGGAACCCGACTAGATAATGAAAAAATGTGAGAATTCATTATAAAAATAAATTTAAAAAAAATTAAGGTTGACAAAATCCTTATAAAATATAACTGACATAAGTATAAAAATACTAAACTGAAAAACACCACAGAATCAAAGAAAACTGTGCATATACTCTGTTGTGTATCCTGCGAATAGGAAGCACATAAAATAAAGGAACAACCACCAGAATTTGAGAAAAATAAGTATATTAACGCAAAAAATACAAACTTGAACGCAGGTTAGCAAACCAGATATACGGTTAGTAGGAAGTATATATACAAGTCTCTGAAGTGAAGCTGTAGTATGTCCACGTCGCAAGCTGACGGGCGGTGTGTAATAATATTCTGGCTGAGTGGAGCTCAGAGCTACTATGAACTGTATTCTCCGGGAAACCTTGGTATCTTTCGGATCTGACGCTATCTGTCCTATCTCACTATGGCAGGAGTATATGTATACTCTAGACGAGTATATTATCCTGGAAAAAAGGAGACACCACAACACTATATGTTAATTTCGAAATAGACTTTAAAAATAGGCTTTGGAAAACTAATTAGATAAAAAAAAGAATATGCAACATAAATAAAACAAAAAAACTGAGGCAGAACAAAGACAAAAGAGCGGCGGCAGAAGAATCCAAGTTTGACAGTAAGGTTATAGCAGCTAAGGAAGCAAGAACATTAGCTTCTGGATTGTCATGGACTAAAGACGAGTAAGCGTTCACGACTGAATTTCTTGGCAATAATTGTGTTCAGTCCCTGTAAATAATAGAAAACAGCTTCTCAGACTCAGCAAAAATAAAACGAACAATGCCTTGACAGTTACTTAGACATGACAGGGTCAAATGAAAAAAAGTATTCCTCTGTGCTGTGCCTCTCTAGAAATTTGGGCGATGATAATTCTCCAAAATTTTCTCTTTTTTAGATCTTAATAAAATTAGTATTTTTGTCTCATCTCAATCCTGCCGGACTTTCATTTAATCTAAATTTCTAGGTATGTTAAGTGCTCTGTTTTTTCTGTCCCTCTTGCCTTGAGTCTGTCCTGTGAGTATCAAATATTTCAAGCTCGCTTTCCTCAGTCTATACCCTAAAGAAACTAAAAATTATTTACTGATAAATAGGCATTTTTGTTTCAATTTTCTTTTGTTCAATTCTTCTGTCAGATTTCTGTTAGCTGAAGTCTCCTTTTTATCTGTGAAGTGTTTCACTATCATATAATCAGACTGTTGTTAGATGTTTGTTCAAATATATTTTCTTTGTTTCTAAAGAACTTTCTTCTATAAATCGAATATGTTTATTTTGAAATTCCATGAAGTCTCAACAGACGAATTAAAGCCATGACACACAGCGACCGAACATTGTGCTAGTAACAACAAAATTAAGGTTATAATTTTGACTATAAATAATTTCGATA
Organism: Ascarosepion bandense; assembly: GCA_037127315.1. Taxonomy (NCBI): domain Eukaryota; kingdom Metazoa; phylum Mollusca; class Cephalopoda; order Sepiida; family Sepiidae; genus Ascarosepion; species Ascarosepion bandense. The sequence goes on from JBBBDQ010002023.1 coordinate 173,149, forward strand.
ACGAAAAAGTGTGTGTGTGTATATAATCTCCGAGGAAAAGATTTGGCAAATGATCCCAATGTATCCTATCGAGTAATATTAGATTAAATATTGAAACTGATTCAAGAACTAGATGTAAAGTTAACAGGACGCACATACATTCGCGCCTGTGGAATTCCCTTCCGTTTACTTGCTTCCCCGACAGCTACTATCTCCAATAATTTAAATGTAAAGTCAAGTCATCTCTTATCTGACTGACTTGCATCCTTTCCCTCATGCTCCTTTCTCCATCCACTCCACTCTCGTCAGTATTCTCAGCCTACTCTTATCCACTTCCTGACACCCCCTATAACCTGTCCCTCTTTCTTTTCCGGTTTCACTAAATTTGTTTTTATGACATCTGTTGCATATAGTTAAAAGGACAGGTTTGATAACTCCTTGAAATGGTTATCCTCCAGATGTAATATTTAAATTTTTGGGATATAATCTCCCAAGAAAACATTTGGCAAATGATCCCAATGGACTCTTGCTAGTATTGTTAGATTAAATATTAAAACTGATTCAAGATCTAGATGTAAGGTTAATTTGAAAGAACGCATATATATATGTGTGTGTGTGTGTGTGTGTGACCATCATATCGCCCCAACCAAAGCAGTTGACTGCCACTGTTGCGCAGAGTTTACATAAGAGGAAAGCTATAAGAAAGAGGGACAGGTTATAGGGGAAGGTTTTTTGAGAAGGTTTTTTACAGATAAAAACCTTATTAATTTGCCTATACCTGGGAATGGAGAAGAGTCGTATTCTTGCCTTTTCACAAGGTTATATACGTGGAAGTGAATATACAGAAACGACTAGAGTTTTCCATTTGGAGCTGCTATCCATTGCATTTATCCTCGTTGGAGGCAACATCATCAACAAGGGAATTAACTAATGATCTCGACTATATGAAGGCATTGTCACCAACCGGAAAACACGCCATTGTTATTTTCTGTTAACGGCACAGAGAGCAATGTTTTTGTTATGTATACCTTCTGTCTATAATTTTCTGCTCACTGATCTTTCTGTTTACATTTTTCAAATTTCATTGTTATATTAATTTACCTAATACGGATTCGAAATTTAAAGACAGATTTAACATTGAACTTCCGTCTTACCTATTTCCTTCCGACCTCTGTCAACTATGCACTAAATCCACACCTTTCACCCTCTACACCAACTTTCTTGACATTTTTTTAACATTTACTTCCAGTTGTACTATAAGCGTCTGCAAGTGTTCTTACCTATGTTTTGTGTCGAGATACCCCCAATAAATATCGATAATCGAAAAAAAATCGGGTTATAGGAGTGGTCCGATTTTAATCAAATTTGATACACTCATAGACAAAGAAATAAGAAACGATATTCAGAAGTTTTCAAGGTTGCAGTTTTTACAATAGTGTAGAAAACCGATAGTATATCTATAAAAGGCAAGATGTTTGTATGTGTGTCTGTTTATCTGTCTGTATGTCAATTATACAAATCCACAATTTTTATCCGATTCTCACCAAACTTCACACAAATATTCTTTAGGCTGAGTCTAAGCTCCAGGACCATGGATTAGTTATAAAGCTTTCATTACACCCAAGCAACGCCGGGCTAAACTGCTAGTGCATTATATTTGTAGGATTTGCCTAATGAATGATAGATTACGATACGAAGTTTGTTTATTTTTTCCCATTTTTCGTCCCAAGGCGCACTTCACTCGTATATATGTAATTAGCATTATAGCCCAACGTTGTTCGGGTGTAATGAAAGCTTTAAAACTAATCCTTGGTCCTGCAGTTCACTCTTTGGACGTTGGCACGAAAAACGTAGGTTGTTGATCACGAAACCGGAGAACTTACTGAAATGAATGGATGTAAGTCAAATGTTGATTTCCGGTATCGATGTCAAATAAGTTTTCCGTCGCAAATTGAATTTTGAAGATTAAATAAGTCTTCTGAGTATATGGTATCATGGCTGAGACTAAGAACTAAAATAATACCTACTTAGAGAAAAGCCCGAACCAAAAACCAAAATAAATGGGCTGAAACCTGATTTTGATCAGACCCGATTGGTTATCGGGGTATTGATTTCCAATATCAGTCAAATAAATCATCCAAGGATAAACTAACCTAAGTAAATCTATGAAAACTTATTGTACCCATTTGGAGTAAAATTGAAGAAAATGAGCCATATTGATGGCTGAATATTGCTTTTTTTTTTCTTTTTTTTTTCTATCAGTCGATAGAATATCGGGGTTAATGATTTCCGATAGGAAAGAAAATGAGTCATCTGAGAAGATCTACTAATGTTGATACTAAAAACTATAATTTTACCAAATTAGAGCAAATTCCTGCAGCAAAAACCACAATAAAAAGGCTGAAATCCTGATCTTGATCAAACCTGATCAGATATTGGGGTATCGATTTCCGATGTCGGGGAAAAATCAGAAAACGTAAGTAGCCCCTGATCTGACCGGAGACCTAAAGACGTTTGGTGAGAATCGGATAAAGGTTGTGCATTTGTATAAAGAACACACACACACACACACACACCTACCTTGCTTTATATATATATATATATATATATATATAAAATACTCTAATCCAAACGGAAAAGTAGGAAGGTAAACCCCAAAAACCTGATCCTAATTAATATTAAAATTTTAATATTAAAAATTATACAGGAGAGCTCACTGTAATTAAAATTACTGACCTAATATAAAATTGAAAGAAATTTTCAATATTCAAAAATGTTGAATGGACATTTCAACATGAAATCCCTAAGAGATTTCACATCTCCTCAGCAGCCATACATTTTCAAAATGGAAATAAAAATAAGAATAAAAAAAGAATAAAAAGAGAATATATGTATAAGGTTATTTTTGTTTGACACGTATCGAGCGTTCCTATATGAATTTTCTTCTTTCTTTCTTTTCTTCTTTTCTTTCTTTTCTTCTTTTCTTTCTTTTCTTTCTTTCTTTCTTTTCTTCTTTCTTTCTTTTCTTCTTTCTTTCTTTCTTCTTTCTTTCTTTCTTCTTTCTTTCTTTCTTCTTTCTTTCTTTCTTTCTTTCTTTCTTTCTTTCTTTCTTTCTTTTCTTTCTTTCTTTCTTTCTTTCTTTCTTTCTTTCTTTCTTTCTTTCTTTTCTTTCTTTCTTTCTTTCTTTCTTTCTTTCTTTCTTTCTTTCTTTCTTTCTTTCTTTCTTTCTTTCTTTCTTTCTTTCTTCTTTCTTTCTTTCTTCTTTCTTTCTTTCTTTCTTTCTTTCTTTTCTTTCTTTCTTTCTTTCTTTCTTTCTTTCTTTCTTCTTTCTTTCTTTCTTTCTTTCTTTCTTTCTTTCTTTCTTTCTTTTCTTTCTTTCTTTCTTCTTTCTTTCTTTTCTTTCTTTCTTTCTTTTCTTCTCTTTCTTTTCTTCTTTCTTTCTTTTCTTCTCTTTCTTTTCTTCTCTTTCTTTCTTCTTTCTTTCTTTTCTTCTTTCTTTCTTTTCTTTCTTTCTTTCTTTTCTTCTCTTTCTTTTCTTCTTTCTTTCTTTTCTTCTTTCTTTCTTTTCTTCTTTCTTTCTTTTCTTCTCTTTCTTTTCTTCTCTTTCTTTCTTCTCTTTCTTTTCTTCTCTTTCTTTTCTTCTCTTTCTTTTCTTCTCTTTCTTTTCTTCTCTTTCTTTTTTGTTTAACCCTATTCTCAATTTAACACCACTTCTTACCCATTTTCCTTTTCTTCACTTACAACTCTATCTAAAAGTTAAAATCAAAAATTAGATATGATTTACTCCCGAAAATTTTTGTGACGTAAATTTCTCAAATCTTAACTGTCATTTTCTTTCTTTTTTTTCTTTCTTTATTAATTTTATTTCCATTTTGAAATATGCACGGTTGCTGAGATGTGAAATCTCTCTTAGGGATTTCATGTTGGAATGTTCATTCAACATTTTTGAATATTGAAAATTTATATATATATATATATATATATAGAGAGAGAGAGAGATGCACGATCCTGTACTATAGGAGATTCTTCAGAATCTACCCGATTCGATCTGTCTAACTTGATAATACAAAATATACAACGGTAGTAATATATAATTATTGCAAATAAAAATAGTCATAAGAATAAAGAAAAATGAGTTTCGCAACAAATACGTATATTTAGGGAAAGAAAGAATAGAAAACTCCATTTACTTGGTGGTCGGTAGATTAGTCTGATATTGAACACTGGAATGTTTTTAATCTCTGCCATCAAGTGTTTTCTTTGGCAGCCCGAATCAGTTGAACAGCCGTTTTTCTTGCCGAGAATCAGTTTCTAACGTTCAGGTCATAGGGTGCTCTGTTCTACATCATCGACCATCAGCACCACCATCTGTCTTTGTATGTGGGCTTCTCTCTCACTTTCCGTATACTGTGATCAATATTATTTTGACTGACGCCTTTTTTTTTTTTTTTTTTTTTTTTTTTGTGAACTAAGAATGTGACGCTGTAAGCGTAAATCATTCGATATCGGTGACGGTGTCTGGACATCACCGTTTCTTTATCTTTATAATAATTTTGCCATTATTTTATATCATTTTATTTATTCTGTTTCTTTCTTTGATACTATATTTCAAGTATATTCATTGAATTCGAAAAATGTAAAAAGGTCAAGCGACTTACCCCAGCAGTTATTGATCTGGTACCTTTTAGACAAACAAATTCAGACAATCCAAGATAATAATGTTGAAATGAGCCGACTTATGAATTTTTCCAGATTTATTATCTATAACATTATTTACTGTTAGCTTCTTCTGTCAGTATTTGTTTGTTCGTGAACCTGACTGTTGTTCCTTTTATAAGAATTCTCCTTATTGAGAATCACAAAAGATTGTATGGCTATAGTAGAATAAAAGAAATGTCAAAAATAAATAGGGAGTTATGTTCTGAGTTAGTATTTGTAGATAAAAGTTGACATTTTATTTCATATTTAAGCAAGATTTTATATTTTTGAGAAAGAATTAGAAAGTTTACGTTTGAGGAGACTCAAGAGACAATATGTACTAAAACAGGATTAGATATTCGTTGACAACGATGTTTAGACAGTTAGTTCGATCAACCAGGAGTGAGTAATTCGTGGAATTGCTCGTGCAATGATATTTACTTACTGGTGCCCGCTGTCTTTTCTGTTAAAACGAATTAAGCCTTACAGGGTTGCACGATAAGGGCACTAGGAAGGAATGTGTTTCTGTTCACTCAGTATATTTGTGGCATATAACGCAGTATCAGTCTTTTATTTTTCAAGTAAATATCGAAATACTTCATTTTCCCACTATTTATTATATAAAAACACACACATATTGGTTTTACTACAACCACTCTCTCTCGTAAACTTACCTGCTTTCTTTTTGATAATATTCTAATTAAATAACATTTGTTAGAAAAAACATAGCCATGTAGGTAATATAAGACAGAGGTTAGTCGATAACACAATAATACTCACACATATAAAGTAAAAAGAACCTTCAGATATTGGAGGATAACTACATTAAATCAAAGCAACTCACACTTAATAAAATGATATTCTAGTCACAACACATGACATTGCATTTAGACATGGTTCTGTTAACATTTTGGTTTCTCATGCGGTGTGAGGTCATAGAACCGCATTACAAATTTATGAACTGCGTCTGATATTCGGTGACTGTTATCGTCACATATCAATATTTTATGTCAACACAAGATAAAAAAAAATCTTTGATGGTGAATGTCTTTAACATCCTTGTAACCCCTCTGAAGAGCCGAATACTTAGAACCAGCATAGTAAAAAATATTCAAATTTGTGACATTTTTGTCATTATTTTCATCTGAAATTAAAGCCAAAATACGATGTTTAAAACGGCTCCTGATTAAACAGACATTTATTGTCTGTTATATTTAACAATATATGTTTAGAATATATATATATATATATATATGCACACAGCCTTTCTCTTCCCCTGTGTATATAGAAGTATATGAGGAGTATGAATTTGATCTAAACTAAATCGTGTTGTCTCACTAAGCCTGGTCACCGATAAATTGATCGTCGTTATTCCCTATGGAAGGATGACGTTCATTATGAAGACAATTTTAACGGCGTCGTTTGAGTGCAAAATGAATTTCAGGCTGACTAAATCGGTTTCTGTCTTTGCAATTTTTAAACAATAGAATCCTTTCTCGAGACACTGCGGTCAGGTGAAATAAGACCCTCTAACTTAAGTCTGCTATCAATATATTATCCTATGAAAGTATCCGTAAGATATTCTATAAATGTTTTATCCAGTGAACGTAGCCGTAAGATATACTGCTACACTGCTCCATCGAATTTTTATTTCACGTGTAAATTTTAATAATCAGGAGTCTTGTTTTACAATAAGAACATTGTATGCATGTGTTTTTTACAACGTCTCCATCGTTTTATCTTTAGGTATCTGATCAAAGCTTTTTTTTCAGTTTGAATTTCAACATGAAAATTTTATTCTGCGAGGTAGATTTTTTCTCATTCCGCTGTCTTTGTCTAAGAATATCATGTTTTGTTTTTCTGAATACTGCTCAGTTATTCCTAACCTTGTTTGCATTTTGTGAGGTTCTTTGCTTCCCGGACGAAGGATTGAAATCAATTTATCCAATGCTCGTGACATTTATCCACTCCTTTCGTAATCATAGATTATCTTTTCTCGTATCTTTTCATTTTATCTTTTAATCGATTTCTTTCGACATATTGCGAAACTTTATTATTTTGACAAACTCAACATGACGTATTAATTTTACTTAATACATACAAAAATACAAAGTATTAAGAAAAATAGATTGCCGCACACAAACATTATACAATAAAGACATCCTTCCCATACACTTCAGTTTGAATTAAATTTTAGCACTTTTTTTTAATTAAAAATTACGTTCAACAAAGGCCGCTTAAAAGATCATTAATTTCTACTTATTTACTTTATCAAAAATAAATTTCCTATTGATTACGTAGCCATTATATTCTTTCAAATGTTTTTGTTTAAATATTTTTATGTAAATTGATTCTTTTCAAATCCTGTTTCAACGAACATTTTAAGGATTAATAACGTAACACCGTTAAACAATTTTATAACAAAAAACGAAAGCAAAAATAAGGGTTTATTAAAAGAAAACTGGATTCAATGATCAAATATCAAAATATGGGTTTTCGAATGTGTGATACAAGAATTTAAAATTATTATCGTTATTACAGAATGACATAATTAAAACCCACACCATCTATCCATACATCCATCCGTCTGTCTATCTATCTGTCTGACTGACTGACCTTCGAAGCCAACGATTGATTTGAACAAATATTGCTCAAAGTTCGACAAACTTGTGGCAACAATCAATGAAAAATTCTCACAAGAATCTGTATTGAACAAATATTTAAGGTTTTTAAATACCACTTATTCCGATCGTTACCGAATTCTTTCAAGGATAAACTTACAATCATATTGAAAACTACTTGAAAAGAATTCAACATTTCTTTTCTTAAAAAGCTTAGTAGACAGCGTATAGAATTTAATTGACTGAAAATTCTTTTATGTGCCATGTCTTTTGAAGACTTAGGCGACCAAGGCCCTCCATGTCCCTGGTGGCTCTTAGCACGCTTTCGCTTTTTACCCCACCCAAACCCCTCTCTGTCATTCGCTTGCTCAGGCACGTCAAGTATATTACCCGCAGTTTTTCTGTTTCTCTTTCCCTCTTGTCTAACCTGCGAATATCAGATTCTCCAAGCCCTCCTTGCTCATTACTTATTCCAGGAACTTTAGCTGTCTTTTCCTGATGTTCAGTATTAACTACCTTTTCGTTTATGTCCTCTCAAAACTCTCATTATTGCTCACATTCTCCATCAATGATATCAGCAGCCTCCTTCTCTAGAACCACATTTTAGTTGCTTCAAATTTTTCCTTCATTTCTGATAATACTGTCCAGTAATCACTGTCTTAATGAAGGACAGACATCACATAGCAATCCAGTACTCTGTTTCTAGCAAATTTTTTCTGTCCTTAGTCTTTGAAGCTACACCATAGTTTGCAGATGATTGGGAGGTGGTCGCTTCTACAGTCGGCACTTGGGTAAATTCTGCATTGAACTACTTAATTCCTGAATCTCCTGTTTATGATTATGTGATCGATTTCGTTTTTCGTGTCTTCTAGATTTCATGTCCACAAACGTCTTGGGTGTTCTTGAAACCAGCTGTTGATTATTACATGGTCATTTGCTATACATCATTGGACCCATTTTTCTCTTCGATCGTTGCGGATTCCTGATCCAAAGTTGCCAGTTGTTCTCCTTTCCCCCTTCTTGCCTACCTTGGCATTCATGTCTCCCATGATAATGCTAATTTCTTGGGTTTTACGCTGAGCCTTGAAGTTGTCCAGTGTGGAGTAGAAAGATTCGATTTCTTTCTCATTGCTTTGCATTGTTGGAGCATAGACTACTTTGAAGGGTCACCCTTTCGGTTAAATCAAGAGGAGTGTATCGGATAACTGGCAGTCTTCATTTTTCGTCCAGTATTAAGCCGACTTCCTTTTCCGTTATTTTTACCTCCTGCGTATATATATCCAGTGCTTGTCACTGCTGAATTCTCCATTGGTAGGCCATTTAGTTCTGCATAACTGGGTGTAATGGTTAGCAAGCTTGTCTCGTTTATAACCTGTTACAAGTAAGTAGTAAGTTCGTTTCTCATTGGGTATCCGATACATTTGGCTTTGTGCCATAGCTAAGCGGCACTTAGAAAATATCGCAAAAACAAAATAAAATATTTCGTTCAATAACAAAGAAAGATAGATTCGAACGAGTATAGCTCCAAGCAAGATTGCCTCATGGCAACAAGAAAAAAGCATTTACAGACTGAAGTAAATCTGTATTTACTAGATATTCAGTCAGTTAAGTGCCATACGTGATATACGCTTTGGGCGATCATGTCTCTTTCGAGACATGACTGACTGGACAGAAAATTATCCTGCAGTAGGTTTGTTATTGCTTCATGCGGTAGTCCGGTTGCCAGCCAAGGCTACAGAACCCAATCTGTCTTATGTGCGTAAGTGAATGCAAGGAATTCAACTGGAATTTGGAGTTGGCTCCCCAATTTTTCGTTCCGAGTCGATATCCCCTGCACCACAACCCACTATATATTACACGTTCGAAACTGCCTTTATACCGGAGTCTACCGAATTTTCTTAAAAAAAAAGAAAAAAATTCAATCTACTTGGAAAGAGTTAATGGCACTTAAAAAGATTCTTTTCCTCATAAAGTTAAGTTGAAGTATGTATTTAAAACGTTAACTGGGCAATGAAGCATTAATAATGTAAATATTTTGTTTTAATAAAATTTCAAAAAGTACAAAACCTAATTAATTAATATAACTGACATTTTGGGTCGGAAGATGCGACGATGCTAAGTTTACAGATCTATGAAATGATTAAAAATGTTTCATTTTTAAGTCGGTCAGACGAAAAAAATCTCATCTCCTTATGATATAAAACTATAAATATTTTGCCTGCTTTATCGATGAAACATGGCCATCAGAAGTTTTCATGAGAGCAATGTTTATCAGCATCAAAAGTACTATCAGCGATACTGGTTTAGTTTATGACTAAATCTATTCGGCTTATCTCTCACTGTTGGGAATGACCTAATTATGTTTTCTTTTCCACTCTGTGTTATGGGTTAAATAGTAAACTGAACTGTCGAGGTGGCAACTAATTTAGGACAAGGCGGATTCATATCTATTGAGAGGGAAACGGCTAAATATTTTAGTATATTTCCCAATAAGTCATTGAGAGATTTAACACTCTACATGTTGAATTGGTATATTCTTTTAAAATATACTTTTGCTAAAGTATTTGCCTACATGATGTGCGTTGTGGTGCAGTAGATATCGACTCAGAACGACAAATCGGGGAACCGAGTTCGAATTCCAGTTGAGTTCCTTGCATTCACTTAAGCACAAGTATCCTTGGGAAAGGTATTAATCCGTCTCTTCCCTCCAGTTATGGGTTAAATAATAGAACAGGTTAGGTTCTATATCTTTGGCTGGCAACCAATCTACCGCAGAAAGCAATTGTAACCTACTGTGGGATAATTTTCTGTCCAGTCAGTCATGTCTCTTTCGAGACCTGATCACCCAATGCGTGTATCACGTATGGCACTTAACTGACTGATATGATAACCTAATTACTGTTGTCTCCGTGAAGCGCTGTGGACTAACACTGTGAAGCATTTTTCAATACATAAATCTGGATGTCAAATCATTTTGGCTAAGTTATTTGTTGTAGAGTGGCTGACACCCCTTCAGCACTCTTATTGATGAAATAGTTTATTTCAGGTCATGGGCTATATAAGTACAGAATAGTAGTATTCGAGACGTATTATTCGAGTGTCATTCAAGTAACGTTCGGATTGATTACTTTGGTGACTATTGCGATCAAACTTCTCTTCTGTGTTATAAGTTCCGTCTTGTCCGTCGTTGGAACTATTGTACTGTTCTGTGTATGTCCGTTTAGGACCGGATATTGCGCTGAATACTAACGCAGCACACTTTCTCTGTATCGTATTTACCTCGGTTATATTTTATTAACCCGGGATTAACATAAATCATCTGTGGTAAAATTTCAGCTCAGTTCGCTGATTCTGACATGTCTGTATATAACTACTAGCGAGTAAGTTATCTCTGTGTACGGAATTGCACGCCCATTTCGTCGTCCCTGTTTCAGAAAATGTTTCTGAATATTATATGAAATAACATTGTATTTCCGATTTTTTGTCTTCACAATATATATATATATATATATATATATATATACATATATAGATATATATATACACACACAAGTGTGTGTGTGTGTGTGAGTACATGCAATTATATATGCGTATATCTGCATTGGATAAAAATACAAAATGGTTTAAAATGTTACTGTATTCATTAAACAGATGACCAAAGGAAATCGTGTATCGAAACGATAGCATAAAATGCTGTAAGACCTTCCGCCTGTCTATCATTCATCATTGTAGAAAGGCATCGCGTCACACCGAGGGAACGATTGAAATTATTTTATTTATCAGAAACAATTCTCTTTTTCTTCTTTCCTTCCATTATAGTACTACCTAATAAGATATTTTAATATTACTTTTTATTCTCGTCTAAAATATCAGTATCAGTTAAAGTCTAACGTATCGCGCTAAATAAAATTGCTTTATGATGGGCGGGAAATTGGAGGATTATTATTTTTTTTATATTAGATTCACTGCTTTAAGCAAAGTGAAAACAAAGTTACGAATAAAATCCGATCTGTCACTGAGTCTCGCTGACTTAATTTCCGTTTCATTCTTTACAATCATTTCACATATTCAACAATGATAACCAGTCGTCAGCAATAAAAGAAAAAATGTATTTTTTTATTTTTATTCTGAACGATTTAACCAAACAGATCCCTCCTATGTAAAATAATGCTTGGTGAATTATCTGCTTCCATAATGCCATTTTTCTATTTCTTTTTTTTTCTATCACAAAAAATTAATAAAAACGGAAAAATTTAAAGAAATAATTTTTTTTAAAACTTGGGTATGTATTTGCAGAAAAATGTTGATTTCGTTCAGATTTACTGAATTCAGTGCAAATTAATGTCAATAAAAAATCTGACGGCAGCGTCAGAGAAAACATTATCCAAAAATGTATCATTTGCCTATATTACCTGAATGTTACTTGATGTGTTTGTTTTTTTTGTGTGTGTGTATGTATGTATGTATATATATATATATATATTTCACGTCCCATTTCCTCGAAACTAACTTGTATGCATTCCATATATTTTGGACGTATACTCTTCTACATTCCTCGGGTGTCTGTTGCTCTCTAGTGTGAGGAACGCCACTGAAACTGTGGAAAAACAAAGCTAAAATAGTAATTACTAGACACGAGTTTTTCATGGTTTATGTCAAGAAAATAATCCTAAAGGAGTGATAAAAAAACAAAGACAAACTTTATTAGCACTTAGTTTTTGCAACACGCTGGCGTGCGTGATAGAATACAGCATACGCAAATGTAGTCTAAGAAAATAATCCTAAAGGCATGTGCATCTAGTGCTATATACCAAGTTGAATTCTCAAAACAATAGCAAGCAGAAGCATTTTTAACATTCTTATCGGGACTGTAACCTCAGTGCATCGAATGGGCATAAGAACGAGAAAGTGTAGTCCTCTTGCATCATCTTAAGGAATTAATAGATAAATCTACTGCTAAGAAGGTTGGGTCTCTGTCAGGCCAGAAAATTCTTCCCTTCTGAATCTATCATGCACGTGTACAAATCTACCATCCGCCCGTGCATTGAATACTGCTGTTATATCTGGTAGGGGACTCCTGTTGTTCACCTTGGGGTTCTCGACAAGATCCAAAGAATCCGCAACGTAGTGAATCTTGACTTGACTACCGCTTCTAGTTTCTTACTCTCTCTCTCTGCCTCACTCTCTCTCTCTCTCGTCTCGCTGTGTGTCTCTCTCTCTCTCTCTGTCTCGCTGTGTGTCTCTCTCTCTGTCTCGCTGTGTGTCTCTCTCTCTGTCTCGCTGTGTGTGTCTCTCTCTCTCTGTCTCGCTGTGTGTCTCTCTCTCTCTCTGTCTCGCTGTGTGTGTCTCTCTCTCTCTGTCTCGCTGTGTGTGTCTCTCTCTCTCTGTCTCGCTGTGTGTGTGTCTCTCTCTCTCTCTGTCTCGCTGTGTGTGTGTCTCTCTCTCTCTCTGTCTCGCTCTGTGTGTGTGTCTCTCTCTCTCTGTCTCGCTGTGTGTGTGTCTCTCTCTCTCTCTGGCTGTGTGTGTGTCTCTCTCTCTCTCTGGCTGTGTGTGTGTCTCTCTCTCTCTCTGGCTGTGTGTGTGTCTCTCTCTCTCTGTCTCGCTGTGTGTGTCTCTCTCTCTCTCTCTGTCTCGCTGTGTGTGTGTCTCTCTCTCTCTCTGTCTCGCTGTGTGTGTCTCTCTCTCTCTGTCTCGCTGTGTGTCTCTCTCTCTCTCTGTCTCGCTGTGTGTGTCTCTCTCTCTCTGTCTCGCTGTGTGTGTGTCTCTCTCTCTGTGTCTCGCTGTGTGTGTGTCTCTCTCTCTGTGTCTCGCTGTGTGTGTGTCTCTCTCTCTGTGTCTCGCTGTGTGTGTGTCTCTCTCTCTCTGTGTCTCGCTGTGTGTGTCTCTCTCTCTCTGTGTCTCGCTGTGTGTGTCTCTCTCTCTCTGTGTCTCGCTGTGTGTGTCTCTCTCTCTCTGTGTCTCGCTGTGTGTGTCTCTCTCTCTCTGTGTCTCGCTGTGTGTGTCTCTCTCTCTCTGTGTCTCGCTGTGTGTGTCTCTCTCTCTCTGTGTCTCGCTGTGTGTGTCTCTCTCTCTCTCTGTCTCGCTGTGTGTGTCTCTCTCTCTCTCTCTCTCTCGCTGTGTGTGTCTCTCTGTCTCGCTGTGTGTCTCTCTCTCTCTCTGTCTCGCTGTGTCTCCTGGTTATTACTTAGATGAGTGACCGATTGGGAATACTAGGAGCTGTAAGCGTTTCTAGACGGATGTGCATTGTGGTGCAGTGGATATCTGCTCAAAAGAGAAATCGGGGAAGCCGAGTTCGAATTTCGGTTGAATGCCCTGCATTCACCTACGCGCTAAAACCCTTGGGAAAGGTATTAATCCGTTCCTTCCCTCAAGTTATGGGTTAAATAACAAAGCAGATTGGGTTCTGTAGCCTTGACTGGCAACCAGTCTACAGAAGCATGTATTGGCAACCTGTTGCGGGATAATTAAAATTCCTAAGAACTATACAGGGTAGGACTTGGGACCCTTTCCATAAACAAATACCAAAGAATCTTTCTTCAAAAGAAGGAAGCCGGCTCAACCCGACTAGGGTGAATGCCGAAAAAGGTACAGGAAGGGTAGGCTAACTAAGAAATATCAAACATATATTGAAAAACTGTTAACCCCAAATGATGAATATCCAGAAAAAATCTTGTACCGGATTGCACGTTATTAGCATCCGCCAAATATAGAATTTCTCATGATAGGGTGGTTCAATACCTGAATTGGAAAGTTTGCAAATGTCCTGGGAAAGAAACTGCAAGAAAATGGTACGAACGACACCTGTACCCGGTTATAGATGTAGGTATTGAAACTGTTTTATGTGAATTCACTCGCAAATAAAACAAATCTAATCGCATAAACCTAGTGATCAGACCATAAAAACATATCTTGCATTTTTATTGATGTACTGAAGATTTGAAAATCTTTAAAAATATCAAAATATACGTAAAGAGATCAATAATTTGAGTTGTGATTGGAGCCATGAGTTTGATTGGAAATGATTTTAATAGACTGAAGTAAATACAAAAAATGTTCTTACAAGGACCGCTTACCACCTAAGAAGGGATATAGCCATGGAAAATGTTTTAAGTGATTTTTATTTTTAATTTTTTTAATATTTTACTTTCAAGCAAATGTAATTTTTGGCGGGAAATATTACTCTATTTCTGGCCCGAGGTCTCTTGTTGGGACCCGGAACTAAATGAGTATGCAACAAATCAAATGAAATAAAACACATATAGTGTTTTGTTCTCTTTTTCTGCTAAATTGAATTTGTGCAAAATTATAGAATCATTAATTTTTTAAAGTTCAGCGGTGATTTTTGAGTAAGTTATTTTTTTTCTTTAACCCAACATAATATGTCCAAGGGATACGATTTTACTCTCTAGAAACGGATTGTAGAAATATAGCTCTTAAAAAGGATTTCTCTTATAGAGAATAAGAACGCTTTCAGTGCTACATGCCACAAATGGGAAGCTATTCCACTATCTTTTGCGAGAATTTGAATTTCCCATAAAACAGGAATCTGTAATTGGCTACGGATTCTTATGTTTTGACTGGAAATGACAGTAGTTTTTATTTCCCGATTAATGACACTAATTAGTATTATTCATAACAGGATCATTATCTAGATATTTTAATTCATTTAGTACTTTTTGATTTTTCCGATTTAAAAAAACTGACGACTCATTATTTTTAAGACATTTTTTTTTATTATATTTGTATAAATCTTAGGAAATATGTCATGGAGACATTTAGTTACAAGAAATCTATTAAACAAAAAAGATTAGTAGACAACCCAAATCTGTCTACAATGTTTTAATTTGGTTAAGCCGATTCCCGTTCTTGTAGTGAAACCTAATAACAGTTTAAAGGTAAAACTTCTTAATATTCTCACACTACATGCTAAATTACAAACAGAATAAATATATACAGATTTGTTCTTTTTTAGAAATTTAAAGATTTATTTTCTATGTCGGTGGGGCCTCGAATGAACAGACTAAATACTTTTCAGATGGATAAGTCCATTTCTCCCTTATCGCCAAAAAAGCATTCCACTTTCCAAACGCATTTGCTTCGGTCAAGTAAATCTAGTTTACCTATATCTTTGACTATAGTACAAACCTAAACTTAGTGGACTCTTTAATCTCGCAATAATCTGATGGTTGGAAACGTTAATGCATCACTTTTCTGCGGGTTAACACCGGCCATGCTGAGAGAATATAAAATGGATTCTGTAAGAGGGTTGAAAGAGAAAATTTCTAGAGTCAAATCCTTCGTCCAAGTTCTCATAAGAAAGTTACAAATCCGTTTCTTCTCACTTCATATAGTATGATTAGTATGGTGAAACTCTTCAAACTTGGTTAGCAACCAATTCTTGATGGCAATAAAACTGAATTTAAAACCGGTTGAATAGAAATATAGAAATATAGAAATGAAAACTATGAAATCAAGAATGGCACTGTCTAGTGTGTTTAGAAAGGTGACCACGTTATCTTCAATCGGTTTTCCACGATTTCAGTGATAGATTTATATCTATCCTGATTATTTCAATATTTGTCTATATTTCTGAGACTACATTTTTGGACTATTGTACTCATCTATGTTGCCATTTGTACGATGTTTTGGCCGCTGTACGCTCCGGCCTTCTTCAAGTGCTAGGAATTTCGAACCGAAACCTTTCTTACAATCACTGGGGTATATCATTCTCATTTCTTGCGCAGAGCCTCTTTTGGGAGTCATGAGTTATCCTATTATTTTGAGTTACTTGTTCACTGCAGTAGTATGGTATTCAACTCAAAACTCTTTCAGTCAAGTCACAGTAACTTTAAGGACAAGAACAAATGAATTTCTGGGACTTATAAATCTAATGATCAGTAACCATTTTTACCAGAGTTGATATTGCAATTTCTTTTTTGTTAATGGTTTTCTCTAGTATATTTTACCAAAGAACTATAAAGGAGAAACAGGCCGCCCCCTTAATGTCAGACTACAAGAACATCGCAAGGCTGTAACATGAGGGGAGATAGAAAAATCAGGGGTAGCTGATCACATATGGAGGGAGAAAGGGGATCACCGCCTCCTATGGGATGAAAGTGAAATAAAAGAGAACGCCAATGATAAGCTACAAAAATCGCCTAAACCGATCAAGCATAGAGATGAAAACAAAATGGGATCCAGTATTACGGAATCAAAATTGCAATATGAGCTCTGGTAAAAAAGTTCAATACCAGGCTACAGTAGTGGTGAACAAGTAACTTAGAGGAAGATAACGCATGTCTACCAAAAGAGGTTCTACGCAAGGAATGAGAATTACCAATTCCAGTGATTGGTTCGGTCCGAAATTCCTAGCACCTGAAGAAGGCCGGAGCGTACAACGACCGAAACGTCATACAAATAACAAGAGAATTGGACAATAGTCTGAATAATGTATATAGTGTCTGATTATTTCCTATAGATTTTATTTTTCATTCATGAATTTAATTTTTCCGGTGGCTGGCGTGTGTATTTATAGCGGGTTATCCGTTCTAGTAAAACGTAGTTGCATGTCGAAACAGATTAAATGAATTTGGCCTCGTTAGAAGATAGCCCACTATAAGTGGGGTATAAACAAAAAAATAAAATTGAGTATAGAAACAATATTTATATATACACATATATCAATTAAGGTTTTCTACAAATAATGTCTTTAGGATGGGTTCAAAGAACGTTAAAATGTTCATAGCAATTAATGCTGAAAAGAGTTAGGAATGTCTTTGTCTCCGCTCCCAAGATTAGGTAAGTAGCTCAGGGGAAGAAGATGAGAGAGAAAAGGAGGCGAGCATAATGTATCGCTTGACGAGGTCAAGGGACGTGCTACTTAGACTATTACTTTCTCAACTGGCGATGCTTTCTATGTCGGCTTTTTATTTCGTCTTTGTGGATCCTAGCGGGTCATTTGGGAATTCACACCCGTATTTCATTCTGGGCTTCCCATTGGATGATAAATGAAATTCGCGTAGGCTCGCGAAAAGGAATTTGATAGTTATTATTTTTTGGTTTTCTGCCGGAACATATGCGTGAAGCCAGGTGCGCAAAGACCAGTTTCAGTCATTTGCTTTTTTGATCACTGAGGGCAAACATCCGGTCTCTCGCATTGCTTGGTATCACTACATATTCACCGCATATATAACACGCTAAAATTTTATCCTTTCTTATGCATGCACCAAGAGCAAATCTAACTTGTTTCCGGCTGGAAGCAAGTGAATGTCTAGCCACACTTAGGATGATTTTATGTGGTTGAATTATATATATAATTAAAGGAAGGCACCTAGAAGATAATTTGAACGTACTAATGAGAGAACCCAAAACAAAATCATTTTAATGTGGGGTAAGTACTTGATCCATTCATTTATTTATTTATTTGTTTATCTGTTTATACACGTGATCTGAGAAACCAGACAATTCAACCCGGTAACATTTAATTTATATTATTTTATTTTATTTTATTCATTCTTTATTTTCCTACTTACTAATTTATAAAGAACTCGGCCCTCAGAAACAAAAGGAACTCGATACGTAAAGTCACAAGCTAATTCACCTGAAGAAACAACTTTAGACTCGAACACACGTGTAGCGTCACAAATACCATTATGGACACTTAAAGTATCGTAACGTGTGTAATAATAACAATAAATAAACACTTTAATCAAAACGTTAACGGCCTCACACTTTTTGTTCTCTCTCTCTCTTATATATATATATATATATATATATATAATAACATTATATGCCCCAATACATGAAGACGTGGGTGATTGTGGCTCCTCAAAACTTCCTGCCCCTTTTTAGATCTAATTATTCATCCTGTGATTGAGTTTTGAGACACGGTGCTTTGTCTTAGTGAAAGATAACTTTTTCTTCTTCATCTGTGGCCATTTTTGGGTAATGTCTTACTTCAAACACACCAATAATGCTATATAATATTCGCCGTTGATATCCCTTTCTTTCTCAAGGTAATCAATAAACAAAATACCTAGCGTATCTAAAAATAGGGAGGCCAAAACCTTGCCTGCTGATGTTCGTCTTTGGTCGCTTTAGACGATTTTCACCCATTGCTTTTCATTCGAGTGACTGTCAATTTGGCTCCGGAGTGAAATAGTGGATCCATGTTTCATCCATTGTCACATATTAACGCAAAAATGTACTTCTGTTGCGTTAAAACAGTTGCAAACAACGCTCTGAATCGTCGATGCGTTGTTATCGGCTGTGAGCAAACGCGGCACCGACTTTGAACACGGCTTTCTCATTGACAAATGTTCAGACAAGATGGTGAATAAACTGCATACTGATAAGTTCAACGTGACTGTTATCTCCTGTAACGTCAATTTACGATCGGCTAAAATGAGTTTGTGGATGTTTGTGGTGTTTTTCAGCAAAACTGCCGATTTTGGGTGAACTGATCGTTCAGCTTCATTTGTCTGTACGACCGGGTTTAATGTCAGCATATAGTCATTTCCGACAGAGCAGAGCCGAATAACACTTATCAAGACATTGTTTTTCTTGAACAGTACTTTTTTTTATCAAAAAGCAATACTTTTTAACACACGAAACTTATATTTTTTCCATTGTTTAAAAATTTGAAACCGGAGCTTCACTTAAATAACTAATTTGTTAACTAATAATCCGATTGGGCCCAAATTTTGTCATGTGCCATTTGAAGGTTAGTACTTCATAAAAATCATATTGATATTTTATTATGTCATACTCGGAGCTTACTGAGTGATGTTATCTCTCTCTCTCTCTCTCTCTATATATATATATATATATATATATATATATATATATACACACATAGACTAGCAGTATAGACCGGTGTTGCTCGGGTGTAATGAAAGCTTTAAAATTAATCCATGGTCCTGGAGCTCAGACTCTTTGGACTTTAGCACGAAAGACTAAAAAGCAATAGTTGTTTCCAGTTAAAGCGTAACAGTAGACTGAAAGAAAAATGAATGGATGTAACTCAAATTTTGATTTCCTGGCATCGATATCAAATAAGTTTTTTTCGTCGTAAACTGAATTTTGAAGGGTAAGTAAGTCTTCTAAGAACTACAATTATACGTACTTAGAGCCAAACCCGAAGTAAAAACTAAAATGAAAAGGACTGAAAAACTGATTTTGATCGGACCCGGTATCTTGCCTTTTATATATATATATATATATTTTCGATTTTCTGCACTATTGTAAGAACTGCATCCTTGAAAGTTCTGAATATTGTTTCTTATGACTTTGAGTGTATCAAATTTGATTAAAATAGGACCACTCCTTCTATAACCCGATTTTTTCGATATTTATCGGGTGTACCTCAACACAAAACCTAGCTAAGAACACTCGCAAGCACTTATAGTACAACTGTGTAAATTTTCAAGGAAATCGGTTCAGCCATTACGGAGTCTATAGGTAGACACACACACAAAATTCCATTTATAAATAAGTTTATATCTATATATGTTTAGAGATAGAGAGATTGTTTGTAGTTACCATTTTCAGAAATTTTTCGTAGATCATGACTTGTTTTTACAGAATCTCTATAGAACAGCATCTTTTCCGCTCTGTTGCATCATCCTAAGCAATTATATTTCTCCTTTATCAATCTGATACAAGTGAATGGAAATGGCATAGTAGTTCTACTCTGTTATCTTTCCTCGTAAATATTCCTATGTCTGAAAGACCCTCTTTTGCAGTTTCTAGGGACCTTTGCGTCATTTTTCTACGTCTACTGTTACAATATGTAAATATCTGTACTTGCTCGAGTCGAATGTTACCGTTTTGCACTCACCTGTTTTCTTCCGCTGACGACCACACATTGTCTTATAAAGCCTATACTAATCACTTACTCTTTCAATTGCTCGCTGTTTATAAACTTTGTATGGTGCACAATAAGCACAGTATCGGCTACGTATCTATAGCAAAATTTCAGCCAGTTCTCTTAGTTGTCTTAGCAAAATTCTGTTGTATTGGTTAATATATTGACTGCCAGATATCAATTCAGAAACCAGTTTTCAAACGCCAATTTCATAAAAGACAACATAGGCAATAAAATCGTTACCGAGTTGATTTAAGACTTCATTTTACTTTTCTATATATATATTTTTTTTTTTACTTTTTAATTTTTTTTTTTTTTTTTACACTAAAATAATCATAGCAAATAAATTCGTTTTTGGTGCCTGCAAAAAAGAAACAAAAAAACAAACAACAACAACAAATGTCTCAGAAGAAATCAATTACGGAATAATTTGCAATATGACATCATAATAAACACAAGCAACCACAAGATATCCTTGTCTTACTCATTATTGTATTTTTTGTGTTCAGCTAATTCTTTAAAGATCAGGATGCAGGAAATTTGTTCGCAGTAATATTTTTAGGTTTTCCTATTATATTTTCCATATTTAGACAAGCTTACCTAGCAGCCGAAATACGTATCCGTATCATGTGTTATTAGACTGCCAACTGTGTATACAATCGTTTACATAAATATAGAGCATGACGAATAAAGCAACAGCATTTTATAATTAACTTAATTTACCCACTTCTAAAACTGCTTTATAAAAAATTTTATAATCATATCGCCCTAAGCAAGGTATTTTACTGCCACTGTTGTGCAGAGGGTTGCATCAGAAGTTATGAGAGTGACAAGTTACAGGGGTTGTCAGGAAGTAGATAAGAGAAAGATGAGAATTTTGATGAGTGGAGTGGACGGAGAAAGGGGCATGAGAGAGAGGATGCAGGTTAGTGAGATAGGAGATGACTATTGGCTTTACATTTAAATTCTTGGAGATTGTAGCTGTCGGGGAAGCAAGTACACGGAAGAGAATTTCACAGGCAGGAAGTGTGAACAAAGCAGCTGGTGGAGTAGAATTTCTGTTTACAATTTATTAGTTTCACAGTAAAATGGTGGGAACTAGTTGCTAATCTTGTGGCTCGAGTAAATTCATATAGAGGGGACAACAGTTAACTAAGTTCATCGGAGTAGGAGCCGTGAAACTTATTTGTCGAAGAGACAAATACTTCCACAGCTTCTGCAAAACAATCTTAGTTTTTGAACGGTGAGTCTAATCATGATCTTACTAACCGTCATTTGCCAATCTGATTCCACAATTAGTATCCAGATGGAACAACTCATAGTCACATGACATATTCTTATAGAACTTTAAAAAATTCATTTGGAGACATTATAATAAATATGATATCGGGTGACTACTTTTGGTTGCTTAACTTTATTACGTGAGACATTTCTGATAAAATAATAAAACTAGTTTCTTTTATATAGTGTGTGATAATCGGCATATATACACCTTCGTTGGGATACGGCTAAACCTGGGTTAATGTGACATATGCTTGAGTCAAATTTTTTTTAGGTATATTTTTTTTAATATTTAGTGTTTTGCTTTATCAGTCAGGCGAGGAGAATTAAAATTACGAATCCGATAGGCGATATTCCAATTATGTATTTCGGTTTTATTCCTCTAAAGGGTTGCAGGTTAAAAAGAAAATAGATAATATCATTTGTGTAAAATGTAAAAAGGTGTAAATACAAAGAAAGAACACAAAGCATTTAAAACCAAAGAAAACTTATTGAGTAAGACATTAAAAAAATGAATAAAATACAAAAGATAAAGAGAATCATAAAAGACCATAACGAACAATTAATAAAGTGTGCGGAAAATCAATAAAGTATATTAGATAAGCATTTTCACTTAAAAATAAAAAAAAAGCCATAAAATTAATAGAACCGAATTGTTAATAGAAAAAAAGGAACGAATATAAACGACCAATGAGAAAAGAACTTGTGAATGTTTTTCTTCACATTCGTTCATTAAATCTATTCCGTGAAAGTCATTTTTGAATTTTTGTTCTTAGATTTCGCGATACGGAATCCCTCGATTAATGCGTTTTCGATTTGTTTGATAAAAAAAGTTTATAGACCAAAGTTCGAATAATGCTTACACAATACTCGATTACTGGGGTAAAACATTCTTTAGTTTATCCGTGGTAAATGAAATTTGATTTTATTTATAGTTACCGATGTAATTACCAGCTACATTAAAATGCGTCAAGAGATTATATGCAAGTTATGAATTGGTATAAAGTGTTGCGTCTTTAATGTTAAACGTCCTATTATGATGTTGAGATTCTACTCAATATTATTAACTTGGATATATAGTGATAGAAAAACTATTGTTTTTTGGTTGGAAAAATTTTTTTACTAAGTTAACAAAACAGACTAATTTGACGGTTAGTAGTTTATTAGTAACTATTTATTTTGATGCTTTTTACATTATTATACCTTGTAAAACTAATGTAAAAAAAATGAAAGGATTTTAGAACAATTTCGTCAATTTCATAAGGGAAAAACAAAAGTATTTTATTTTAAAAACAAGATATATTAACAAAAAACAAGTTTCTAAAATTTATTGCACAAATGCTCCTTTTTTTTCAATAACTCTTAGCAGCATATTGTCAACATATGATGTTAGATTTGTAATTTTAACGGCTAGTAAGTTGTTTGCAGCAAATTTAACTGCCTCTCAGAAGTCAAATTTGCTGTTGGATTGCCTTCCATTAGAATAAATATCTCTTGAGAATGCTTCACAGGTTCTCAATGGGATTCAAGTTACAGGTATTTGAAGACCAGTCCGTAAGTGAATCTTCAACAAATCTTTTTCCTGTCAACCAGGATTTAGTGAACTTTGATGCATGACTTGCTGCGTTGTCTTGCATAAGGATCATGGATATACGCTTGGCTAAAGACTGGTTATCAAGCCATTCAAAGAAATAATTCCACCGCCGCCTTGTTGGCGTTTAAAAATTTTCTTGAGTCACGTTACTTGCAAACCCATTATTGAGCCTATCCATTGGACCAATCGAGAGTGATCCTTTACTGAAATCCATTTTCATGTATTTTTTGCCGACTGCAATCTTTTTTCTTTGTTTTTTTCTTTTGTTAAAATGGATTTCTTTGTGATTTTTTTTTCTTACATCAGCAAACTTCTTTAATGCTTTACACTTTGTTTTTCCTTGACACGATAGGAGCTCCAGCAGCCTCAAATATGAACGCACTGGACACATTTGGGTTTCTTATTAATTTTCTTCGGATATGATAGATCTCGCTTTGTTAAATTCCTGAATTCAGCCTGAGACTTTTTCTTTCCTTGGTTGAATTCCCATTTGACATATTTTCTTGATTGTTCGATTATCTCTTTTCAAATCTTTAGAAATTTGAAGCAAAGACTTTCCTTTGCTAATTTTTTGATTATGTAGTTATTTTCATTCATTGTTAGTTCTTTTTTGCCATACTACTAAATTCTAGTTCTTGCAAATAAGGTCTTGACACTGCAAATTGAAAGTTGGGACTTAATTGCTTCCATGCATACTCGCTATACGTAAGTCGAAATTATTTCATCGAATAACACATGTCTATGAGTTTTACATTAAATATTTGACAATACCTCTTCCGCATAAAATCTCTAGACACAGTTTAATTGAAATATTCCTGTGTAACATACAGAATCAAGCGCACGTAAGCATACACACACGTACATATATATATATATATAAATATATATATATATATATATATATATATATGAAATGATTTGTTTTATCGATACCCTTATTTAAGTAGATATTCAGTTTTTTCATTAATCAGTATTATATATTTCTTTCTACCAGCCTGATTATTTACGATAAATTTTTGTTACGAAAATGTATCAATCGGCAGGATTCGAACCTGCGACCTCTGTTCACAAAGGGGAAGCTACCATGTGATCCGGCGTGTCTTAGACCTCTCGACCACGAATGGCCATCAGTCTAAACGAGGTTTTCCTATATAAGTTTTCGATTCATTGCAATAACCATATCTGCTCTGAAATGTTGACATTACGATACATGTTACGAAAATTAACGAAACTTGGTTATAAAAAACCGACAGTTTGAAATGATTTGTTTGAACATTATTTTTATCGATATTCGTATTTAAGTAGATATTCTGTTTTTAATTAAACATTATTATATATTTATATCTACCGGCCTGATTATTTAAGATAAATGTTTATTACGAAAATGTGTCATTCGGCAGGATTCGAACCTGCGACCTCTATCCACACAGGGGAAGCTACCATGTGATCTGGCACGTCTTAGACCTCTTGACCACGAATGACCATCAGTCAAAACAAATCATTTCAAAATGTCGGTTGTTTGTAACCAAGTTTCGTTAATTTTCGTTATATTTGTTAAAGTGTGAAACAAGAGCAAATGACTAAACCGTTATAGGTTGATATGACTTTTTTTAAAAACATATATTGTTAAATATAAGAGACAATACATGTATCTTATGTTTGATCATAAGCCGTTCTAAACATCGTATTTTGGTTTTAATTTGAGGTTAAAATAAAGACAAAAATTGTTCAACATTTGGATGTTTTTATTATGCTAGTTTTAAGCTTTCGACTTACATGAGCCATCTTCAAATAGGTTACAGATACGTTAACATAAAGACATCAACCATCAAAGATAATATTATATAGTGTTGAAAAAAACATTGCAATGCGACGATAACATTAGTCGAATAGAGACGCAGTTTGTAAATGTGTAATGTGGTGTTATGACGTCACACATAGCAATGTTTTATATCACACAATATAACATAACCTTTGATGGAGGATGTCTTTATGCTAACGCCCCTGTAAACTCTCTGAAGATGGCTCATGGGAGCCGAAAACTTTTAACCAACATAATAATATCCAAACGCTGGACATTTGGCTTTTTCAACTGAAAATAAAGCCATAAGTTAGATATTTAGAACAGTTCATGTTTAAGCACTATAGACATTCATTTTCCGTTATATTTAACAATGTTATCCACATACAAGCCTGTTTCACAGCTCATCAGTGTGGCTAGACATTCACTTGTTTCTGGTCGGGATCGAAACTCAACCGATTTTGTGTCAGTCGGAGTGGCTAATCCCTAGACAATGATCATAATCAAGCTGATGATAAAAACATATTGAAAAAACAGTAGAAACTGTGACAATAATCAAGCGTGCGATTAGATGCATTGCCCAATCTGAGTAAAGTTTCAATAATCCGAAACACTATCTCAAACAAAAGTGCTTGATTATTATATATAATCCTTCCTCTTATATGCTAGTGAATTCTGAACAATTTATCGACAGACTGGAAGCATTGCTGATGTTTAGAAGCGAGTAAACAACTCAGACTAAAAATAAATAATTTAAAAAAATCACAGAAAAAATCCCATCTACTCGAAATCAGAAATTGTTAAATGAAATTCCTTGAATATAATGAAGAAATGAGACTTAACCCTCAGTATATTGAGGGCAAGGGAACTTAGTTTACGCACCTGCTAAGACTTTTTATAGTAAATTGTAACCGTTTTTCTATATCGCATTACATTTTATCCAATTTAGTTCTTGTTATTTGCGTTCACCTTAATATTTTTCGAAATGTTTCTCTGATTTGATTTCCCGCATTCACCTTAATTTTTTAACTTTTTCGTGTTCGCGTTGATAAATGTTTTTTCGTGTTCGCGTTGATAAATGTTTTTTCGTGTTCGCGTTGATAAATGTTTTTTCGTGTTCGCGTTGATAAATGTTTTTTCGTGTTCGCGTTGATAAATGTTTTTTCGTGTTCGCGTTGATAAATGTTTTTTCGTGTTCGCGTTGATAAATGTTTTTTCGTGTTCGCGTTGATAAATGTTTTTTCGTGTTCGCGTTGATAAATGTTTTTTCGTGTTCGCGTTGATAAATGTTTTTTCGTGTTCGCGTTGATAAATGTTTTTTCGTGTTCGCGTTGATAAATGTTTTTTCGTGTTCGCGTTGATAAATGTTTTTTCGTGTTCGCGTTGATAAATGTTTTTTCGTGTTCGCGTTGATAAATGTTTTTTCGTGTTCGCATCTTTCTGGTTCATCTTCATTGTTGCTCGTCTTTTTCTGGTTCATCTTCATTGTTGCTCGTCTTTTTCTGGTTCATCTTCATTGTTGCTCGTCTTTTTCTGGTTCATCTTCATTGTTGCTCGTCTTTTTCTGGTTCATCTTCATTGTTGCTCGTCTTTTTCTGGTTCATCTTCATTGTTGCTCGTCTTTTTCTGGTTCATCTTCATTGTTGCTCGTCTTTTTCTGGTTCATCTTCATTGTTGCTCGTCTTTTTTCTCAATCTCCCAATCTCTTTGTATCTCTTTTATCTTACTCTACTAATGATGTGCGTTAC
The DNA here is from genome assembly GCA_037127315.1 of Ascarosepion bandense. NCBI lineage: Eukaryota > Metazoa > Mollusca > Cephalopoda > Sepiida > Sepiidae > Ascarosepion > Ascarosepion bandense. The sequence goes on from JBBBDQ010002023.1 coordinate 199,736, forward strand.
GGTACAGTGTGTATCGACTCGGAACAAGAAATCGGGGAGCCGAGTTTGAATTTTAGTTGAATTTCTTGCATTCATTTACACACTAATACTTTTGGGAAAGGTATTAGTCCGTCTCTTCCCTCCAGCTATTAGTTAAATAATGGAAAAGTGGATTCTATAACCTTGGCTAACTACCAGTCTACTTCAGAAAGCAATGGCAACCTACGGCGAGATTCTTTGGCCTAATCATCATGTCTCCTTCGAGACATGATCGTCCAATGCGTGTATCACGTATGGCACGTAACTGCCTAATAACGATACAAACTTTAAACGTAGATTATACTTTACTTTTCTTTTGTGCATTTTGCCTTCAGTATGTCCTGTGAATATCAACATTTCTCGTCCATCTTTTCTAGTGTTGAGATAGTTTATATATATATATATATATATATATAAACTATGAATGAAATGCATATTGCAACACGGAAATTTCATCAAAGTTTGATGTTTCACTCACTCTCTCTCACACACACACACATACACGCGTACGTGTGTGTGTGTGAGAGAGAGACGCCCTCTTCCAAAGTGCAAAGAGAAATTTATTAATATCCATTGAGAAACAAATTAGATAGACCATTTGTAAGACAGAATTTCTGAACAGTCCATTAAATTCGGACAATGAAAAGCAATAACCACGGAATCTTTCCTCCTATATGGTGAATCATGTCAAGTAAAATATCAATAAATTGATAGGTTCCTTCCGAGATGGAGTCTGTAAATTGATAACATCTGGATCTCAGCAAAGAAAAATAATTTTTTTCTAATCTCTACAGAAGCATGTTGAGAAAACCAGGCAAAATCCATGTGAGCCACATGTCGAGATTTTAGAATAAGTCTTCAGCAATGAATAGTTCTTCCGGTGACTAGCGTGTGTATACACCACACACACATATCTATATATATATATATATATATATATATATATATATATATATAATTTCCTTTCTCATTTTATGCGACTACGGCTTGTCGAGTAGACACTCGAACTGACACCAAATCTGTTTCGATCCCAAACAGAAACAAGTTGATATCTAGCCACACTGATGAGTTCTGATGCAGCGAAACAGGCTTGTATGTTGTGGATGATGATATACTATTATATATATATATATATATCCAGGTGAAGTGGATTCAAGGTTTTACGATTTTGAGTCCCCTTGCATTTATTTTTATATAAAAAATGCTCATTACAATAAATATTGTAGAGCTTAATATAATCATATAATTATGAATTTAATGTACAACGAGACACAAAAATTTCCATGTTTTCCGTGTCGCGATATATTCTACTGTTGCTGTTTTTCTCGTTTCTCTTCTTTTTTGTTGTTGCTAAATAAATTTCTCTTTGCACATTGGAAAAAGGGGTCTCTCTCTCTCACACACAGAAACACGTGTGATCCGATTCCAGTTGCTGTGTAGAACAAATTGTACCATCTCTAATTTTATCTTTGCGTGCATATATATATATATATATATATATATATATATATATATATATATACATACATATGGTTAAATAAAACAGACAAGACGAAGACTGTATTTTAAATCGCCTACGTGTTTCGTCCTGTGATGCACTATATATGAAGGAATTCTAAAACAGACTAACATACATAAAAAAAAAAGTTTCAAAGAAAACGGTTGAATTCTCTTCATTTTAATATCTCGTGACTTTGAAGAAATTCTAAAAACTAAAATATTCTGTTAATCTTTTGAAATGATTTGTCAGCGTCTTTTTGGTTGCCAACACTGTTTGTTTATAGATACGTAATTTAGAATAAAGCTCATTTCGTCTTTTTTGCCTTGATAAAGTCCATCACAGGACGAAACACGTAGGAGATTTAAAATACAGTTTTTCTCTTGTCTTTTTACTTAATCATCCTGTCCTTAATCTCAGATCATAACTGAGTATATTTTTACACACATATCTATATATATATATATATATATATATATATATACATATATTTATTACAAGGAATGTACACCGTGGCGTAATAGATATCGGCTCAGAATTAATTGTAGAGCCGTGTTCGAATTTCAATACAAAACTATTTTCCAAAATAAACAAGAATATAAACAAAGAATTCATTAAAATCTAATTAAATCAACCATGTAACTATAACCGAATATTTAAAAAAACTTAAAATCCAACATTTTTGGCATTAAATGTCCCACAGACGTTGATATGTCATTAAACAAAACTCAATTTTTTTTTTTTTTTTTTTTTTTTTTTTGCACTTTTTGCCTGTGAAACTCTCTTTCGTATATTTGCTTCTCTGATAGCGACAATCTTCAGATACAACGTCAATTGCCAGATTATATCTCCCTGATTTCTTTCATTTTTTTTTGTTTTGTTTTTTTTTTTTTTTGACATTTCCTGTATTTTCCTTTTTTCTTTCTGTGACCCTATTGCGTACCAAGGGTGGTCCAACCTTGCTTGGGGATTAAACGATTATATAAAAAAATAAAGGGTGTGTGTTCGGTGTGGCGGCTGTCCACTCACTAATTATAACTTTCTCTACACCGTATTCTGTGTCTTCTGTTTAGGTAGCAATCGTCGCCCCTCTCTCTCTCTCTGTGTGAGAGAGTGTGTGTGTGAGAGAGAGAGAAAAAGTCTTGTGCTACTTATTTTTCTTTTTTTTTTTTTTTTAAATCATATCACCCCGAGCAAGACGGTAACGCCACTGATGTGCACGGGGCTACGTAAGAGTGAAAAGATTGGAAAAGAGAGAGCCGGAAACCACATCCTGAACAGGGAACAAGGGATGAGCCTCTACACTTGTACAATAGACGTGGGCGGAGTGTGAACCAGGCGATAGTTTAGTCTATCTACTCCAATTATTTAAAGAATTAGGTTGAACAAACATCAAAAGAATAAAAGCATCTGTTTTGTTTTTAAAATAATCGTGAGATTTATTTGTCAAAAAAAAAACTCAATTTTGTTTATGAAATTATGTTCAAGTTGAAATGTCCTCAAAACAATTTTTTTAATATTATGTTTAAATTTCCGTTATCTTAAAGTCAAGTAAAAATCACTTGTGAAGTAAAATAAAACTAATATTTTCTATGCAGGTGCTTAAACCTCTGGATATAAAGTCATTGTTCCGGCGAGTTGGTGATAAGGAGGAAGTATCAATCAATTTAAAGAGAAAGTGATAGTGAGATTTCTTTTGATGTCTAGCCAGTTTACTTGTAGTTCTGTTATGTTCTTTCTTTGCTATTACGTGAGGAAAAATATTGAGAATCAACGAATGCAATACAAAAGAGAAAGTGAGAGCGTAAGAAATTGCAGGTAACTCGGACTGGTGTCTGGTCAACGACCCATGACTCTCTAAAGAAAAAAGAAAAAATTCAACGCGTATTTAAGCATTTTAGACCAAATGAATCAGATCAATTTTGGAATATTTTCTTGATTTCTGATTTGTCGATAACTTGTACCTACTTTGTTTTCGACAACGTCCGCATATGGTAAAATTGTGTAAGCCGATTTTCTAATAAAAATAATTTCTGTTTATGAATTTGAAGGTAAAAGTGTGTGTGTCTGTAACAATTAAATATTATGAAAGCCGACATTTTCTCCCGTGGTTTTCTCACAGTTGGCGGTCTTTTTTTTTTTTTTTCTTTCACAATTAGCGGGCATCTTTTTTTCATTCACAATTGGCGGGCGTGTTTTTTCTTTTTTTTTTCATTCACAATTGGAGGGCGTCTTTTTTTTTCACATTTGGCGGTCGTCGTCGTCCTCACAGTTGGCGGGCGAAGTTTTCTTTCTCAAATTTGTACTGGTATGACTTAAACAAATTTTTCTGTGTTCTCTGCATATCTTAATATGACTAGTAATTATGACTGCACGTTTATTTTTGCCAGTTGAGGGCATCTTTTTTATCGTTTGGGACATAAAAACCTCTGGTCTGTATTAACTCATTATTTTCATGTTTACGCTGATATTTTGCACAATTCTCATTAAAATAATGTTTCTTAAGTTGGTCTTTCTCTACGCGAAACAGTGGAATGTTTTTTTCTTTTGCTCCTACAGTGGCGATCGTTATTTTGCCCTGTTATCTAAATAATAATACTTCCCTGATGCTATATCAAGAATGATTGATATGGCTTCTGATCTTAATTGATTGTAGGTGCGAACATTTACGTGCTGTTTACTTGGTGGATTCACATGTGCCAAAATATATATGTTCAGTAAGGCATTCACTTTTCTGTCTTCTGACCATAACGACTTGGACATGTCTCTTAAGACCTTACGCAATGTGCATTTCTATTAATGAGATTGAATAGTGGGGAAGCATTATGATGGTGAGTTTAAAATGTTGCAATTTTCTTTTAAATTTAAAAAATCAGTTGTCCTAAGTAATTAAGAGGACAAATCTAATTTCTTTTGATTTTCTATTGCAGGATTTCTCTGTCGATTCCGGAATCAAACTGGACGTTTTTATAACTGGGTTCAACATGGAAGATTGTAAACTGATTTTATGAAAACCTGCAATATATCGGTTCCATATATCTTTGTGTAGTAATCTTTGATTGGTTGTGCGTTTTGGTGCATTTGATATAGGCTCGGAATTGAATTCCAGTTGAATTCGTTGCCTTCACTTACGCGCAAGGTATTAATCCGTCTTTTTTTCCAGTTATGTGTTAAATAACAGGACAGATTGGGTTCTATAGCCTTGACTTGCAACCAGTCTACCGTAGAAAGTAATGACAACCTACAGCGGGATAATCTTCTTCCCCGTCAGTCATGTCTCTTTCGAGACATGATCGCTCAAACCTGTATCACGTGTGACACTTAAACTGTGCTGAAGGGAGAATTTGGTTCCATATATTTAAACATCCGGTCTCGATGTTGTCCCGATGTGTCTACGGCACAAGGTGCAAGGGATACCGGGGAAAATTAATCTCATCAGCCTTCCAAATGAGTATCCTAGCTCACTTGAATTAAGGATTTTAGGCTTTATCCTGACCTAAATGGTTTGCTGGCTCCAATGAGAAATACCAGTCTACCCTAACTATGAGTTAATCATTTAAGCTTTGTTGAATATCTAACTAAAATACGTTATTTAGGATGTAAATCTACCAAAACCTTAAAAACGAATACAGTGGGGAGAATTTATTACAAAAATTTACAATTTTATAAATTGAAATATGTAAAAAAGATTTAAATATAAACTTGACTCCGGTTTTTTATACCTCACCCTGTATGTTTTCCTTTCGCGCTAACTTCTCAACTGTCTTCACACCTGTGTTCCTATCTTTCTCTTGTCCTTTCTCTGACACCCCCTGTAACTGCTTTATCATTCTCTTCACCCTCTTACTATCTAAACTTTTACTTATGAAGCCCCCTGCGCATCAGTAGCGGTACCTTCTTACTTGGAGTAAAATGATCGAAAAAATATTTTTAATTTTCTTTAGAATATTTTCAAACGACCAGGACTGACTACTGTTCATTAATGGTAGAAAAAGTTTAAGTTTCAAATTTTAATTAAGTTCTGCTTTTTATTGTTGAGCTGTTATTTTCAAATCACTTAAGATGTCATCATGCATTCACAGATAAGACAATTTTTTTAAAATACCTGTGCAGTTATCACAATATTTAATAGCATTCAGTTTAAAATATATAATCGCCAGGAAAAAAAACCCTCAAAACCGCACAGAGATATATGAATGTATTACCTGTTTATCGACAGTCAGAATAATGTCTCGCTTATTCGATTAAAGGAATTTTTTAAAACGATATCATGTGATGTGCACTGAATAAACATCTTATCTTTTCTGCTTGGAATATCGAGAACTCTACTGAAAGAATCACCTTTTATCCTTAATATAAAAATTTCAACTTTTTTCTCTTTAACAAAAAGGAAAACAGCCAAAGAAAAACGAACACCAAAAATAAGTTAAAAGCTATATATTAGCAGGCTGGCCTCCCCTATTTACTATTGGATATTCATTCGTCTTGAAGTAATACCAGTTGCCACTATATTGAAATATTACATTGCTCTAGATTAAATCGAGTAGACAGAAAATACATTTCCAGTGATATTTATGAACGCCTACCTATAAGTTCGCTAGGTTAACTTTCGAATGCCTGTTGGAGAATCCCGCTAAAACATTTGTCTTTCTAAAATACCTGAGTGTCAGCTTATAGCTTTTACTAGGCTTTTTTGTGTGAGTGTAAAATCTTTAATGAAGATTAGTTTAAAAATCCAGTGTTATTTAACTATTATTGGCTTCCAAACCGAACCTCCTACAATTTATACACCCAGACGCCCGAATGAACATTAAAAATAATGGCAATATTGAAATTACGCTGTTTAATAAAAGTGAAAGCTCCATTGCACATGGGATTACGAGTAGCTTACCACTCGTCGAGTAGCAGGGAGTAACGATGTCAACTTTATGGGCACCCCGACTCGCATATTGAACCATCGAGGAACAAGGCACCGTAATGCGCTCTCCGTGAGCAGATAGTCAAACCTGCTGAAGGATATCACCGAACGTTAGTCCAGTATTGAGTCCACACAATGAATCAACAATAATGACTGAGTTGAGTAGAATCGGCTACGACTGATATCTCAGAAGTAACATTGCAAAATGTAACCGCGTTGTAATGATAGACCATTTTACAATCCTAGAGTGATCAGTAATGTGATAAATATTTATCGATCTCGTTCCGATCAACAATTAAAGTTAATATGGTCTGATACGATTCGCGATGTTCACAAATGATCATACCCAATACACACGTTCTTTGTTAATCATACTGAATGAAGCTCATTAAAAAATTTAGATTACTTATGCTCGATGCTACGGAAATGACCGACCCAATACAGATCAAATACTGCAGTTTTGAAAGCAACTGCACTGCGAGATTTTTAAGCATCCTATAGGGCTGACCTGAGGGATAACCGGAGGTAGATTCGTGCCTCACTCAATTTTAATTCTCTCCCAAAATAGGAACACTTTCTCAAATATTGTATATTTACTGAACTACATATTCTCATAGTTATGGATATAAAAAAAGGTAACTAATATATATAAGCATCTGTGAGTCTGTGTGTGCCTGTTCCCTATGCACGCCTACATTTTTTACGCTACGCTATTCAAAATTTCTAGGGACACATATCTACAGGGAAGCCAGATCGACACATACTTTTTCAGTTTAAGTTCAGCAATTTTCCCTTTCGCACTTTTTGGCCAATGGACAGGATTGTTTACATTTGCTCCGTAAATTGCTGAATTACGTCACAGAAATCAAATCACACGTGTCAAACGCGATTAAAATGTTTTTTAATGAAAAAAAAAAGCCCATATATTTAAATTTTATTCAGACGTTTTAAAAATTCATTTAGTCAACAAAAAATATGAATATTTTTCCCCGTAATTTTGAAACAGAAAAATATTTAAAAAAAAAAATTATGAAAAAATAAAAAGTGGCATCTTCTACGACTACTAAAATGTTCTGAGTTGCACGGGCAACGCTGGGCTATGAGGCTAGTTTTAAATAGACAAAGCTGGATTTTAACATGTTCAAGTTGCTTCGATGTTGCTTTTTTTTTTTCTTTTTTTTTTTTAATTCATTCAGTTCTAAGCATAGCAGTACTGCCACTGGTGCGCATGGGGTTACATAAGAGGAGAGTAGCGAGAAAGAGGAACACATTACAGGTGTCAGAAAATGGATAAAAGTATTAAAACACTGATGTCAAGAGACCTGTGCGAGAGTAGATTGGAAAGGAAGAACATGATACAAGAGTTGTCAGGGAAAGGATGCAAATAAAAGAGATAAGAAATATCAATTGACCTTACGTTTAAATTCTTGGAGACTGTAGCTGTCATGGAAGCAAATATATGGAAGGGAATTCCACAGGAGGGAGGTGCGAGAAAAGAAGCTGAAGGTAGAAGCTGCGGTAACATTTGATCGATTTTATTGTAAATGGGTGAAACCTAGTCGCTAGTTTAGTAGTTTGTGTAATTTTATGCAGAGTGGGCACCAGCGAGCTAAGTTTATAGGAGAAGTTTAATTGACTAATAAGTTTGAAAATAAATTGCAAGGTTATTACAGTAGAACTGGTGGAATTGTAAAATATTTATAATGATTCAGAAGACAGTTATATCTACTTTGGCAAGAATTAAAATATTTTGAGGCGCTATTGCGGTTCATGTGACTGCATGTTGGTGAAGATAGTAAGTTTCAGCTTGGCTGCCCACGAATAACTACGCTAATTCTTTGCGCTCTCGAGTGTAATCGGAAATACCATAGGGTTGTATTGTGTCCACGCTTAATGACGGTACAGGCCACACCTTTATACTTGTCCATTTCTCAATAATCTTGCTGTCTGTGTAAATGGATTTTTGACAAATGAGTGTTTGTGTGTGTGTGTATACTACCTGTTTGGAGTCGCTTACGTATGTGTATTCACGTTTTGTATATAACATTTTTACACGTTTTAAATTTATACTGAATTTCATAACTTTTTTTAATCTCGTATAACCTCCTATATTAAGGTGTTTATCGAAGCTATACTAATACATACAGTGGATTTAATTTCAGAGTAAAAAAAATATTCTCTCTCTTTCTTTCAAAACAAAATGTATTTAGAAACATTCAAGTTTTTTTTCTTTATTTCCGTTTCGTTTCTTTTTGCATTGATCTATACTAGGAGTGTAGCCTTAGATTTACTTAAATTTGAGTACAGTTATTTATAAACGAATAATTTAAAATGCTGTCCACTCTTTATAAATTAGACGTAAAGTTGATTGAAAGGTTACATTTCTAACTACGCATGGAAACGACACTCCAGCTTTAATATATTTAACTATTTGGATCATTTTAATAACGTATCAGCGATTTCAGGATGATTATTCCTCGCAATAGATTCATTTTTATCTATAACTTGTCTTGAGTGCCTACCCAATTCCATACCAAAATAAGAAAATATATCGCAAAAATATTTCACGATGCATCCTTTCAACTGCTCGAAAACAGTAATTTATTTCACTGTATTCATTATCAAAAAATTGTCTAGATGCGTCGTTTGTTTATTGCCAAATAAGAAGCTAAACCCAGTAACAAAAAAAAATGTCTGTAGTGATATCTCATCAGCTGAACTATCGTGGTTATTAACTAGATAAAATGGGAAGATTACTTTATTGCCTTTTCTTGACGTTTTAGTTTCAGTACTCTTAGTTTCGATTGAAAATTGATATAGCCAATTACAGCAAAACAGTTCATTTCATGAATCAATATTAGTCCAAGGTAATTGAAACACTTTTCAGAGAAAATTAATTTTTAGTTTGAAACATTTGCGCCAAGAAACTATTTTTAATTCAGACTTAATCATTTATTCCTGTACTTTGTGTATGTCTTTCATCGTGGATTATCCAGAGACCAACTTTCCGCTCAGTAGCTTTCATGAAAGCCAAATATAGGGCTGACCTGAAGGATAACAGGAGAGTAGTTGAGTTTTAATTCTACCCTAAAATATGAACACGTGGCCGAGTTAGCTGCACGTGCTGTCAACGTCAGTTCTCAAGGGATGTGGTTTCTGTCACTTGATGTAGTTTTTTGTTTGGGATTTTTTAGCCCAAGGTTCCAATGAGCATGGAGTGTATGGCTTCTAGAATGTATATTTGCTTGCAAGGAGAAATCAGACGAACTAGTTCGAATTCAATTCGGATTCGTTACATTTACTTAGATTCAATTAACCTTCAGAAAATGTATGAATATACATCCTCCCCACCCCACTATGGATGCAATAATTTGAAATCTGCAATATCATTGTTGTGATAAAAAAAGTTAGTGCAATATTCATTCGCAAAAGATGTATTCATGCAGTCCAAAATATTTCCGCTTTAAGCAATCAAAAAAGAATGAATAAAATTTAGATAAAATAAATGCATCAAAGAAGGTTTATCCTTGCTGAGACCTACACGCTTCAATCTATCGAAGTTTTTAACAATCGATCGAGAATTCGGTCGTAAACTGTTGTCAGATTATTTTAGAATGAACAAGGTTGGCACCATGCATAACACAAATGTCTTGATCTGACGTGGGCTTTCAAGAAATATGACACAGGGTTTTCGTTGAATCTTTCCGTTTTGTATCAATGTGTGGAGTTTGGCCAAAATAGCGTCGCCTATTGTATCTCCTTATCGTTTATAATAAATTTCTTCTGATCCATAGTCTTCAGATATGACAAAAGGTTTGCTTCTTGAAATCATAGAAGTTTTACAGTTGAGCGGTTGACATTCAACATAATCTTTATACTTTAACAGTGATAAATTAAGCAAACAAAACAGAAATTACTTGAACTGAGAAAACGTGACGTGATGGGGCAAAAAGGACTTAAGTTTTCGATTCAACGTGAAAAAAATAGCCAATAAACATGTGCTCAGTGCCCAACAACATTTGGCTAAAAAAAATGTCATGTGTTATTCACTATTCAATCTCTCTTCAAAAATTTTCCTTTTTCTTTTTTTCTTTATTTTTTTAAATCAATGTCTCTTATCACGCACGCATTCTCGCTTTCTGGCAATTTCTCTCTCAATCCTGTTCCGTTTTCTCTCATTATCTCTCTCTCAGACTGACTGCCAGGTATTCTCACTCTTTCTCTCTCAGACTCCCTGGCACGTTTTCTCTTTCTCATTTTTTCTCCCTTTCCATCTGACTTACTGTCATGTTCTCCCTTTTTCTCTAACTCACTGGCACGTTTTCTCTCTCTCTCTCTCTCTCTCTCTCTCTCTCTCTGGCACGCTGGCAAGTATTCTCTCTCTCTGGCACGCTGGCAAGTATTCTCTCTCTCTCTCTCTGGCACGCTGGCAAGTATTCTCTCTCTCTCTCTCTGGCACGCTGGCAAGTATTCTCTCTCTCTCTCTCTGGCACGCTGGCAAGTATTCTCTCTCTCTCTCTCTGGCACGCTGGCAAGTATCTCTCTCTCTCTCTGGCACGCTGGCAAGTATTCTCTCTCCTCTCTCTCTCTCTCTCTCTGGCACGCTGGCAAGTATTCTCTCTCTCTCTGGCACGCTGGCAAGTATTCTCTCTCTCTCTGGCACGCTGGCAAGTATTCTCTCTCTCTCTGGCACGCTGGCAAGTATTCTCTCTCTCGCTGGCACGCTGGCAAGTATTCTCTCTCTCGCTGGCACGCTGGCAAGTATTCTCTCTCTCGCTGGCACGCTGGCAAGTATTCTCTCTCTCGCTGGCACGCTGGCAAGTATTCTCTCTCTCGCTGGCACGTATTCTCTCTCTCTCTCTGGCACGTATTTTCTCTCTCTCTGGCTCGCTGGCACGAATTTTCTCTCTCTCTCGCTGGCACGTTTGTTTCTTCTCTCTCTCTCGCTGGCACGTTTGTTCTCTCTCTCTCTCTCGCTGGCACGTTTGTTCTCTCTGGCTCGCTGGCACGTTTGTTCTCTCTCTCTCGCTGGCACGTTTGTTCTCTCTCTCTCTGGCTCGCTGGCACGTTTGTTCTTCTCTCTCTCTGGCTCGCTGGCACGTTTGTTCTCTCTCTCTCTGGCTCGCTGGCACGTTTGTTCTCTCTCTCTCTGGCTCGCTGGCACGTTTGTTCTCTCTCTCTCTGGCTCGCTGGCACGTTTGTTCTCTCTCTCTCTGGCTCGCTGGCACGTATGTCTCTCTCTCTCTCTCTCTGGCTCGCTGGCACGTATTTTCTCTCTCTCTGGCTCGCTGGCACGTATTTTCTCTCACTCTCTCTCTCTCTCTCTGGCACGCTGGCACGTATTTTCTCTCACTCTCTCTCTCTCTCTCTGGCACGCTGGCACGTACTTTTCTTTCTCTCTGGCACGCTGGCACGTATTTTCTCTCTCTCTCTGGCACGCTGGCACGTATTTTCTCTCTCTCTCTGGCACGCTGGCACGTATTTTCTCTCTCTCTCTGGCACGCTGGCACGTATTTTCTCTCTCTCTCTCTGGCACGCTGGCACGTATTTTCTCTCTCTCTCTCTCTCACACTCTCCCTGGCTCGCTGGCACGTATTTTCTCTCTCTCTCTCTCTCTCTTTCTCCTTTTCAAGACAAGTGTAGCAGATTGAGTTATGAATAATTTCCTCTTTTTCTCTTTCTCTATCTGTGTGTGTGTGTGTAGATATATATATATCAAATACGATTACATTTTACTCAATTATATATACCCCCATTATTTGCCGTGACCACTCACCTCTCTTAAGATAGCTTCCGCCCACCCCTCCCCTATGGTGGGGCTAGTCCAAAGTAACAAGTCAGGCTGACCGAGGATTTCAACCATTGACCACACCAAATTCTGCACTTTCCGAAACTTTGTGTTTTTGTTTTTTGTGTTTTTGTTTTTTGTGTTTTTGTTTTTTGTGTTTTTGTTTTTTGTGTTTTTGCTTTTTGTGTTTTTGTTTTTTGTGTTTTTGTTTTTTGTGTTTTTGTTTTTTGTTTTTTTTTACTTTTTGTGTTTTTGTTTTTTTTTTTTTTACTTTTTGTGTTTTTGTTTTTTTTTTTTTTACTTTTTTTGTTTTTGTTTTTTTTTTTTACTTTTTTTGTTTTTGTTTTTTTTTTTTACTTTTTTTGTTTTTGTTTTTTTTTTACTTTTTTTGTTTTTGTTTTTTTTTTTACTTTTTTTGTTTTTGTTGTTTTTTTTACTTTTTTTGTTTTTGTTGTTTTTTTTACTTTTTTTTGTTTTTTTTTTTTACTTTTTTTTGTTTTTGTTTTTTTGTTTCTTTTTTTATTTTTTTTTTTTTCAGCTTAATTGGAGTATGAAAACCTGTTGGCCGATCATACTGCAATTTTTCCTGAGTAGACGTTCACAAATGAGCTAAGCTTTCAGCCAGAACAGACAAGTGTATTCTGAACTATGCATCTTAGTATTACTTATAAATATGGCAATGAACAATATTTATTCCTAGATTATCCATAAATACCTGATAGCTATATTTTATTCTATCCTACTATATATATATATATATATATATATATATATATATAGGCAGCAAAACATCTCTATTACGTGTTTCAGTAAAATGACAGATAATTTACGTAAGGATTTTAGGTTTTCTTACATGGATAAGATGTCATTTTTAACGTAGTGTGTAGAAAATACTCAATTTGTTATTCCAAGTAATTTTGCTAAAATGTTAACAAGTTACAAGCTTTTGCGGTAGCAAATGTTTAATAATTTGCTAAAAAATCAATCAGTTCATGTTCATAGTTGTTTCTTAAGGTGTTATATATATATATATATATATATATATATTTGTAGTTTGAAAAAAAAAGAAAGTTACTTCATGGATTTACGTAAGTAAAAAGAATCTCGTGGGAAAGCCATATTTTTTTATGCTGTCAAATTGACGCAAAGTCACGCCGACCACGAGATTTGAAATATAAATATGCCTGCTAGGGTAGAACTCGTAAAAAAGTGCATTCTCGTTTGTGACTACTGCACTACACTCTTTGGCATTCTCGTGTTTGAGACTATTAATTTACGATCATCTATAATAACAATTATAATAAACAGGTAGGGGATGTTAGAATCAAGCAAGTACAAAAATTTAAATACCTAGGAAGTTTTCTCATAGGAGATGAAAAGTGCGACACAGATCCGAAGGCGAATTGGCATGGTAAATATAAAGTACTCAGACACAGGAAAATTTCCCTAGAAACAAAGAAAAGATTGATGGACTGACATCACATAGCAATGTGGCAGTGAATGCTAGGCAATATCATCAAATATGAGGAAAAAAATTAAAGCAGCTGAAATGTGGTTTTACAGAAGGAAGCTGCCGATATCATAGACCGAACATGTGAGCAATGATGAGGTTTTGGAAAGAATGGCATTGAAAAAAAAAAAAAAACAGTGAGCATCAGAGACAACTGAAGTTCCTGTGACATGCAATGAGGAAGGAGGGCTTAGAGAATCTGATACTGACAGGCCAGATAGAAGGAAAGAGACAGAGGAATGCAGCGGATAACATATTTGAAGGGCCTGATCAGGTAGATGACGGAACGGGGGTTGCTTGGAGTAAAAGGAGAAAACATTAAGAGCCACCAGGGAAAGGGAGACGTGGAAAGCCATTATCGCCTACGTCCTGAAAAGACAGGGCACATAGAAGAATATATATTATAAACAATTGGCATATATATATATATATATATATATATATATGCCAATTGTTTATAAGAAATTATAATGTGGGCATAAAATGGGGGATCGATTCTATATTATAATCAATATATAAAATGATCCCTCATTTTTGGCCATACTAGTTTCTATACATTTACATTCTAGATTTATGGTCGTGAGCTAGTGGATGGCAGAGCGGGGTTTGGGTGGTGTAACAGAAGAAAGCGTGCTAAGAGCCACCAGGGATAGGGAGATGTGGAAAGCCATGATTTCTTACGTCCTGAAAGGATAGGGCACATAGAAGAAAAATCATCTATGCCCGCTTTAGGATAAACTCTTGTGAGTTCTCAAGATTGAAACTTACTGGTCTACACTCTTTTTGGAAAGAACTATGTTGCGTTTCGTGTTTGTGACTACTCAACTACATATAAAATGACTTTAGTTATTTCAAACTATTGTTTGCCGTTGGAGGTGACTATCATGTTATCGTTAAGGATCTGTATGCTGTGTGTCTAGTTTCTTTAAAATGAAAGTTTCAAACATTTTTAAAAACGCCTAGTTTTTTTAACAGAACGTTCACGAAAGAAACACACACTAAGTTAAAAAATAATTTATTCACATTGTAAAAAGGATGGAATAGAATAAAAAATAAATAACAGAACTGCCTTATCAATATTTTAATGAAATATACATATCTCATATAAATTTAGATACAGATAAAACATATCTGTAAAGAGAATTTTTAAAAAAATTAAAGGAAAAGTTTTGTTTACCAATGCGTTTAATCCCCTTAGGAACTTTATCAACGATTTTATTATAAATACAACGCAAATTATTGTTCTTATTATACAAGTTGCAAAATAAAATCTCTACTTTTATTTCATAAAATGTATCAGGGGACAAAACGTGTGATTATAGAATAGTTTTCTTTTTATCTTGCATGTATAATATGAACTTATCTAAGGTTGTCTGGTACATATAGTAATGTTGAATCACTTGCTTCAATTGTTTGTAAAAGTTGCTAACGCCTCTATTATCCTGCTTTTTAGCAGAAGAGTCTCCGCCATTTTTCTTACAATGTTGAGCAGCATGTGCCGGAGGCATAGAAAGTTTGTCACGATAAACCTTTTTTTTTTATCCGGGTAAATATCTTAGCTTTGCAAAACGCGTGTCTAGTTCATAATGTAATGTGTAGTTGAGAATTGTGAAGTTGATGTTTGAGAAATGTTTTTAAAAATAGAATAAGTTATGAGGCAGACTTTGCCAGTACCTTTTGACCTGGAAGAACATGTAAACACTGTTTTAGGATTGTCAGTACGTTGACAGATT
Source organism: Ascarosepion bandense (assembly GCA_037127315.1). Taxonomy (NCBI): domain Eukaryota; kingdom Metazoa; phylum Mollusca; class Cephalopoda; order Sepiida; family Sepiidae; genus Ascarosepion; species Ascarosepion bandense. Next base: position 215,201 of record JBBBDQ010002023.1, read on the forward strand.
GGTCATTTTGTACACTGTATTAATCTGCCTTACGTTGTTTACCAATTTTTACTAGTAAAATTATAACAATCATGTAAAAAGATAATATTCATAACTCGAACATACCTGCCGGAGATAAGTTGGTTTTTCATGTAATTGACTAGAACATGGTTTGTCATATATATATATATATATATATGAACCAGCGCTCTCTGTCCATATAGGGGAAATCACCAATTGATCTGGCGCGTCTTAGACCTCGACCACGAATGACCAACGAAGTCAAATCAAGCCTATATAACACAATTTTCGATTCATCGTAATAACCATATCTGCTCTGAAAGGCATCGTAAAGTCAACAAATGTAAACATGTTGCGGAAATTAAAGAAGATTAACGAAACTAGTTTTAAACAACAATTTGAAATTTGTTTTGAACATTAGTTTTTATCGATACTGGTATTTAAGTCAACATTCTGTTTATAATCAAATAGTATATATATTTATTTCTATGGGCCTGATTACTTAACGATAAATTTTTGTAATGAACATCTGGGTCATTCGTTAATCTTCCTTAATTTCCGTAATGTTTACATTTGCTGACATTACAATACATTTCAGAGCATGTATGGTTATTTGCGTGAATTGAAAATTGTTATATAGGCTTTATTTAACTTCGTTTAGACTGTTGGTCATTCGTGGTCGAGAGGTCTAAGACGCGCCATATATATATATATATATATGTGCGTGTGCGCGCGTTTGAGAATTTTAAGTTATACAATAATCAGTGATAAAAGTACTGAATCAGTATTTGTGGGTGTAACTGTAAGAATGATACTGACGTTGTCATTAAGTTGTGACAACTTTGTATTCAAGCATGAAACCATCTCAACTTATGTGTGAAATTACTTATCACTGGTTTAGCGCTTAACGATAAAAAATAAAATACAAAACATTAGCAACTTAGGATTTCTGTCCTGTCAAAGATCGCCAGCTGACTTTAAATGTTAGAATTGTTACAAAAGTGGTGAAACACCAAATGCTCAGTTATTTTTATTTTATAATTTGAGGGTACACAGAATTTTTTTTTCACTGTTAATATAAAGGATATTGACATTAAGAGATGATGATATAGAAATTAAACTATAGGTACTTATTCAGAAGTTAGTAAGAGAAAACGATTTTATTAAAATGAATCGAGTGGAACAATTTAAAAAAAAAAGATGTAATTATAGACAAAGAAAAGAGTAAAGTAAAAATCTTAAACAAGATTACCTCAGGTGGAGAAGAGGCTGAAGCAATATAAATTCGTTTCTAATAAAAGATGCTGAGAATACCATGGACTGAACAGGTAATCAACGTCGATGTGTTTAGAGAAAATATAAACAAAAAGGTCACTCAGATATATCATCAGAAAGAGCCAGTTAACTCATAATGAATAGAGTGCTTGGAATATTTGACACTCAGAGAGTATAGTTTGCATATTGCAGGAAAGATAGGGATTAAGTGATATAGCAAAAATATCGTTTGCTAAAGTCTACATAGGAGAGGATGTTGTGGATACCCATAAAAGCCAGTCCTGAATGGACATGGTACGCAAAATATTAATAGATAATAATTATAGTGTTGATTTTAGGAAAAGACGTTGCTTTCTGACAGAAATCCAAAGTTTAGAAAACACATAAACGCTACTGTATTTGATATTTAGATAGTGTGAGATCGCATCATCGTATATAATGGAAATTCAAGTTTTTAGTGTAATTTAAGCAGTTTTCTACGAATGACAACTTATGTTATTAATATCTTTAATAACTTCTAATTAAGATTCAAACCTGTAAATGACACTCACCTATTGTCGCCATATTCCAGAAGATGTAAGAACAGTTGAAAAAAATATTTCGTAAATGCAAGATATTCGGTTCTGTTGCTGCTGAATCAAAGGTTTTGAGTTTGAGCTTTGTTTCACGGCATATCAACACCTCTGTGGGTTATTTAATGTCAGAAAAGTGGGGCTTTAAGGTGTTTTAACGTTTAGTTGTAGTGAGAAGTTTTATAAAGACAGATTTTAATGACATCTTTTAGTTTTTCTTTTTTGTTTAAAAAAAGAAACGGAAAATGTCTTCTAGTTTTGTATTAAAAAATCTTTTGCTGAGAAATTTTCTTCCTTACAAAATGTATTGTTGGTAATATTTTTCCTTCAAAATTGTATATTTTAATATGTCTATTTATTTTTATATATATTTTTATATATATATATATACGTTTAGTGTTTTAACCCCTGTTGGTGGGTAGGTATTTGCCCATAGCTGTGACCCCAACAGATGTTACCACTCCGGGTCAATGTAAACCTGTGAACAACAGCAATTAAGAGGTGGTTCCATGCTTCTCACGACCTCCCAATCAGAGGCATTGATGATAGATGCAGTTTACTGTCATGCTCAGGAAAATAACTCAAAGGTATTTAGGCAATCAATTCGAGAGAAACCAATAAGATATGTCTAATTTGTACAATACAACTCCTGTTGTAGTTAATTACTACATGGTGTTCTTTTATGCCATCAATTCTTATCTTTTCAATCATGCTTTTCATGAAGCAATGTTAATAGCGATGGCGAAATGTTTCTATTAGTGGTGTAATGCGTACGAATAGCACATAAATGCCAGATCATATTTGAATTAAAAAACCTGTATCTTATTTCGGGTATGAAATACTTCGTTTTGTGAAGATCTTCAGTTTTTTTCTGTTTTCCTCGTTAATGATTCATAACCGTTAGCCTCATCGTACACAGAACGTTGCTGACAATTTACTTCAGATTTTGAATTATTCGTACTGTAGGCATAAAAACGTAGCCACATTCTCTGATTTCGCCTGGCCACTGGCACAGTCTCCGTTTCGTTTCCCCCCGGCCACTGGCACAGTCTCCGTTTCGTTTCCCCCCGGCCACTGGCACAGTCTCCGTTTCGTTTCCCCCCGGCCACTGGCACAGTCTCCGTTTCGTTTCCCCCCGGCCACTGGCACAGTCTCCGTTTCGTTTCCCCCCGGCCACTGGCACAGTCTCCGTTTCGTTTCCCCCCGGCCACTGGCACAGTCTCCGTTTCGTTTCCCCCCGGCCACTGGCACAGTCTCCGTTTCGTTTCCCCCCCGGCCACTGGCACAGTCTCCGTTTCGTTTCCCCCCCCGGCCACTGGCACAGTCTCCGTTTCGTTTCCCCCCCGGCCACTGGCACAGTCTCCGTTTCGTTTCCCCCCCCGGCCACTGGCACAGTCTCCGTTTCGTTTCCCCCCCCGGCCACTGGCACAGTCTCCGTTTCGTTTCCCCCCGGCCACTGGCACAGTCTCCGTTTCGTTTCCCCCCCCCGGCCACTGGCACAGTCTCCGTTTCGTTTCCCCCCCGGCCACTGGCACAGTCTCCGTTTCGTTTCCCCCCCGGCCACTGGCACAGTCTCCGTTTCGTTTCCCCCCCGGCCACTGGCACAGTCTCCGTTTCGTTTCCCCCCCCCCGGCCACTGGCACAGTCTCCGTTTCGTTTCCCCCCGGCCACTGGCATATTCACTTTTTTACTTTGTAAGCTCACTACTTTCTTGTGCATGAAAAGGTTTCACTTTCCGATGATGAAATGAAAAAATGCGCAGTGAGATATGAGTTGGCCGTAATATTTTTCATTTTTTTTTCTGCAGAGGTAATATCGTTTTACGTAGATCTGCAAATGAATACATTGACGAATAGTCGTAATACGAACACTGTTTTTAATGATTTTTGCATGTCTGATTTTTAGCGTTTTCTGTATTTGTCACTCACATTTAGATTGGAATCTGTCTTTACGTTATTATGCATGATACTAGACTGACAAAAGCTAACTTAACTGAAAGGTCTAGAGTCAAATACAAATGAGTGTTATTAATGTCATGCGAGCTTCGTTTTCTATCAATTAGAAATCATCTGTGATGTTTTTATTTACTCACAACTTCTCCATTAGACTATCAAGTGTGAACAAAGACATTCGCCTGTTCTCACTGGATAAAAATGCAGTTGAATCGGAGACAAATATAACAATTTACAAAATATAACGTTTAGCTGGAAGCAAGTCCAAGTGTTCAGAGGGAAAAGTAAACGTTTTGGAGAAACGGCACCAAAGATTAAAATAACAAATCCACAAATACTAACACAGTTTGTTTGGTATGCTTCAAATATTTATTCCCACTTCAAAGCTTCTTGATTTGGTTAAAGTGTAAATGCCGTGTCGAATGCGTTTGTGAAAATCAACGGTGATTGTTTTTTTTTGTTTCCAGTGCACATAAAATTTCTAATTCATTTTTGGCAGATTATATTTGTTGCTGAAGTTATCTTCATAAGAATTTTATCACATCAAATATTGTTTCCTTTCTATTTTTCTAGCCTCTCTGGTAGTCTTGCGGCTTCCTTTTCTAGCCTCTCTGGCAGTGTTGCGGCTTCCTTTTTCTAGCCTCTCTGGCAGTGTTGCGGCTTCCTTTTCCTAGCCTCTCTGGCAGTGTTGCGGCTTCCTTTTCTAGCCTCTCTGGCAGTGTTGCGGCTTCCTTTTCTAGCCTCTCTGGCAGTGTTGCGGCTTCCTTTTCTAGCCTCTCTGGCAGTGTTGCGGCTTCCTTTTCTAGCCTCTCTGGCAGTGTTGCGGCTTCCTTTTCTAGCCTCTCTGGCAGTGTTGCAGGCTTCCTTTTCTAGCCTCTCTGGCGAGTGTTGCTTCCTTTTCTAGCCTCTCTGGCAGTGTTGCGGCTTCCTTTTCTAGCCTCTCTGGCAGTGTTGCAGCTTCCTTTTCTAGCCTCTCTGGCAGTGTTGCGGCTTCCTTTTCTAGCCTCTCTGGCAGTGTTGCAGCTTCCTTTTCTAGCCTCTCTGGCAGTGTTGCGGCTTCCTTTTCTAGCCTCTCTGGCAGTGTTGCAGCTTCCTTTTCTAGCCTCTCTGGCAGTGTTGCAGCTTCCTTTTCTAGCCTCTCTGGAGTGTTGCGGCTTCCTTTTCTACCTCTCTGGTGTTTGCAGCTTCCTTTTCTAGCCTCTCTGGCAGTGTTGCGCTTCCTTTTCTAGCCTCTCTGGCAGTGTTGCGCTTCCTTTTCTAGCCTCTCTGGCAGTGTTGCAGCTTCCTTTTCTGGCCTCTCTGGCAGTGTTGCGCCTTTCTGTCTCTGGTAGTCTTCTGACTTCCTTTTCTAGCCTCTCTGGCAGTGTTGCGGCTTCCTTTTCTAGCTCTCTGGTAGTCTTGCGCTTCCTTTTCTAGCCTCTCTGGCAGTCTTGCGCTTCCTTTTCTAGCCTCTCTGGTAGTCTTGCAGCTTCCTTTTCTAGCCTCTCTGGTGGTCTTGCAGCTTCCTTTTCTAGCCTCTCTGGTAGTCTTGCAGCCTTTTCTAGCCTCTCTGGTAGTCTTGCAGGCTTCCTTTTCTAGCCTCTCTGGTAGTCTTGCAGCTTCCTTTTCTAGCCTCTCTGGTAGTCTTGCGCTTCCTTTTCTAGCCTCTCTGGTAGTCTTGTTTTCTAGCCTTCTTTTCTAGCCTCTCTGGTAGTCTTGCGGCTTCCTTTTCTAGCCTCTCTGGTAGTCTTGCGGCTTCCTTTTCTAGCCTCTCTGGTAGTCTTGCTTCCTTTTCTAGCCTCCTTTTCTGGTAGTCTTGCGCCTTCCTTTTCTAGCCTCTCTGGTAGTCTTGCAGGCTTCCTTTTCTAGCCTCTCTGGTAGTCTTGCGGCTTCCTTTTCTAGCCTCTCTGGTAGTCTTGCAGCTCTCCTTTTGCTAGCCTCTCTGGTAGTCTTGCAGGCTTCCTTTTCTAGCCTCTCTGGTAGTCTTGCGGCTTCCTTTTCTAGCCTCTCTGGTAGTCTTGCGGCTTCCTTTTCTAGCCTCTCTGGTAGTCTTGCGGCTTCCTTTTCTAGCCTCTCTGGTAGTCTTGCGGCTTCCTTTTCTAGCCTCTCTGGTAGTCTTGCGGCTTCCTTTTCTAGCCTCTCTGGTAGTCTTGCAGCTTCCTTTTCTAGCCTCTCTGGTAGTCTTGCGGCTTCCTTTTCTAGCCTCTCTGGTAGTCTTGCGGCTTCCTTTTCTAGCCTCTCTGGTAGTCTTGCAGCTTCCTTTTCTAGCCTCTCTGGTAGTCTTGCGGCTTCCTTTTCTAGCCTCTCTGGTAGTCTTGCAGCTTCCTTTTCTAGCCTCTCTGGTAGTCTTGCAGGCTTCCTTTTCTAGCCTCTCTGGTAGTCTTGCGGCTTCCTTTTCTAGCCTCTCTGGTAGTCTTGCGGCTTCCTTTTCTAGCCTCTCTGGTAGTCTTGCAGGCTTCCTTTTCTAGCCTCTCTGGTAGTCTTGCAGCTTCCTTTTCTAGCCTCTCTGGTAGTCTTGCAGCTTCCTTTTCTAGCCTCTCTGGTAGTCTTGCGGCTTCCTTTTCTAGCCTCTCTGGTAGTCTTGCGGCTTCCTTTTCTAGCCTCTCTGGTAGTCTTGCAGGCTTCCTTTTCTAGCCTCTCTGGTAGTCTTGCGGCTTCCTTTTCTAGCCTCTCTGGTAGTCTTGCAGCTTCCTTTTCTAGCCTCTCTGGTAGTCTTGCAGGCTTCCTTTTCTAGCCTCTCTGGTAGTCTTGCAGCTTCCTTTTCTAGCCTCTCTGGTAGTCTTGCAGGCTTCCTTTTCTAGCCTCTCCCTGATTCTCTCCTTCTCTCTGTAACTCTCTCTCTGGCAGGTTCGTGTTGTTGTCTCTCTCTCTCTCTCTGGCAGGTTCGTGTTGTTGTCTCTCTCTCTCTCTCTCTGGCAGGTTCGTGTTGTTGTCTCTCTCTCTCTCTCTCTGGCAGGTTCGTGTTGTTGTCTCTCTCTCTCTCTCTGGCAGGTTCGTGTTGTTGTCTCTCTCTCTCTCTCTCTGGCAGGTTCGTGTTGTTGTCTCTCTCTCTCTCTCTCTGGCAGGTTCGTGTTGTTGTCTCTCTCTCTCTCTGGCAGGTTCGTGTTGTTGTCTCTCTCTCTCTCTGGCAGGTTCGTGTTGTTGTCTCTCTCTCTCTCTGGCAGGTTCGTGTTGTTGTCTCTCTCTCTCTCTGGCAGGTTCGTGTTGTTGTCTCTCTCTCTCTGGCAGGTTCGTGTTGTTGTCTCTCTCTCTCTGGCAGGTTCGTGTTGTTGTCTCTCTCTCTCTGGCAGGTTCGTGTTGTTGTCTCTCTCTCTCTCTGGCAGGTTCGTGTTGTTGTCTCTCTCTCTCTCTCTCTCTCTCTCTGGCAGGTTCGTGTTGTTGTCTCTCTCTCTCTCTCTCTCTCTCTGGCAGGTTCGTGTTGTTGTCTCTCTCTCTCTCTCTCTCTCTGGCAGGTTCGTGTTGTTGTCTCTCTCTCTCTCTCTCTCTGGCAGGTTCGTGTTGTTGTCTCTCTCTCTCTCTCTCTCTCTCTCTGGCAGGTTCGTGTTGTTGTCTCTCTCTCTCTCTCTCTCTCTGGCAGGTTCGTGTTGTTGTTTCTCTCTCTCTCTCTCTCTCTGGCAGGTTCGTGTTGTTGTCTCTCTCTCTCTCTCTCTCTGGCAGGTTCGTGTTGTTGTCTCTCTCTCTCTCTCTCTCTGGCAGGTTCGTGTTGTTGTCTCTCTCTCTCTCTCTCTCTGGCAGGTTCGTGTTGTTGTCTCTCTCTCTCTCTCTCTATATATATATATATATATGAAAGGTTCATGTTGTTGCCTCACTCACGTCTTTATTTCGTTCTCTCATTCATTAAGTTTTTTTTGTTTCATCGTAGTACGCAGCTTCCTAATTCTTCAGGGATAAAGATAGCAGAATATCGAAACTTGATCGTGTACAGATCGATAAACTACTTGGGGACAATTCTTCATTATGCTTTACCCCGTAGACTTCTGATAAAATATCTCCGTGTCTTTTACTAGATTAAATTCCGCCATGAAAGCATAATTATATTTCTAATGAAGTGTGTATCTCTTCCAAGTCAAGTAGAGGAAACGAAATACTGTGATTAGAAGTTCACTGATAAAGAAATAATACGAGAAACTGATGTACTGTCGATGTCTTTTTTATGCTTGATTGCGTTTGATGATTTTTGACGCTATCTCATTTCGCTTTTCTCATTGTGGCTATCGCTTCTTTTTTTGTTTTTTGTCAGTGTTTTTCTTTGTTTCTGATAGACTCATACAAAAAATGTCATTAGGTAACTTTTCTTAATTTCAACAAGAATATCATCGTACTAAAACGTTCATAAATTTTCATTATACCTGAGTTAACTTTTTGGAAACTTTACATAATTTTTCTTAACGTAAAAACACACTAGAATATCTTTAAGTAGGTGTCCTAACACAACTCAGGGGTCAGAGAAAAGGTACAGAGTCCAAAGCAGGAGTTGACCAACGTCTATATAAATGGCCAACAAAACTCTCTGTTTACCATTATATACTGTCGATTTTGCAAGTAGAACCATTCTTCTTTGACACGTGATAACAGGAATACACTGAACAACTAAAAGTTTTCATTTCATCACACAAGCTGTAATTTTTCCTATGGAATATACTTTTATGAAATTTAAATGTGCAGTGCTTAAAAATTCATTTTATGTTTTAATTAAACTATCGAGTAATATTGATTTTTTTTTTTTTTTTTTTTTTTTTTTTTTTTTTACTTTTTATCCTTTTTGTTTTCTTTTCCCCTCTTTTTCCTCATTTTGATTTTCCTCTTGTCCTCTTTTCCCTTGTCCTCTTTATTTTCCTATTTACTATTCCTCTTTTTTCTGTCTTTTTAGTTTCCACTTTTCCTCTTTTTTTCTTTATGTATTTTTTTTATTTTTCCTCTCTTTTCTTTTGTATTTTTTTTATTTTTCCTCTCTTTTCTTTGTGTATTTTTTTTATTTTTCCTCTCTTTTCTTTGTGTATTTTTTTTATTTTTCCTCTCTTTTCTTTGTGTATTTTTTTTATTTTTCCTCTCTTTTCTGTGTAATTTTTTAATTTTTCCTCTTTTCATTGTTTTTTTCATTGCTTTTTTATTTTTCCTCTTTTCATTGCTTTTTTATTTTTCCTCTTTTCATTGTTTTTTTAATTTTCCTCTTTTCATTGTTTTTTTTTTAATTTTTCTCTTTTCATTGTTTTTTTTTTTAATTTTCCTCTTTTCATTGTTTTTTTTTAATTTTCCTCGTTTCATTGTTTTTTTTTCCTCGTTTCATTGTGTTTTTTTCCTCGTTTCATTGTTTTATCCTCTTTTCATTGTGTTTTTTCTTATTTTTCCTCTTTTCATTGTGTTTTTTCTTATTTTTCCTCTTTTCATTGTGTTTTTTCTTATTTTTCCTCTTTTCATTGTGTTTTTTCTTATTTTTTCCTCTTTTCATTGTGTTTTTTCTTATTTTTCCTCTTTTCATTGTGTTTTTTCTTATTTTTCCTCTTTTCATTGTGTTTTTCTTATTTTTCCTCTTTTCATTGTGTTTTTTTTCCTCTTTGTGTTTTTTTTCATTTTTCCTCTTTTCTTTGTGATTTTTTATATTTTCTTTTGTTTTATAACTTTGCCTCTTGTTTGTTTTGCCTCTTGTACTTTGCCTCTTGTTTGTTTTGCCTCTTGTACTTTGCCTCTTGTTTGTTTTGCCTCTTGTACTTTGCCTCTTGTTTGTTTTGCCTCTTGTACTTTGCCTCTTGTTTGTTTTGCCTCTTGTACTTTGCCTCTTGTTTGTTTTGCCTCTTGTACTTTGCCTCTTGTTTGTTTTGCCTCTTGTACTTTGCCTCTTGTTTGTTTTGCCTCTTGTACTTTGCCTCTTGTTTGTTTTGCCTCTTGTACTTTGCCTCTTGTTTGTTTTGCCTCTTGTACTTTGCCTCTTGTTTGTTTTGCCTCTTGTACTTTGCCTCTTGTTTGTTTTGCCTCTTGTACTTTACCTCTAGGCGGATAAATATCTCTTTGAAATGTTTACTTTTGCTCGAGATGATAGAATTGAACACAATGTATATGCGATAAAATGTTACCTTTTCAATTAAAAATTGTTTAATTTTCAACACCGAGTTTTACAATATACTTTATTTAATGTGACATATAACTACAAGTAGACGATCATGACCCTTCACATTTTCCTATCCCTTGGATTACTTAACTTCAGTTTCTTATTTTTCACAAACCCTTCTCTGTCTGTCTACTTGCTCAAGCCCATCATGTATGTCACGCGTTGTTTTCCCCTTTCTCTCTCTACCCTGTGTGTATCAGATTCTCCAAGCGCTCCTTCCTTATTTCGTGTCCAAGAAACTTCAGCTATGAAGTATAAATTTTCTTTTTTAATTATATTCTTTCCAAGACCTTGTTGTTGCTCACATGTTTGGTTCATGGCATCCTCCTATAAAATCACATTTCGTTTGCTTTCAGTCTTTCTTTGAGATTGTCCAGCATTCGCTGCCATATAAGATGACAGATATCACATAAGTCAATACATTTTTCTTTGTTTCCAACGAAAATTTTCCGTCTCTCCATACTCTGTTTACCTTTTTGAATGCGTCCTTGGCCATCACAATACGCAATCCATATTCCTGCTAATTTGTAGGAAAGAAATATTTAAATTCAAGGAGATATTTAAAGTCTTAATGTACAATAAATACGCGAATAATTCAACAGATATCCGCGTGGAAAGATAAGCACTAAACTTCAATGTTCGAGTAATTTATTAAGCATAGCTTAGATGTTGCACAAAGCCGAAATTCTGAACCGCACAATAAGGATAAAACTTACTATTCAGTTTTAATTGATCTAACGAAAAAAAAATCTTTCTAACCCTGACACCATGTCAGAGTGCCCAAATGTTAGTTGTAGCTCATTGATAGTAAACGTTGATTAATCTCCCCACAGATGAAAATCAGACAAAAAAAAAATAAAACTGGTTGAACAAAAGAATACTGAAAATATTTAATAAACGAAGAAGTTTTACGGAAAACAGGAACAAGAATTATACTTTTGTTTAGGGTAAGAAAGAATGTAAAATTTCTCGGACGTATAAAGGAAACATGGAGAATCTAACGTTCATATGGACTATTGAACGCAAGAGTCAGAAGAAAGTTGCAATTAACGAGCTTGGGTGGAAGAATAGGACATAAAGAGATGCCATGAGCAACAACTAATATCCCAAAAGATATTTTTCTTGCGTTTATTTTGTAGAGTAAGCCTTTGTGATTTTCATGCTAGGGAATGATATCTTTTTTTACAAAACATTTTATATTCGACGCAATTCTTCGTTTAACCTATCAAACTGTTAACAATAAACATCCACTGTGATAGTCTTTCTGTGTTCCTTCAGCTCGTAATGAACGACACATTTAATTGTTCATTAGACACATAGAAAGAATTTTTTTTAATCCTTTCACTCCGAGCAAGGCATTCCACTGCCACTATTGCGCAAGGGGTTATATAGGGTCGGGGAAGTGATGAGAAAAGAATGGTTAGATATAAGAAGTGTCAGAAGGAGGGTGATAGACGGGTAAGGGTACCGAGAATGAGGGTTGGTTAGATGGTGAGTGTGTTTGAGAGAATAGATGCAAGTTAGTGTGTTAGGTGTCTATTAACCTTACATTTAAACTCCTGGAGATTGTAGCTGTCGGGGAAGTAGGCATGTGGAAGGGAATTCCACAGGCGAGAAGCGAGAGAGAAGCTGTTGGAGTAGAAATTACGGTTATATCTTATCTGTTTCACTGTAAAAGGGTGGGACCTAGTATCTCGTGTAAATTCGTACTTAGGCGGCACCAATGATGTGGCAGCAGTATTCAATACACGGGTGGATGGTAGATTTATATATGTGCAGGATAGTCAGACGAGAAAAATTTCCGGGCCCTGCACAGAGAACCGACCTTCATAGCAGCGGACTTAGCAATGGATTCGATATAGTCATTTTATTTGAGGTCCGCCGAGAGTGTAAGGCCAAGGAGGTGGAGGCAAGCCTGTTCCATGCTAATGGGAGGTAGGTGCGATGCGGATATAATCCTGTTTTATATGTTGGCACTTTTTTTGGTTTTGTGGTAACCACTGTTTTCTTTTTTATTTTACATATGACATGCAAAACTCATTTTTTATCACGAAGTTTGGCATTCCCCGTTGATTTCAGATTATTGAAAACGGTGCAATGTCGTGTTCAGTTCCTGACATAAAGTTCGTATAACGCTGGCAGTTCTGATTAATAATACTGTAAGGAAACAGTGGCTGAAAATGTTGAGTGACAAACGGGTTTCATCGCGTGAGACATAGATTAAAATAATCAGTGTGGCAATGCTTACGACTCAAACACTACGCTTTGGAGTCCATTTTGCGATTACTTTTCCAATGAGCACACTTTGTACTTATAGTAGATTGACGAGTTTATGTTCAACATTTGGTACAGAGATGATCGGCTCTATACAGCAGTCCCTGAAGTGACACGGCACGTAAAAACGTATTTGTAGATATACTTTTGTGCCTTTTAAACTCTCTATTCAGCTGACATCTTATTTAAAGTAATATTCTGTTTTGTTAGGTCAGTACATTAAATAAATCTAAATCACATTTTTTTTTATATTCTCGTATTCAGGAGTGCGGAATGATGATTATTGTCAGGTGTCAAGATTGAGTTTGATATATGTTTGAATAAATTTCAACTGAGGATTATGAACCATTCACCGGAAGACTGTTAGCGATATAGTTAAAAAGAATTTTGTAAAACTAATATTTCAAATGCAGAAAATTCGCAGAAATTTTTGAAAACGTGTATGGGAGTAGAAAAAGTTTTGAAAGCATAATATATAATATTCTAACATACATCTTGAGGATGAAGTATTTCTCTTTTTTTTTCTAGCGTTCTTTTCCAAACAAGGGATTCTGTATAAAGATTTCGAAGAATAGAACTTAATTTGGCCTTTTTATATATCATTTCAAGTTCTTCCTAACCTTGCTCCATCTACTTTTATATATTTCTCCATATTGTTATGCACATTAATGTAGAACTGTATCTTTGCAACATATTTTTTCATCGCTTTTTATTAAAACATATATGTTGGTAAATTAAAATAAAAACGATAAACCAAACCTAGGAAATGCATTTCACTATGCTTGGAGTGCTTGGTTAGATTAATTATGACTACAGTTGGTTTTTCAGTAGCTAAATTGAAGCAGAGATTTTACTGATATTTAAGAACATTAAATGTTCTCAGTCGATGGAAAGGGTATGCGATCGATTGGAAATGCGCTCGTTTGTACTGGTTGTGGTGATCCTAGGTTTTAAAGTATTTTGATTTAACTTTAAACTGTAGGAGCTACACAACTTTCATCAAGGAAACTGAGTGCTCTTTTTTTTTAATTCTGACATTTGCTTACAGATCTACAAAAAAGACATGCCGTGACAGTCTTAAAATAATATATACAGTTAATATGAAATAACAAACAGCCCAAAGAAATAGGTGTCGAGTGCGTTGTGGTGCAGTGAAAATCGGCTTGCAATGAGAAAATGGGGAGCCGAATTCGAGTTCCAGTTAAATTTCTTGCATTCTCTTACGCGCAAATGCCATTGGGAAAAATGTGAATCAGTTACTTATCCCTCCAGCTGTGAGTTAAATATCAGGACAGATTGGGTTCTATAGCCTTGGTTGGCAACAAGTCTACCTGAGAAAGTAATGGCAATATATTTCAGGAAACTATTCTGCCAATTCAGACAGTCTTTCAGAACATGATCACCCAATCGTATATCAGGAAGGTACTTACCTGATTGATACTGCCTGTAGGCAGATTTTAACCATTCCGTCCCAAGCAAGTCGACATTGCCACTAGTATGCAGATGTTACAGGGAGTGAAATGAGAGAAAAAGACATAGAGAAGATTGAGGAAAGGATAAAAGATAAACAGGGTTCAAGAAGATAGAATATGACGATTGCCGTTTCTCAGGTGGGTAGTACGAGAAAACGTTTATGAAGTAGAAGTAAATATACACTACTCTTTTAGCTATTTCAATAGTAGACTGGCGAGATCCAGATGCCAATTTAGTAGCTCACTTAAATTCATGGAATTGGGGTACCAGGGAAGAAAGCTCGTTAGAGCAATTGCCATGGAAATATTTCTAGAAAAGACAGAGCGAAGCTACGTCACGTATGTGAGAAATGAAATTTCAATGTCAAGTCAGGATCGATGACATTAGGGTTTCTTCTTTGATTTCTATCAATAAACCTAACATGAATAGCAAAAGCACAATACCAAGTACGGCAGCAATATATAATGTACTAAAAAATATTAAATTTGTACATGTATAAGATGAACACTTAGGAAGCTAATTTAATACCTATCACTTTTGCACATATATATTTCGAAAATATGAATTTTCCCCGCCAATATTTTAGCTCAAATTCGGCGAGGAAAATTCATATAAGAGAGCTGGTTGGTTTTTCTTGCTTTGAGGTGGCAGCCAGGAACAAATCTGAGTTCAAACTAATCTGAAGCGAGATCCTCTCCGTCTGATCGTCCTCAAAGATATACAGCTGCCGCAATAATCGCAATTCATATTGCGTCTCCTCGATCATGTGTTGTTGGACTCGCGAGCTGACTAAATGGATTCTGCTGAAGTTTAATCTTTAGTGATATCAACCAGTTTTTTTAAAACTTATCTCTAGATACATTAAGATAAGCGTTTTGTCGATAAATTATCTAATTAGAATTGCACACGAAATGGTACTTTTGACAGTATTTAGCTTAATGTTTCCTTTATGATTAAAAAAATTAAAGATACACTACTCTGCTGCTGTTGAATGTGGTATTTTCTAAACCTTTATGGATGCCAAAAAAAAGCTAAGTTTGTGAAAATAACGTGACACTTCGTTCTTTTAATGTTTCTAAAATGAACATATTTTGAACTTATTGGACTATCTAGGTGTAAAATCCATCATCTCAAAGTCAATTTATCTCATGTTAAAATTATTACTAGTATTCTTTGAACCATTTTCAAAAACATTGGTTATCTTTTAGTCATATAAAACAATCTTCTACCAAAAGAGGTTTAATACGGAGACAGGTGCTGGTTTATAACACACAGGTGGAACAGTAAAAGTAACCGATAAATTACAATTGAGTTCAATAGTCATACAGAGTTCACGTATTCATGTTTTCTACATAGCTGAAATAGATTTAGTGACCGTTATTGAAAAACGGTTATAAAATGTATAAATAGTGTAAATAAACAATTCTTACCTTTTCAGACACAGAATAAATAGGCTAAATGAGAAGTTAATATCGTATTAAAAAAGGAATTACTTTTGACTATAAATGTTAAAACATTCATCAGTTGAATTTTAGTTTTATCAAAAAAGCAAGCCATCTTATTTTCAACGTCTGCAACACAATAAGATAGGACTTTTCTGATTCTATCGTTAAAGAATCTGGAGTTTGGGCTAAAGAATGTGAAAAAAATTAAAGTACTTTATTCTTTATTTTCTGTCAAATATGTTATGGTCTTGTGAAGAATTTTCATGTTGGAAAATAACCAGGTTTTCTTTGTCACACAGACAAGTTATTCTCAAAAACATGATTTCTTCGTTTACTAAATTAGTTTTAATAAGATATCTGCAGTGATTGTCCTTCCTTGTTCCACAAGCTTGCAATGGACATAACTGATATTTAAACTGATACGTGTGTTTGTTGATGGCACCTGGTGTTGGTAATGGTTTCTTATTTTGCTGATATTTTTTTATTTTCTTTTTCCACAGACGACCGCACCTCCCTCCCATTAGCATGGAACAGGCATGCCTCCCAGAGAGTAAAACACTACGCTTGCTTGGCCTTACAATCTCAGCGGACCTCAAGTGGAATGACTACATCGAATCCATTGCTAAATCCGCCGCTATGAAAGTTGGCTCTCTCTGCAGAGCCCGGAAATTCTTTCCGCCTGAATCTATCCTGCACTTATACAAATCTACCATCCGTCCGTGTTTTGAATGCTGTTGCCACATCTGGTCGGGTGCCCCTACTATTCTCCTCGGGCTTCTTGACAAAATACAGCGAAGAATCTGTAACGTGATTGATACCGACTTAGCTGACCGCCTGCAGTCACACTCCCACCGGCGTGACGTGGCTTCCCTGTGCCTCTTCTATAAATACTTTCATGGCTACTGTTCTGATGCCCCCTAGGTGTGAGTTTGTACGAGATACTAGATTGGCAACTAGGTCCCACCCTTTTACAGTGAAACCGATGAAATGTAACCGCAATTTCTACTCCGGCAGCTTTTCTCGCACTTCCCGCCTATGGAATTCCCTTCCGCATGCTTGCTTCTCCGACGGCTATAACCTCCAAGAGTTTAAATGTAAGGTCAATAGACACCTCCTAACGCACTAACCCTCCCATTCTCTCCAACTCTCCCCCTATGTACATCCTAAATCGCCTATCGCCCTGTGTAACCCCTTGCGCTATAGTGGCAGTGGAATGCCTTGCTTGGGGGGACATGATTAAAAAAAAAAAAAACGTATTTGTTCTTACCCGCAACAAGGCGATACAAGAAAGTGTGGTTGTCTTATTTTAACGACCACTTAGAAGAATGCTGTGTTCAGTTCTTCCATGACAGTTCATGGTGAGCAGAAATTAAATAAGGAAACATTTTTGAGTTTTCTCTTTGAAATCGTATTAAGATGGACCGAAAGCAATAAACAAAAAATTGCAGGTATATAATACCAAGGAATCTTGCTGTCCAAACAGCGAACACGTTCTCCAAGAGATTTATGATATTTTTAAAAACTCTGTGATTATACGAGATAATTGTACAGACGCATTGTTTCAACATACGTCTATAGAATATTTAAAGTATACGTTGATCACATAGGCTTATAATGTTCACCGATACGAATGGCATAAAGCAAAACATCCAAGTATATAATTCTACCATTCGTTTTCACGTTGAATATTGCTTCTGCATCTAATCTAGTGCTTCTGTTATATATCTCGTTATTATTTACAAAATCCAAAGGGTCTGTAATATTGTCGGTTCTGACTTGGCGTCTCGGCTTTAGTCTTTTTCTGCCTCAGTAGAGTGGCATCTGTTTCGTTTCTACTGATATTTTCATTGACATTTTCTAAATGATTTTCCTTCTTAGGTACTTCGAAAACATGAATTTAAGTGATGTGCTTGATTGATGTAATCAAATTTTATTCTTACAGTTTCTTCTCTTCTACTTCAAATTTTTTGAACGCTACCTGGCTTTCTCCATTCTTGTCAGTTAGGATCTTTAAAAGTTATCGATTACCATTTTTTGAATTTTTGAATCAGTTTTATTTGTTCTCTTAACGATTCAGTTTCTTTCAATTTCATAAGACCGCTAACGTCTTAGTCGTATCAACTCTTGATTGTAAAGAATATCAAAACTGCCCCATCGATGAACAAATACGCGTAAAGTATAATTTATCTGGACAGGATTCTAAGAAAGTATTTTAAACTTGTAAAATATGCAAAAAAAGATATTGATGATTTTTGTAATGGGAATATCTCTAGCTCTCTCCCCACCCCCGTATAACCTTCCCTTTCTCCCCACCTATGTATCTGTCATCGCACCTGCATTCTCAGCTTTCTATTGCTCCTTTCTAACTAGTTTGTACTCCTCACTCTTTTCTAATTAATCTTTTTACAGTTATGTAGCCCCCTGCACATCAGTGGCATTTCTGCCTTGCTCAGGGTGAAATGATTAAAAAAAAATATTTCCAATTTTCTGTATGTAAAATGTAAAAAAAAATAGGGAATTCATCTGACCGAGCAGCCCTTTACAGGTGTCAGATGTAAATTATAAAGTTTTTCTCTTAAAATGATTTTCAGGAAAATACAGGGCGTAGACAAAATAACTAAACACCTACTGCCACAAAATTTTAATCAAATTTTCTAAATTATACTTACTAGTTTGCTTCTTTCTTTTCTTCATTGTTTCACCCCAAGCAAGGTGATACCGCTACTGGTGAGCAGGGGGCTACATAACAGGATAGCGAAGAGAAAGACGAACAAGTTACATGGGGTGTTCGAGAAAGGGCAATAGATTAATGAGAATACCAGTGTGAGGATGGTTGCGAGGGTAGTGAGAAAGGAAAAAACAAGATACAGAAGGTGACGGGACGGGAGTAAATAGAAGTGTCATCAGCGTAGATACCTACTTGGGGCTTGAAGATCAGAAAGCGCTGAGCTTAGGATAGAGCCCTGGTTGACACAAGCATTCGTGCGGTAGGATGTGGAGGCATGCCCGTTCAAGATGGCTTTCATTATACAGATTGATAGGAAAGAATGGATCAAATCAAGCAAGCATCCAGTGATACCATAACCCTGTAGCTTGCGCAGAAGGCCAGTGTGCCAACCCCTATCACAATACTTTGAAGATATCCAGGGCAAAAAACCTCGAGCTTCGCCGGACTTATTGAAGTCCTGGTGTATGTACTCGGTGATGGTCGTTAGCACATCGGCACTAGAGCTGGCAAAGCAGAAGATATGCTGTCTGTCTGAGAATAGTTTGTGGGTAGTAAGATTCTGAACTATTTCAGCATTGATAATAGCCTCGAACACTTTTCCAGAAACTGGTAGGAGGATGACAGGGCGATAATTGGATTGGTCCGTGGTTCCCTCGAGTTCCTAAATACAGAAACCACAGAAGAGGACTTCCAGCAGCGAGGCAAACAGGAAGCCCAGAGTCAGTAATTATGAAGTTTAGAGAGGACAGAGGAGAGTTCAGAGGAACATTTTTGGAGACAATGACCGCGATCCCGCTCTCTTTATGGAGGTCACGTTTTGAGATTGTTAGATACCAGGAGGAGGTTATATGAACATCTCTCAGTTGAGCCTAAGTTCTAAGAAAGAATTCGAGTGCGGAAACTCCAGACCTGTGTTATATTTGTTAATTTAATATTTGTATTTTTTTGTAATTTTTATTTTATTATTAAAATCAGCAGTCTGGACTATTTAAGAATTTTAAGTAATTAATTTTATCCTACCTTTCATGAACTTTCTGGTGTGGGAGGGATTACCATGGTGCTAGGGAAGTAAAACATCTGCCCGGAAGTTGCTTGTTTCAAATTCTTTGCTACCATAGTAATTTCTGGAACACAAATAATACTCATATTCAGAGAATCGTTAAGTTCCCAAAACAATTTGCTGTTAGAAAATTTGAATTTAATAATTGATTCGCTGTAACTTCAAATTAGACCAATATCATCGACAATATACGTTCAAAACTGTAAACCTCAACATTTGCTACTGCATGCCTAAATGTGTTATCGTCACTGAAGTCTGACATCATTATCCTAATTATTAGGTTAAACGTTGTTTCTATGCATTAATATTACAAAAACCTTCGTCTTTGAGTAATCACATTTTGATCAGCTTCTTCCTAAAAAAAAATAAATCATTTGAAAGTAATACGCTTTTTTTTTTCTTCTGATTCCTGTATGTTGCACGCTGGTTGAACTCTCTGCGACATTTAAATTTTAAAAGCAGATAAGTCTTCAGTAGTTTGGAATTAATTTCATAAGCTTCAGGCGAAGTGACTAAAATATGTACATAAGTGTTTCTGGTCTTTCTTGACAGGTTAGGCTATTTTTTGTTGTTTTCATTCTAGTTAATGCAAACAAAAAAAGAAAAGGTTATTCTTAAATCAGGAGTGAAATTATTTAAACTGCTTCTAGAGATTATATGCAAAAGAGGTATTGTCACATATTTTATGCAAAACTTATAGATATGTATTATCTAATGAAGTAATTTTACTATTATGTATAGAAAGTAATCATGAAAGCAATTAAGTCCCAGTTTAGTATTTCTTCAGTAATTATAGCTATTTGCAGTGTCAATAGATTATTTGCAAGAACTAGAATTTAGTATTACGGCTTGTAAAAAAGAACTAACAATGAATGAAAAGAACTATATAATCAAATAAATTAGCAAACGAAAGTTTTCGCTACATATTTTAAGAATCTGAAAAGGGATCATCGAATAATCAAGAAAAATGGGAATTCAACCAAGGAAAAAAGTCACTGGCTGAATTCAGGAATTTAACAAAGCGAGGTCAATCACATATCCGAAGAGAATTAATAAGAAACCCAAATGCGTCAAGTGCGTTCATATTTGCGGCTGCTGGAGCTCCTATCGTGTCAAGGGAAACAAAGTGTAAAGCATTAAAGAATTTTGCTGATGTAAAAAAAAAAACAAATAAAGAAATCCATTTTAACAAAAAAAACATGATGAAAGAACATAGCAGTGGGCAAAAAATACATGAAAACAGATTTCAGTAAAGTGCTTTTTACAGACAAATCAACGATCACCCTCGATGGGCCCGATGGATGGGTGTGCAAGCAACATGACTTAAGATGTTTCAAACGCCAACAAGGCGGCGGTGGGATTATGATATGGGCTGGGATTATTGGTAATGAGCTCGTAGGTTTATTTAACGTGCAAGACGGGGTTAAAATGAAATCAAAAAGTTACTGTGATTTTCTAGAACAATAGTTCTTTGAATAGCTTGATAACCGGTCTTTAGACAAGCGTACATCTATGATCTTTATGCAAGACAACGCACCAAATCATGGATCACAGTTTATTAAATCCGGACTGAAAGAAAAGGGATTTGATAAAGATTCTCTTATGGACTGGCCTTCAAATAGCTGTGACTTGAATCCTATTGAGAACCTGTGAAGCATCCTCAAGAGAGATATTTATTCTTATGGAAGACAATTCAACAGCAAGTGTGACCTCTGGGAGGCAGTTAAAGTTACTGCAAATAACTTACCAGTCGCTAAAATTGCAAATCTAACACCAGATGTTGACAATAGGCTGCTAAGAGTTATTGAAAAGAAAGGAGCATTAGTGCAATAAATTTTAGCACGTTCTTATTTGTTAATATATCTTTTATTTTTAAATAAAATGATTTGTTTTTCCTTTAAGAAGTTGACAAATTTATTCTAAAATCTTTTCATTATTTTTACATTAGTTTTACAAAGTATAATAATGTAAAAGTATCAAAATAAATAGTTCCAAATAAACTACTGAGAGTCTTTTTTGTTAACTTAGTAAAATCTTTTCCAACCAAGAACAATAGTTTTCTATATCACTGTATCTAAGTCAATAATATTGCGTAGAATCTAAACATCATAATAGGGCTTTAAACATTAAAGACGCAACTCTTTATACCAATTCATAACTTGCATATAATCTCTAGACGCAGTTTATTTGTAAAATCGTTGAACCTTATCAGTTACTATAAATCGGCTAGAACGTTTCTCTGTTCAGTGTTTGAATTTAGTGGAAGCGTTGCATTCAAAATTGTGATTTCTTTAATCGCTTTTGTTTGTATTTTAACAGCTGTTTCATGTGGTTTCGGTTTTCACTTCCTCGAACATCAACGATGTTTATTATCTCGTTTTATTATACGACGCACAATATTTGTAACATCGTTTCTAGGTGGGAAATGATGGTCAAAATAGCATTTATACCGACTATCGGGTAGGATTTCAGCCACACGTGCTAGCTTGCTTCGTGAAAGAATCTTGCTGTGGGAAACGTGTTGACGATTTAATTTTTTTTCTTCGACCCCTCCCTTTTGTGTTCGATGTTTCAGTCTTATATTCCCCAGCCACCAAAAACATCTGTGTCTTCTGACTATCAGTTAGCCATTCTCAACCAACCTTCTCATTGTCTAATATACATGAAAAAATAAAAATAAAAAACTGTAAATATAGGTCTATTTTTTCTTAGTGATTTTAGCATCAGATATTACACAAAAATTAAGATTTTCAGTATATTATGCTGTTATTATTTAATGTTGAAAATGCAATTCGACTGAAAAAAAATTTTTTTTCGTAAAAGATCGAACATTCTAAAAGTTTTTAATGTTTCCGGTTGATCCACATCAGATCATAGTTAACATTATATATCTAAATCTAAACTTATTTATAAATGAAACTGTGTGTATCCGTTAACTATAGACTCCGAAACGGCTGAACTGATTTTCTTGAAAATTTACAGAGTTGTACTGTAAGCGTCTGCAAGTGTTCTTAGTTAGGGTTTGTGTCGAGGTACCCCCGATAAATATCGAAAATCGATAATAAAAAAAAATCGGATTATAGGAGTGGTCCGATTTTAATCAAATTTGGTACTCATAGATAAAGACTTAAGAAACGATATTCAGAAGTTTCAAGGTTGCAGTTCTTACAATAATGCAGAAAATCGATAATATATATATATATATATATATATATATATATAAAAGGCAAGATGGTTGTGTGTGTCTGCTTATCAGCGTCTGAGCTCCAAAACTGTGAATTAGTTTTAAAGCCTTCATTACACCCGAGCAATGCCAGACTATACTGTTAGTATATATATATATATATATATATATATATTGGATCGATGTAAAATGAGTTAGTGGAGAAGATGAAACGCTAAACATCACGGAACAAGCATAACTGAAAGCTTTTAACATTACTAAAGGTCGATTTCAGTCAATGGTGCAATGTATATGGCGATATAGAAAGAAATCGGCTAATACGATTGATTCCAACAACTTCTGAATTGAAGTAGACCAGCCAAAATACCGATCGACGAAAATTCATGAAACTAGTGTATGAAAAGGCTGCATTATTCGATCAGTATTGCTTTGAAACAAAATAATTATTTTGTATGGGAAGTATTCACGATTTATTTCAAGTGATTTTCATTTGTTCACGTTTTCACAAATCCATCTTAAGTAAATTCCAGATCTTTGTAAAATTGGAAACTCAACTGACCATTTCATCTGCTAAAATGTGAGAAATTTAATGAAGGATTTCATGGTGAATTTGGTAAAAAGATAATATTGGAGGGAATATTTTGATCTTGTTCAGTGAAGTTAATAATATAATTTACAAAAAAGATCCTAATGTATGTTCTAATTATTTTTGTTTTTATATTTCTAATAAACTGAGTAATGTTTTCACGATACTCAGTAAAACTCCTCACTGTATATACTCAAGCATACAAATAGTTTTTACTCAGTTTTTTTTTTTTTTTTTGTAGAAAAAAATAGATGGTTTCACTCTAAACCGGGTTATGAAAGGGCTGAAGCAATGCATTTACGGTGACCGGTTTCATTAAAGAGTGCTATTTTTCTTGGGGCTAGTCAGTCAGTTAAGTGCTATACGTGATACACTGTTGGGCCTTCATGTCTCAAAAGATACATGATTATCCCGCAGTAGGTTGCCATTACTTTCTGCAGTTGAAAGGTTGCCAACCAAAGCTATAGAATTTCATCTTGTTATTTAACCCATAACTAGAGGGAAGAAACGGATTAATACCTTTCCAAGAGTATTTGCGCGTAAGTGAATGCAAGGAATTCAACTTCTCAATTTCTCGTTTCGAGCTGATATCCACTGCACCAAAACGCATTCTTAGGGTACGGGGCTTAAAATTCATGCGAACATATTCATTAGTTATACTATACATTAAGTCGTCTTATAGATGAGTTCACGGTAGGTATAAAGATCTAGTTACTTTATTACCCTTTTAATTAAAATTTTAATAAAATTGTATACTTAATTAACCTTAAAACATTTATCCACTATTACTAGAAATGTTGTTGAAGATATTTTAGTAGGTAACATGTTTGAAATATTGTAATCAAGAAATTTGACTGCAAACAACTTTATAAAAAACCATAGCTGGTTCTCCTAATTATACATTAACATAAAATCTTCTACATCATGGAACTCGACTTGTTTGCATCTTCGTCAGTTCTATCTTCTATAAAATTCTCAAATCAGAAACGTAGAGATAATTTTTTCCTTGATCAATTAATGGCTGCACGTTTTCTTGGACGAAGCGACAACAACAAATTAGAATATTCTCTTCGTTTTCCTAATCAATTCATAATATATTCTCAATTTTAGTTCTGTTCCGTTACAAGAAGCGCTTATTCGTAATACGAATGAGAAACCATTTTTTCTAAAGGTGAGAGTTAGATCCTTTATGGAATATATTATAAAAATGATGAGGTTAAACACATTGTCAAAATATCATTCATACCGACCATCGGGTAGGATTTCAGCGACACGTGCTGTCTTGCTTCGTCAAGGAATCTGGTTGTGGGAAACATATAAACGATTTAATTTTTTTCGTCTCTCCTTTTAAGTTCGCGATGTTTCAATCCTATATGCCCCCACCAAAAAACATGTCATTTGGCTATCATTTTGCCATTCTCAATCAACGTACTCATTCTCTAATATAGATCTTAATGTTATACATGAAAAAAACTGTAAATATTGGTATAATTTTTCTTACTAATTTTAGCATCTGATATTACAGAAAAATTAAGATTTTCAGTATATTATGCTGTTATTACTTTGTTTTTATTAATGTTGAAAATGCAAGTAGACTGAAAAGATATATATACTCCCGATCAAAAATTGAAGACCACTTAAGTCTTTGAAAAGAATTTTTTTTTTTTTTTCTACAGATAAATTTTAAACTCCTCCCACTTAAGGTTACCAATTCTACAATCTAAAAGGTTATGGAAACAAAGCTACATTCCAAACAGTTTATTTAGAAATTTACATTTTTAATATCTATAGGTAACGGATACACACACACACACACACACACACACACACACACACACAGTTCCATTTATAAATGTTTAGATTGTGAAAGATCGATTTTGAGGAAGAAAAATTGTCTTCATTTGTACGTGCTTTCTTAAATACGCGACAGTTACTGTTGGATAGATATTTCAAGAATGAAAACTAAAATTACTCACTTTTTTTTTCTCGTGTGTTCTTCCACAGGAAAACTGATTTTCCCATTAACTAAAGTGATTTTATGTGTGAGAAGAAAGCAGGCTGGAGAAAATCCTGATGACACTTTATATCGAAACGTTAAAGATGCAAAGATACTCAGATTTAGATTTTAAATTTCAGCGCTCTATATTTTTAATTTTTTTAAAGGATGTGTGTTGTGGTGCAGTGGATAGCGACTCGGAACGACAAATCGGGGTGCGGAGTTCGAATTCCAGTTGAATTCCTTGCGTTCACTTACGCACAAATACACTTACGAAATATATTAATCTGTCTCTTCCCTCCAATTATGGATTAAGTAACATAAAGTGGGTTCTATAGTCTTTCAGTCTACCGTAGAAAGCAATGGCAACCTACTGCAAGATAAACTTCTGCACAGTCAGTCATGTCTCTTTCGAGACATGATCGCCCAAAGCCTGTGTCACGTATGGCACTTGACTGATATTTTTAAAAGGTAAAATCGTATTTACGGAATACCGTTGTTTTATTGTTTTAAACCATGACATATTGTATTTACTGCTACTCTGTGATATAATAGGATATTATGATCCTGAAGTTATTGGATTTTCAGTAGATTGTCACCTTGATAGACTTCTGTCTCTTCTAATCAAAACGGTATTATTTTAATTTGAAATTAGGATCAGATATTTTATGTTTTGAGTATTGTGTTGCAAAATATTTCTCTGATGTTCATATAATCTTTTACTTTGCGTTGATCTTCTATTATGGCTGAATAAAGTTTTTTCACTTGTCATCGAAACGAGTTGTTAGTTAATATTATTGGTTCTGATTAATTTTATTTTTTCCTCTTCGTTTAATGGAAAATAATTATAATATTTGTCCCTTTTTAAAGGGGAAGCACTATTTTCTGAGCATAGAATTCACTGCCTTCACTGACATTCAAAACGTCTAATTGTTAAATTTTATTTTACTGCTGTTGCGTGAGTATGAACTTTAGATCAATCTGGTGACTCTTCAGTAGAATTTTCAGTTTAGTTTTGGATCATTCGGTGCTGTTTGCCATTTCAAGAATGGCAACTGTTGAGTTCTTTCATGCGTAAATTCAATTTACATATATTCTATTTGCAAGGCAAGTAAAGTTGTTTTGCGGCAATATCAATGCATTATAGATATATCGGTGAAATATTGATTCCTTATGTAAAATGATTTGGAAAGAACCAATTTCTAGAAGATTCCAGGCATGCTTATATATCGCTAAGGTGAGATCCCTTTGGTAATTCGTTTTTTGTTTTATCTATAAAAAATAAAATTAAATGCTATCAGTTTGAAAAATGTTTAAAAATCATTGCTGTATCACTATGGTTATTTAAGTCTATCAGAGTTTAGTATTTCGTAACACGTATGGTAATGTATAAGTGTTTGCATTATCAAAAATGCTACCACAGCATGAACTGAAAATGAAAAAGAACATAGACATTTTAAAGGGTTATACAAAACATTGCAATAGAAAGAGAAAGTCCTTATAAAGATTCTTATATGGAAAATATCTAAACTTATTTATAAATGGAACTTTGTGTGTGTCCGTCCGTTACCTATAAACTCCAAAACGGCTGAACCAATTTCCTTGAAAATTTACACAATTGTTCTATGAGCGTCTGCGAGTGTTCTTAGCTAGGTTATGTGTTGAGGTACCCCTGATAAATATCGAAAATCGATAATCGAAAAAAACGGGTTATAAAAGGAGTAGTCCAATTTTAATCATATTTGATACACTCGAAGACAAAGACATTCAGAAGCTTCACTGTTGCAGTTCTTAGAATAATGCAGAAAATCGATTATATATATATATATATATATATATATATATATATATATATATATAAAAGGCAAGATGTTTGTGTATGTGTCGGTTTATCTGTCTGTATGTCCTTTATACAAATCCACAATTTTTATCCGATTCTTACCAAACGTCACACAAATATTCTTTAGGCTGAGTCTGTGCTCCAAGACCATGGATTGGTTTTAAAGCTTTCATTACACCCGAGCAACGCCGGGCTATACTACTAGTATATATGTATATTAGGTGCGATTGGTAAATTTTCGCAATTATTTTATTATTTCAAATACTTTTTAGTCTGAGCTCCAGGACCATGGATTAGTTTTAAAGCTTTCAATACACCCGAGCAAACGATGGGCTATACTGCTAGTATTTGAATAATTAAAAATATTTTCCTGGAACAAATTATATAGAAAAATAGTTATCAAATTGAGGAAAGAGACGTAAGACAAGAATGCATGTTCATGTTATTGTTCTTTCGTTGTTGTTTTCGTTGTTCTTCACAATTAGTAGCTCCTTGCCTCTTCGGCGAAATAATTTTTAAGTCTTATTTCATTTTTAATAGTTTTAAAAGCTGTGAAGAAAAAAACTTACAACGACAAAAAAATATTCAATGAAGTTTTCTAGCAACTTTAATCAATATTAACTTTAAGCACTAACCAGGACCAATATTGCCGTTTACCTACATGTTTTCAAAAATGTTTGCAATGAATATTCGTATTTTGAATAAATTGTACATCTATTTCTGCGTAGGTCCACGTACATTTATTTATATATATATATATATATATATATATATATATATATATATATACTAAATGTGAATTTTCTAATTCTGAAGACTGAATTTGAATAAGAATCCGCGTAAATTTGAGTTCCTGTATTTCTATTTTGACGTAGTTACTAAGTTGAATTTTTAATATAACTAAAATTGAAGTCTATCGTAAAGTTTCTTTGCTATTTTTATAACGACAAATTTGCTATTCCTGTTTGAAGTTACTAAAATCTAAGAAAAAATTACTTAAGAGAATAAATTTACTGAAAATTACTTGTGTTTGTGAATTCAGCTGAATGCAGACAGTAGTACTAAAATGAACCATACACGATACGTAGCTTTAGATAGTAAAGAGATAGACATATATAAGCAAAGCTGATAGAGAAGAGCACACGTTTTAGACTTAAAACAACAGAACAATTATTTATCTGCCTGGTAATAGACAAGAAATCCGATTATTTTGTCAAAGTTCGACTGAGGTGGCCCAATGAGACCGTAACAATTTGTACTTCATGCATAGCTTCTAATGCATGCATGCATGTTCATTTCAGGTCGCCACTGACCAGGTTCTTACTACGTGTTATTATCTAATTGGTTTAAGTAGTTGATACTTCACCGCAGTATCCAGTCAAATCGTAGCATGCAGGGTTTTTTCTCTTAGTAAAAACTTACTTTCGGCCTCAGAAAAGCTGCCCACTGCATATCCGAACTGCACAAATACGGCTTACATTAGAACATCTAAGAACAACAACCAGTTTGATGAGAGTGCTATTATCTTAAGGAAATAAAAAAAAAGTGAGGCATGGATATCGGCTCCCAATAAAAAACCCGGAGATCCGAGTTCGAATGCCTGTTGAATACGTTACATTCACTTAAGCACAATTACCCTTTGAAAATATATTAAAGCTTCTCTTCTCTCTACAGCTATGATTTGAAAAACAGCATCGATTCGGTTCTATAACCTTGGTGGGCAACCAGACTACCTCAGAAAGTAATAGCAACCTAATGCAGAAAAATCTTCAGCCTAGTCAGTCATGTCTCTTTCTACATATGATTTCTCAAGCGTGTATCAATTACGGCAATTAACTGACTGGAATATTATAAATGATGTGAGCTATAAAATTTTTTACTGACTGTTATTATAATCTCTACATTTCCAGATTATACCCATTTTATTCAAGGCCACATACGCGAATTTTCACATCCCTTTCAGAAGTATTTATCACGTTTCTGTGATGTAAAATATATCGACAGATCTTATAGATTAACCTGAGAGAGTTTATATTGAAGCCGATGAATTTAGTTGTAGTGGCATTAGCAACATCATTAATAACATTTTAGAGATGATGTGAGAGTACTCTGGCATTGCTAGCGTGATAGCTAAGCCCTCTGCATAATAAATATCTGAAAAATTTTGGTAATATAGTAAAACCTATAATGATGAAGTTTGTCGAAATAAGTTCTCAATACGTATTCAAGCGGAATAATATACAAAAGGTTCAAAGGGTGTCACACTGGAAGACTCCAGTTGTAGACACCGATGTACTGAAGCAAGATGACTTAGTCGCTCAGCAAACACCAAAATTGCCCAGCTATGTTTGACAAAAAATTTCGCCCTATTGACCTTCCGAATTCAATGCAGGACCATGATGGTTGACGTGCTAGACATTAATTTTCGAGATAATATATCTAAATCTAAACTTATTTATAAATGGAACTTTGTGTATGTGTGTGACCGTTACCTATAGACTCCGAAACGGCTGAACCGACTTTCTTGAAAATTTACACAGTTGTACTATAAGCGTCTGCGAGTGTTCTTAACTAGGTTTTGCGTCGAGGTACCTCCCGATAAATATCGAAAATTGATAATCGAAAAACATCGGATTATAGAAGTGGTCCGATTTTATTCAAATTTGATACACTCATAGACAAAGACATAAGAAACGATATTCAGAAGTTTCAAGGTTGCAGTTCTTACAATAGTGCTGAAAATCGCTAATATATCTATATATATATATATATAAGGCAAGATGTTTGTGTGTTTGTTTCTCGGCCTGTATGTCTTTTTTTCTGTCAGACCTTTTATTTTAATTTTCACTTCGGGTTTGGTTCTAAGTAGGTATAATTGTAGGTCTTTGTCTCAGCCATGATACCATTTACTCAAAGGACTTATTTAGCCTTTAAAATTCAGTTTACGACGAAAAAAGACTGATTTGATATCAATACCAGGAAATCAAAATTTGACTTACATCCATTCATTTTTCTTTCAGTCTACAGTTTCAGTTTAACTGGAAACAACTATTGCTTTTTAGTCTTTCGTGCCAACGTCCAAAGAGTCTGAGCTCCATGACCATGGATTAGTTTTAAAGCTTTCATTACACCCGAGCAACGCCGGGCTATACTGCTAGTACATTAAATTTTTTATATTATATGTAATTTGCTATTTACATATTTAACGTTTCATCGTCACCGAATAACTTTGAAGTTTTGGCTACTATGGTAAGCACTTGATATCTCAAGGAGTGATGAATCGCTAAAGATACAGGAAAAACTTTTATGCCGTTTTAGAAATTATCTAAAATTACTTGCTATGCTTATTTTGTAGTATGATGGAATACTGCTGGCATGTTTGGTAAGGAGATACTCATTACTCATATTATTGCCTTGGCAGTTCAAATGCGTCTAAGTAATCTTATGAGGGACTAATTATTTTCCATACTGCAACCCTTTTTCTCAAAACACGAAACATTGTAAATATCTCTCTACTCAATTGATATTTTCGTGGTATTTTTCTTCAGCCGGATGTGTCTATCAATTTCATACAACGTTCAAAGTAATATATTATTCTCCTCGCTATCCGGTTTTTCAAAATATATATAAATTAACATTTTAAGTGCCTGTCTCCTCCACGCACACCACCCAATACAACCAATGGGATTGCGCAAAACCTTACATGTATATGTATAACAACATAGAAAAAAAATCTTTTTTTGATTGGAATATAAAATCGGAGTCCAAAATTGGCAACCCCGTCAATGTTCATCTCCGTTATGCCTTTCCTATAATGTCCTCAATGCACAGTTATGTTTTACTTTTTTCTTCTTTTCTCCATTTGTTTCTTAACATACACATTTGATAAAAGTTCTGTAGTGTTCAAAAGTTCATTTCACTCCGCGTTGTAGCCTAGCAACAGACATCTTGATTTACGACCGTAGGTTCACAGGCAGAAACGACACCCAATTTTCAAAATGACATCAGATAAATGACCTTCGATTAACTCCATGTGTGCCCCCGCTCGACTTTAAGGCTACACATGCAACTTCTTAATTTCAAACATACTATGTTTGAAGACTGCAGTACATGTCATTCGAAATCTGACCGAGAAAACAAAAAAAAAAAAAAAAAAAGCGAAGAAAAATTACCTAAGATTCTGATTCTATCATTTAATGATCGGCATGCGGTTTGCTTGGAGGATTAGTTATATTACATACAGATCCTTACTCTTAATAAATTTAGTCTAAAAAATAATCGACTGGTGACTCGTAATTTCTCAGGGTGTCCCGAGTTCTCGTCTCCTTTAACTTCGGAACCTTCACGTTCTTCAACATCTAAATGCATCTTATTGGTGGATATCCCTTTTCAACCCAGATAAATTCGAGTGCTGAACACTCTTTGATCCAGCAATACTTTTCTCATAGGATAAACTGATTTCCTTTTCTGAAGTACTTTTACTTGATAGTACGATGAGTTGATAGGTTTTTGCGCAGACTGGAAACTGGGTCCCACCCATTTACAGTCAGGTTAGCCAAATGCAGACGACAATTCTACTCCTGCAGCTTCTTCTCTCGCACTTCCCGCCTGTGGAACTCGCTCCCGTATTCTTGCTTTCCTGACAGCTACAACCTCCAGAAATTTAAATGCAACGTTAATACTCATCTACTAACCACTGGACTCTAGCTCTCTCCCCTCCCCTGTATAACCTTCCCTTTCTCTCCACCTATGTATCTGTCATCGCACCTGCTTTCTCAGCTTTCTATTGTTCCTTTCTAACTAGGTTGTATTCCTCACTCTTTTCTAATTAATCTTTTTACATTTATGTAACCCCCTGCACATCAGTGGCGTTTCCGCCTTGCTCGGGGTGAAATGATTAAAAAAAAAATGTCGTGTCCCTATAAGGCACTCTATTAATGGAATATCAGACTCATTCTCTGATTTCTCCCGTTATGGCGACACATGCGTACTGGAAAATTGGCCTGTTCGGCTCCGGATTGGCTATCGGAATCGTTGGATTTCTCCTGGAGCAGCCATTACTATTTTTCATAACGACCTCTCTGCTGTGGGAATTTTCCATTCTTTAAATCTATTTTTCATAAAGATGCTCAGCATTCGTCTTAGTGACTGGGCCAGTTAACTAATCTCTAATTCTACAAGAGATGGAGCCAGTCTTTTCAAATATATGACCACCAGCATATCTTACGATGATACTTATAGAACACTAAATTATCATCCCCAAACTCAATATCCTCAGTTATACTAAGGACCTTCTCTATCACAGCTTTTATTGCTTTTTTCATGTTATTCCTGATAAAGCGGCGATAGCATGAGATAATTTCAATAAAGGCTCTCACTTACCTAATAGTGGTTGGAGTTGAAACAGATTTATAGCCTTGATTTTTATCGAAATCTGATTGTATTCTTTCTTCACTAATTTTGAAGGTCAGGTATTGATTCTCTTTCTTAAAGAACTTACACTCAGATGGTTCCACTTGACATTATGCTTAAGCAAACTACCTAAGACTGTGTCTCCATGCTTTAAGTAGTCTTCAACCTTATTCGTAATTATCAAAATATAATTGAAGAATTGGAAGAGGTAGAGCATGTTCTTCATTTGCAACGACTTAATTCCTCCCGTCAACCCCCACGTAAGCGCTTTATGCCAGGCGTACGACACTGGTTAAAATGTTTCTCAAATCTAGACTGTAAGCGAAATCAAAAAATTATGCTAGTTTATTTTAAGTTTGTATCTTTTTTTTCTTTTTTTTGTTGTTTTTTTAAACTAATAACTTTCTATAATAAAAGCATGAGCAGAATACACACAAAGCAAAACCAAAAGTCCCATAACTTTCCTCGATGTTGTCTGTTATACCACGGTCATGTAGTGTGTTCGTAGATGCTAACCAGGTTCGGTATGGATTTATTTTTTTCTTAAAAAACAAAAACACAGTGAGTCACTGCACACCAAATCATTTATGTTAGTATATAAAACTGCAAACGACTAACAGGTTTATATATAAAAACATAATTTATTATTTAACTTCTTTGTTGTTTACGCTTGGTTGGAGAAGTAGAACTGTCGGAGAATTCACGCACACGAAGGGGCTGTCGGGAATCAGAAGCCAGCGGGGATTTCTTTTCTTCAGCCAGAATTCTAGGCTTTACATGAAGATACATTGCTCCTATGCGAACCAGATAACGTCTCTTCACCCACACATATTTGCTTTTATACGGCTACCATTTTGTTGACGTTATCTATGGCCGGATGTATCTGTCAGTTTCTTCTGACATTGCCATCGCCTTTCAAGCTGCTTGTCACTTTTGTTGATTTTATTCACGGCCGGATGTATCTGTCAATTAAATCCACCGTTCAACGTAGTATGTTACATGCATAGACTTATTACATTCCCCTGGTGGGGAATATGTTATTTGATGTTCAGTACGAAATTGTGTGGTAAAATAAACTTAAAACATCAACTGAATTGTGGCTCTCCCAGTTGCTATTCCAAGCAAGTCTTTCCTTCTTGAGCTCTGTCTCAAAATCTCACTGACAGACGTTTCAGCCAGCAACTGTGAACGTTCTGTCCCCCCCCCCCATCACTGGGAAAAAATCGTTGCTTTTATAGTTGTCCATGTACCCATAACCCATTTGCATCTTCCTGTTATCCCATAATGCATTGCACATTTTTAGTATATAAAAAGGCAACGCAAGTCCCCCTTTCATTCTTTTACATTATCTGGCCGAAAACGGATTACGTCGAAGTGGTAAGGGCTTTTACTTTTAACTTCATTTTAGCTGCAGTAGCTTTACACGTTAAGCAAATACGGGCTCTCTTTTGGCAGGGACAAGGCAAGTCGCAAACAGTAGTGCAAGTCCCAGGTTGTATCTCGTGTCTGCCACAAATTGTTAAAGAACTTACCCAAATTCTGTCATGTTCTGTCTGTTTCAGCAGAATCATTGATTTTTAAGTAATGATAAATCCCAAAGATTTATGGAGGGGCATTTTAACTGCCAGGAGTATGAAAAGAACGTTGATTCACATGATATTGTCTAGAAGCGTATCATAATGTCCTTACGGATAAAAGCCATTTTAACACATGTGCGCGAAAACTTCTAAAAACATATTGATGGTCGCTTGATTTCGTTCGATAAAGACAATGTCGAATATTTTAAATTGTTTTTTTGCAGTTGGAATGACAAATTACTGTTCTGCTGCGAAACATAATTAGACGGTAATTAAAATAACGCGGCGTTAAATAATGTTAAATGTTTATATATGGTCCTTTACAAGAATAGGTGAGAGGTTAATCAAAGAGAGAAATGTTGTGGGACCATTTTTTTCTTGAAGTCATTCAACCCAATCAATGCGATAAAAGCCAGAGGTAGTAACTAAGGATGATATAACAAATACGTTAAGTCGATTCAAAGCGACAGATAATCATTGACGCTGCACTTAAATATCTTTTTTTTTCAATTATTTTACCCCGAAGCAAGAAGTTTCTAAGAGGCAAGCGATTACTGAAAGCGAAAAAAAATCCTTTAGCGAAAAAAGATCAAGAAGACAAATGACAACTGTTAAAAAAACTTCAATATTTGAAATCGTAGTTGACATAAGAGATGGGAGAGTTACAAGAGCGATGATTAGGAGAGAAGAAATTATTAGTACAGAACTTACCAATTTAATTTATAATTACCAACTCAGTCAAATTGTAATCCACCTACCATGTGATCTAGTAATAACCACCTTCAAAATATAACAAAAATGTACTGGAAAAAATAAGTTAAAATGATGGGGAAAGGAACTGAAACTGAAGTGCCAGGTCAGGATTGAAAAGGTTGCAGTTTTTTCTTTGGGTTTTGTCAATCTCTCGATATATCGCAGAAGCATCAGACTAGATGTGAAAAGCAATATTCGATGCAATGATAAATGGTGGATTTATAAATATGCTATTTAGATTCTGGCGATAAAAATTGTCTATCACGATAGGGTGAATTGAATTTCCTATCAGCAGAAGTGTTTCAATATAATCGTTCTATTTTATATCAGTGAAAAACATGAGATGAAGAAAACGCACAAATTTGATTTCCTAATGTTAGCATCAGCCATGCTAACTGAAGGCATAAACTTTTTTATTAATAGGGAACAATGTCGGTAGAGTTTTTTTTTTATTAATAGGGAACAATGTCGGTAGAGTTTTTTTTTATTAATAGGGAACAATGTCGGTAGAGTTTTTTTTTATTAATAGGGAACAATGTCGGTAGAGTTTTTTTTTTATTAATAGGGAACAATGTCGGTAGAGTTTTTTTTTTGATTAATAGGGAACAATGTCGGTATAGTTTTTTTTTTTTGATTAATAGGGAACAATGTCGGTATAGTTTGTTTTTTTTATTAATAGGGAACAATGTCGGTAGAGTTTGTTTTTTTTTATTAATAGGGAACAATGTCGGCAGAGTTTGTTTTTTTTTATTAATAGGGAACAATGTCGGTAGAGTTTGTTTTTTTTTTGATTAATAGGGAACAATGTCGGTAGAGTTTTTTTTTTTTATTAATAGGGAACAATGTCGGTAGAGTTTTTTTTTTTATTAATAGGGAACAATGTCGGTAGAGTTTGTTTTTTTTTTATTAATAGGGAACAATGTCGGTAGAGTTTGTTTTTTTTTTGATTAATAGGGAACAATGTCGGTAGAGTTTGTTTTTTTTATTAATAGGGAACAATGTCGGTAGAGTTTGTTTTTTTTATTAATAGGGAACAATGTCGGTAGAGTTTGTTTTTTTTTATTAATAGGGTACAATGTCGGTAGAGTTTGTTTTTTTTTATTAATAGGGAACAATGTCGGTAGAGTTTGTTTTTTTTTATTAATAGGGAACAATGTCGGTAGAGTTTGTTTTTTTTTATTAATAGGGAACAATGTCGGTAGAGTTTGTTTTTTTTTATTAATAGGGAACAATGTCGGTAGAGTTTGTTTTTTTTTATTAATAGGGAACAATGTCGGTAGAGTTTGTTTTTTTTTATTAATAGGGAACAATGTCGGTAGAGTTTGTTTTTTTTTATTAATAGGGAACAATGTCGGTAGAGTTTGTTTTTTTTTATTAATAGGGAACAATGTCGGTAGAGTTTGTTTTTTTTTATTAATAGGGAACAATGTCGGTAGAGTTTGTTTTTTTTATTAATAGGGAACAATGTCGGTAGAGTTTGTTTTTTTTTATTAATAGGGAACAATGTCGGTAGAGTTTGTTTTTTTTTATTAATAGGGAACAATGTCGGTAGAGTTTGTTTTTTTTTATTAATAGGGAACAATGTCGGTAGAGTTTGTTTTTTTTTATTAATAGGGAACAATGTCGGTAGAGTTTGTTTTTTTTTATTAATAGGGAACAATGTTTCGGTTTTTTTTAGAGTTTGTTTTTTTTAATTAATAGGGAACAATGTCGGTAGAGTTTGTTTTTTTTGATTAATAGGGAACAATGTCGGTAGAGTTTTTTTTACTGCATAAGCTTATAAGCA
Source organism: Ascarosepion bandense (assembly GCA_037127315.1). Lineage (NCBI taxonomy): Eukaryota > Metazoa > Mollusca > Cephalopoda > Sepiida > Sepiidae > Ascarosepion > Ascarosepion bandense. Next base: position 251,199 of record JBBBDQ010002023.1, read on the forward strand.
CGCATTCTTTGTTTGAAAATGTCTGACAACCGTCGAATATAACTGATGTTAAAATCAATTTCAACAAGTTCTAAATTTTCCATTTGAAATCAAATGATATCCGTGAGTGGACTGAAAAGTTAACAGACTGACTATGAAGAGCAGTGAAATCTTGCATGCATTAATTTGAACTGTTCTCGTTAATAACTGCCTTGTTTATTTCTATGTAAACAATTTAAAGATTATTCTTCTTATTGGTTAAAATGTTATCAACAGCATTTATGAGATCATCATGACCATGATACTGGTTTCAAAGTAAGTTTTTTTTTTTCTGTTGGGAACAGGTGATATCCAAATCAGTAGAACAGAGATGGTGATAAACATGTACAAAGCCACACTCATGCGCAGCAGCCACCGAAACGAAGTATTCGTGTGCTGGAGCATTGGCCTGATAAAACAAAACCTCTTTCGTCAGTTTTCTGGCCGTATCGTTGCTACCGCAACAAGTTACCATTTCACTCTTCATTAAGGGTACGATTGATAATCAATATCAATAATGCCTTTGGCACCACAAAAACTTTCCCTGATTATGAAATTAAAATGAGATTTTTGGAGCAGGTGAAGAGGGGTGTTGATTGTTTCGAACTCAGTGATGAACCCAACAATCTTTCTGGATCAGGAAATGTTCAATAAACCCCTTTGGATCTGTCTCAAACAATCTCAGATTTTTCTATGATTTGATCAATCTACTCAGCTTTTGATCATGAAACGTCTTAGAAATATTCCTCAGCCAAGTTTCTTTATGCAGGAGATTATGAACTCTCTCACGTGGTATCATAATAACATTGTCTATTTGATTAATCGTCAATTGCCTGTCATTCATCAAGATTTGGTGAAAACAATCAAATTTTTTCTGGGCAGGACGTCCAGACTTTGGGTCATTTTCAAGATTCTCCCTTCTCTCTGCTAATTCATCTACCCAATTCTGTACTGTTGATAATCCTGGAGCGTCATTCTTTAAGAAAACAAGTATGGTTGTACTTGAGGGGCTAAACCTTTTTTCTGCAGGTACTTGATAACACCAGTATGCCAAATTTTGTTCATTTTTTTCGAAAGTTGCCAGTAGTTACATTCTGAGTTACCTATGAACACTTTCCTCTAGAAAGAAACAATACATTTATTAATTAAAAAAAAGGTAACAATAATGCCTGTAATAGCACAAATCTTTCAGAGTCAGTCCATGAAGATTTCAGCCCACCCTCGTATTCGGCACAAGTAGAAACTTACATTAACTGACAATCGTTGTCCGTTTCTCCTAATAAAATCTATTTAAACGAAAGATTGATACCCAAATATCTGTTAGGTAAGTGTCATACGTGATTTCGCGGAAGAAACATATCTGACCAGGCAGATTTTCCAGAAGAAGGTTGCCATTATTTTCTGTGGTAGACTGGTTGCTAACCAAGACTATAGAGCCCATTCTGTCCTTTTATTTAACCCATAGCTGGAAAGATAAGCAATAGAAGTATATTTGTGCGGAAATGAATGCCTCAAATTTAACTGGAATGTAATTTCAGTTGTTTAAATTGAAGCTCCCCTTCTCACTTCTTTTTCAAACATTGAAAGTTTTAAATAAGGTCCGGGGCCTGATGGTAAACTGCATCCAGCAGCAAGGCCTCTGACTGGGAGGTCGTCAGAAACATGGAACCACCTCTTAATTGTTGCTGTTCCCAGGTTCACCTTGACCCAGAGTTGTAGCACCTGTTAGGGTCCCAGCTATGTGCAAACAGTTAACCCCCCGCCCCAAAAAAAAAAACCTGGAGTTAAAATACTATGAAAGTATAAAAATAGATTTTTATAGAAATATGTATAAAATAGACTTTTATAGAAAAGTATACATTTTTTAAGGAAAAATATTACCATCAATACATTTTTGAAGAAAAAATTATTACCATGACATATTTTTGAAGAAAAAAATTTTCAGCAAAATATTTTAAATACAAAACTTCAGAACATTTTTAGTTTTCTAAAATAATTAAAATAAATAAAAATAAATTTTCATTAAAATCTGACTAAACCAACCTTCTCATTATAACTGAGCATTAAAGAATGCCTTAAAACTCTACCTTTTTGGCATTAAATATATCACAGAGATTGATATGCCTTTCCTCGGGCTTCTTGAGAAAATACAGCGGAGAATCTGTAACGTGATCGATACTGACTTGGCAACCACTCTCCCACCGGCGTGACGTGGCTTCCCTGTGCCTCTTCTATAAATACTTTCACGGCTTCTGCTCCGATGAACTTAGGTCATTGGTGCCGCCTAGGTACGAATTTACACGAGATACTAGATTAGCAACTAGGCCCCACACTTTTACAGCAAAACAGATAAGATGTAACCGCTTCTTTTCTCGAGCTTCCCGCCTGTGGAATTCCCTTCCACATGTCTGATTTCTCGACAGCTACAATCTCCAGGAGTTTAAATGTAAGGTTAATAGACACCTCCTATCACACTAACTTGCATCTACTCTCTCAAACATTCTCACCATCTACCCAACCCTCATTCTCAGTATCCTTACCCGTCTATTAGCATCCTTCTGACATTTCCTATGTCTAACCATCCTTTCTCACCATTTTCCCCGCTATGTAACCCCCTGCCCAATAGTGGCAGTGAAATGCCTTGCTCGGGGTGAAACGATTATAAAAAAAATAAATAAATGCAAACACGAATTAAAATAATGTTGGATGAAAAATAAAAAACATAAAAATTCAAATATATATATATATATATATATATATATATATATATATATATAGTGAGGCAAAAATACCTCTCACATAATGGAAAGACTTTATTAGCAATGGTTTCTTCATTTAGCTAATGTTGCCATTATGGGAGTGGTACTTTTACCGAGGATGTGTGTTGTGGTACAGTGGATATCGGCTCGGAACGAGAAGCCGGGGAGCCGAGTTCGAATTCCAGTTGAATCCATCGTATTCACTTACGCGCAAATACCCTTGGGAAAAGTATTAATCCGTCTCTTCCTTCCAGTTATGGGTTAAATAGCAGGACAAATTGGGTTCTATAGCCTTGGTCGGCAACCAGTCTACTGCAGAAAGCAATGGCAACCTACTACGGGATAATCTTCTGTCCAGCCAGTCATGTCTCTTTCGAGACATGATCGCCCAAGCGTGTATCACGCATGGCACTTAGCTGACTGACTGACTTTTACCGATCCCTGAATATTAGAGGAAAGGCAGAAAAGTTCTCTGCGCGACTACTTTCCTAAATTTATTATTTCAATGATTAAACAATTAGAATGTTTAATCGAGAGAGTGGGTTAGGCCTTTAATTTTACAACACCTTCTCATCTATATGTGCTTGTGTGTATTCTCATACGTTAATAGATCAACATTTAGTGCAGGTGGATTATATATGTATATGTGTGCTTGTCTGGGACGTCCTTTGTGTTCAATAATAACGAATCGCAAGAGACACTGTGTGATAGATTGCTGGCCTGTGTAGGAGCGCCACCTATCAATACGTCAATAGACTAATAGTCGCAGTGTTATCGCTTAACTATAAAGCTACCTTGCCTTCTTCTCTCCTCCTCATCGAAATTGCTTCACACTAAGTCGCTGATGTGTAAGACGTGTAACTGGTATGCTGACTTGCATACCGAGAGTCGTTTATACAAATTTATCCACTTAAGGAATCTCCGAAAAGACGGATCACTATGGGCTGCGCGCGGAAGAAAACGCTTGGAATTTTGCACCTGCCAGTTTAGTATTAGTCTCTCTCATTTCATTGGTCTTTATCCAGCGACTAAGTACGCATGTGCAACGAAGCGTATCGATTCTTTTGTAAATCTTCTCAGCGGAGCAGTGACGTCAATAGATTTTCATTTCTTTTAGTGGTTGAAAATTTATTCAAGAAGACGACGTCTATAACATCCCATAAGTAGTTGGACTGGACTCGTGAATCTACAATATAAGCAATTATACAAATACTCGTCGATCAAAATATTTGTGTTAAATATAACGCATAACGTGCGGAAAGTTAGACTTTCGAACAAGAACAGCGTATTGATTGTCAGTAGAAAATATGAAGTATCTCCATGTTTTATGTAAATTAAACTTCTTTTGGAAAATTAATGAAATCCAAATAATGTTAAATTTTGCATGTTGTTTAGTGAGTGAAGATTCATTGACAGGTTGAAAATGTCGTATAAAAATGGGGTTTGGACTGTCACTTTCTCTCATGACCTTGAAAATACGTAATTGCTGCTAAAAAAAACAATGTTAGGTTGTTCAGAATGTAATGTTTTTACAGCGACGAATTATGTATCAGACAATCAATTCAGAACCAAAGTTGATTGATAGGAAACTGGGTTTCGAGTTGGAATCAGTGCCGTGCTTAGCAACATCGCCCAACCCATGACGCAGAATGCACCATGTGGCTCCTCTACCCACAGAATGCAACTTGCATCCCCCACTGAACATACTGAACCCACAATAAATGGTACTTTAAAATGATAACATACTCGCGGATATTCCGTGATCTCCAAAGGAGTCTGTAATGTGATAGGTACTGATCTGGCGGCTCGACTGCAGCCACTTCCCCATCGTCGAAATGCGGCCTCCCCTTGTCTGTTCTATAAATACTTTCATGGCTTCTGCTCAGACGAACTTAAGTCACTGATTGACGTGTTTTGTCATTTCCTGACTTGCTTTGACGAGCGTCAGACTTTTTGTTTGCAAATAACCCATTTGGACTACTTTTATTTCACACAAAAGACCCCTCTTTGGTTTAGCTAAGTTTAATTTTATTTATCTTTTCGTTTTTCTTGCTTTGTTTTTTAATTTTATTTTCTAGCTTTTTGTATTTTAGTTTCGTATTTTTTTTGGCGGCCATATTTGTTTTTGTTTAGGTCGGCCGTCTTGAATTTATTTTTTGTTTCTCTTTTTTTTCAGTATCCGTTTGGCCTTAAGTGCCATATTTATTTTTGTTTAAAAACTTTTCTTTTAATAGTAACTTTCATTTGAATTTTTGACCAAAAAAAAAAAACCGTTTAATTTATTTTTTCCACTTTTCTTTTTAACCCCTCCCCATATTTCATTTACGGAGGTTGCCTTAGGCGACTTTTCGCTTTTTGTTTGACTTGCGTATTTATTTTCTTTGTGTAGTTTGTTTCATTGTTGTAAAGTTTATTCGTTGTACAAATTTAATTCGTTTATTCCTTTTTTGTAAACTTTATTTATCCCAGCAAAGTTTATTTTTTTTGCCCCTCCTCCTATTTTTAACGAGAGTAGCCTTTTTTAGGCAGCTCCTTTTTTTTGTTTGTTTTATTTCTTTTTATTGTAACTTGTAAAGTTTATTCATTGTTTGTTTTCGTTTATTTTGGTAAACCTCTCTAGAGGCTTATCTTTTTGCCGTTTTAAGGCATTTTCTTAGTGTAGTTTTGGCCTTTAAAGGCTAGTGTTTTGGCCGTTATTGGCTAAACTTATTCTTTATCTATTTTAAAATCCTTCGGGGTTTGTTGTTTTTATTTTAAAACCGTTTCCTTGTCTTTCTTTGTTGCTTGTTTAGTTTGTGTTTTTTTTTTTTTTTTTTTTTTTTTTTTTTTTTTTTTTTTTATATATATATTTTTTTTTCCATTTTTTACTCCCGCCTTTTCCCACCCCTCCATATAAGTTAGATTGGTGGAAAAAAAAAACAAAAAAGTGTTGAGTGGAGTTGTGAAACTTAAAAATGGCCGACACTAGTCGGTCAATAAAGAAAAAATTGAACTTTGACCCCCCTTGGAAGGGCCCACCGGAAAAAACCGATGAGGCATTTCCCCCTCTTCCGGGAGAAGAGCATGGCAAAGAAAAAGACAAAGACAAAGAAATGAAAGCAACTATGGCCGAGAATGGCCAGAAAAACGTTGAAGAAAAAGACAAGACAACGAAAGATGCTGAGGCCGGGGAATCGCCCTGTGGCTGGAAGTCCCCTCCGAAATGCACGATCAATCTGGCGGAGTTCTTGGAGAGAGCTAAGAGCTACGCACACCTTGTCGTAGAAGGTGGGCTCTTGGAGGATCCCCAAGAATTAAAGAGGATTGGAAAAAAAATAGTGTCAGTCTTCGTGGTGGACAAGCGTACGCGCAAAATTTGTCGCAGCACGAAAGACATGGTGTTGAAAACACTACAGTCAAAGGGGTATAAGCCCTTAAGAATAGTTAAAGGTGCGGGCTTCTTCATGTGGGACATACTGCTACCCACGCCAGAAGATTGCATAAAATTGGCAACGGAAGACCTGATAATGAAAGATCTCATATTCAGATGTGAGTACGATGGCAAACGAAGGACCAAGGTAGCAGTGTATGAGGTTCCTCCTCAGGTCATCGGGGAGCATCTGGCTGCGTACTTTTCGCAGTTTGGCCAAATTTTAGATGCCTCCTGCGAAGACCTGACCGGGGGATGGTCTTTTGATATTATGATCAGCCGTGAAGACTTCGAGACTATCCCCAACTGTCTTGACGTAGGGGGCCTGAGCCTACCGGTAATAGTTACCGGTCGCAAACCGAAATGCTGGAGGTGCGGAGAGATTGGTCACCTCTCCTCCTCCTGCCCAGAGAAGAAGTCCTCTGGAAGCCAGGCCCCAGTCGACCAAAATCCCCCTCTGGCCGCTTCTGTTACATCCGTCTCGCCCGTAGTGGGCATGCCAATACCCAGGACCGGTGCGGCAGTTACCCCGGTTGGGAACAATAAAGTTCCCTCACCCCCCGAAAAACCATCACCAGCTGCAAGTGTAGCCAAGGAGAAGGATAAGGGGGAGTGGCTGGTTGTTGGCAGGGCCAGGGGGAAGCGCCAAGCTGCGGAACCTCGGTCCCCGGAGACCCCAAAGACTAAAGGCACGTACAGCCCCACTCCCTCTACCAGCAAGAAGGGCGATGCCTCGGCCTGGTCTGCTCCTAAATTAGAAGACCTAAAAAAAGCCTACGATCCGGGATACGAAAAAACCATAAAAATTAAGGAGCTGAAGAAACAGCTAGAAAAACGTTCTTTTCGGCCTTCAGAAGAGCGGTTAAAACAACTGGAAAAACGTCGCTCGTGCCCCTCGGCCTCTGCCCCGTCCTCCCCTCAAAAGAAAAAGACGGAGAGACCGAAGAAAGTGCATTCTTCTCAACCCACGCCCAGGAAACCTTCCCCTCGCAGTCGGGATCCCAGCCCTATTATCAATTATTTCAGAGTCTCTCCCTGCCTCTCTCCCTGTCCCTCTCCTCCAAAACTGATGCCGCCTCCATTAAAAAGGCAAAGGAGTGCTTCATCGGAGGAAAAAGAAACGCGCAAGAAGCCTGCAAAAGTGCCGTACAGGCAAGGGGAGGACATCTGCCGTATTTCCCCGGCCCAGGCCGAAAGAGCCAAGGATTTTGGAAAAAGAATAAAACAACTCAACGCGCTCTTGGCAATGAAGAAGTGCGGGGACAAGGATGTGGAAGTGCCACAAAACTTCCCTACTGCTCAGAGGATATTAACAGTTATCCGCACGGGGTCGGGGGCGCGGCAGGTGTGGGGCATGGTCGAGGAGGCGGCCAAAGTAATATCCCTGACTCCACCAATCATCACTACAAAATCAGAAAGACTAACAAACTTGGAGAAATTTTGTTCAGGACGGGTCCCTGTTTTAGTTCACCCCTCCCTCTATAGGGCGCTAAAACTAACCTTTCCCTGGGATGTTGGCGGCGTCTCCTCTGACGGCACCATCAAGAATGAGATGGGCCATGGGTCCATGGGAGAGGCTGTCGGCATCCTTTCCCCGACCATGTTCTGTCCAGGACCCCAACCCTAATTACGTATCACAATGGCTTTATGGTTAGCAAGTATAAATGCCCGGGGGCTGAGGTCCGAGTCTCGGAGGGTGAGACTCACTCATGATCTCCAGCGCCTCGGTGTGGATGTTTGCTGTTTACAGGAGACCCGTTTTTCAGCTGGCGACCATGAGAGCATACTGTCTAGGGATTACGATCTCTTTTCAGCATGTTTTGATGGTCGTTCTAGAGGTGTCTCCTGGCTAGTGAGCAAGTCATTGAATGCGGTGTGTACGCTTGTCTTCGCGGATCCAGCGGGCAGGATTTGTGTGCTGGATATTACCATAAAGGAGAAGTCTTTTCGCCTCATTGGGGTTTATGCGCCCAATGTCCATGCGGAGCGTCCTGCTTTGTTTCGGCAGCTCGAGTCGTTCTTTGGAACATCGAGGCGGGTAATTTTAGCGGGGGATTGGAATGCCGTCCTTGACCCTGAGAAAGATCGGATAGGAGAAAGATCGGGTACTAACAACCCGGATGTGAAACCATTTCGGGAATTTATCGACAGGAATGATCTTGTCGATAAATACCGAAATGAACACCCCCGGGAGGTAGTGTGGACTTGGACTAATAGGGGCAGCTCGGTTTCGAAGGTAAGCGCCAGCTACCTCGACCGAGTCCTAGTTAAGAGAGTCGACGTAGGGCTCTTAGGTTGTCCAAGTTTCCATTCGATAGTTTACACGGATCATAGGCTCGTCCGGGTTCGTGTAAACTTAGATAAGCCTAAGGTTAAGTTGGCTGGTTACTGGAAATTGAACGCGTCATTATTTGATAGCCAAGATTTCCAGCACCAGCTTTTACTAACACTAAAGCGGGAACTGACGGGGGCTGTGGTTGGGAATAAGTGGTGGGACACTCTAAAATCAAAACTTAGGTCGTTTGCTGCCGACTATAGTCGTCGGCTCAACTTAGCTAATTTAGCGGCGCAAACGGCAGTAGAAAAGAAAGTTGATCGGGCAGTTAAATCCCGTAATAGAGGGGACGTAGCCTTAGCTAGGGCCGAGCTGGCCTCCTTGCTTATCAAGAAGGATCAAGCTCTGGTAGTTAGGGCTAGGTTAAAAAGAATGTCTTCTGAGGCAACGAATATGGCCGCAGAATTGCGTGCAGAAGAAGCTAGGCGAGCAGTCAATCGGCATATCAAGGACATCACATTGCCGGATGGACGTACCGTGACTACAGACGTGGGTATATGTGGGGCTTTTCGGGATTACTTCCAGGATCTTTTCACCAGGGAGCCCGGTCTGAGTTCGGCTCAGTTCGATACCTATTTGGCTGACTTTCCCCGCCTCTCGGCGGCTGAAGCGGCTAGGTGCGAGGGGCCCATAACAGAGTCGGAAATCTGGGATGCGCTGAAATTGGTTGGCCGGGACAAAACTCCAGGATTGGATGGTCTTCCCTACGAACTGTACTTGAGGCAGTCGTCCGTTTTTGTTCCTCTGCTGGCTCTTGTTTATAACAACTGGATGAAGCAGGGGTCTATACCTCGACGTTTCACCAGGGGTGTAATCAAGTTGCTTCGCAAGAGCAAGGACGGTGGGGGTGGCATAGATAATTATCGGCCTTTAACGATGTTAAATACTGACTTAAAGATTTTTGCCAAGATCTTGGCCGGCCGTTTGCAGGCTGTCCTATCTAGTCTGATTGGCCCCGAGCAGACTTGTGCTGTGAAGGGCAGGACTATTCAGGACAACCTTCATTTGGTACGCCTGATCATCGAGAAAACCGACACTGAAGCCGCGCTGATCAATTTGGATCAGTCCAAGGCGTTCGATAGGGTTGACCATCGCTTCTTGGAATCTGTCCTTTCCGCCGCCGGTTTCGGGCCGTACTTTCGCACCTGGATCCGACTGCTGTATGAGTCCCCCGGTGCGCTGGTGGAAGTGAATGGGGTAAGATCGAAGCCCTTCACATTATCTCGCTCCATTCGTCAAGGTTGTCCACTTTCGCCTTTGCTTTACGTTCTTGCGTTGGAGCCTTTCCTTCGCAAGTTAAAGGCGAATCCGGTCCTTCGCGGAATTTCCCTACCTGGTGCTACCACCTCGGCCAGGTACTCCGCCTATGCTGACGACGTTTCGGTTTTTGTGTCGAGCAAAGCCGAGATTGACGAAGTTAGCAAAGAAATCAGATGCTATGAGACGGTGACAGGGGCCAAGATCAATCGCGATAAGTCTGTTGGCTTGCGATTGGGTGCGTGGAAGGGAGTTTCTCTCCCCGGACCTTTCCTCTGGACGGACGGGCCGATCAAGATTCTCGGCGTCTTTTTCGGTCCTGATCTCCAGTTGGAAATGAATTGGTCGGAGGTTCAAGAGAAGGCCGAGGGCGCAGTTCATCTGTGGACTCGGAGGAATCTTTCCTTAAAGGGGAGGGCGGAAGTATGTGCCTCGCACATCTACCCGATTCTCCTTTACCGACTCTCCGTACTTCCTCTCCCGTGTGCCATTCGTTTGGGATTGATTCAGCTCTTGTTCTCTTTCCTTTGGCGAGAAGGCAAGGCTCCCAAGGTGCGTCGCGAGATCTGTTACCTTCATCCATCTGAAGGCGGTCTGGGCATGCCTAGCGTTGAGATTCGTCAACATACGCTTCGCATTAGATTCCTGGATCGAATGTGTATGCTAGCGGATGAGAAAGGCGCCCTCGTTAAAGAGGACGTCCATAAAAACTTTCCATCCTTGAGAAGTGTGCATTTGTCGGAGGAAGAGGCCGGCCGTATTCCTCGTGGCGAATGCTCCTTCTATAAAGAATGTCGTTTGGCTCTCCAGTTTCTCTTGCGGGCTACGGATGGCCTCTCCAACGCCCAATCGTTGTCTCTTAGGGCATTATATCGGGTGTTAGTTAGGGGGGCCGTTCAAGATGAACTGATTGGCGAGCTCGGGCTTACGAAGCAGGAGGCTCGCTCCATATGGCCTTGGGCGCCTGGGTTGAAATGTCTCACTAACGATGAGGCATCACTCACCTGGCTGATGATTCGAAAGGCTCTCTGGGTAGGCAAGAAACTTCATGTAGCGGGCCTAACACCGAAATCAACCTGCGTGCGTTGTGGGCTGTCGGCGGAATCCGTCGATCATGCCTTCTTCCACTGCAGTGTTGTTGCGCCGCTATGTAAGTTCCTTGAAGATCTCATGGTCCGTATGCTGCGTGGAAAGTTCTTTGTCCTTGAGGCTAGTTCTGTTTGTAGCAATGTCGTACCTCCGTTATCTAGGGCTGAGCACTATGTGCTCTTTTGCTTACTAGGTGTTATGCGAATCGTGATTTGGACGACGCGACAGAAGGAATTCTATGGTGATGAGAAGTTTACCTCTTCCCAACTGATCTTGTTCTTTAAGCATCAGCTTAAAGTCAAGATCAGGACGGAAAGGAAACGACTCACTCCATCTGAATTTGGCAAAAGGTGGGTGAGTCTTGCGCGTCTCTGTCGAGTGAAAGGTGCTGACCTGGAGTGGTTGTTTGATGCTGGTTAGGCATCAGGATATTGGGTGTGCTGGGCACAACATGTGCACCCCTTCCCTGTTAGTTTAGAATAGGAAGTATTTGATTTTCTGTTTTCTCTCTTTAAAGGTAACTTAGCTAGGTTATGATTGCTCATTGGCCCCACTTTTTTCTTTTTGGCCCCAGTTTTCTTTTAGTTTAATCCCCCACCCCCTTTCCCACCTTAGGTGTTCAACAATATTAGTTCTCCGGTGGATGCGTGGCGTCTTTCGTTATTTTTCAAGTGTGCTTTTCGTTTTTGTTATGGTGTTTAAATGTGTGAGTGATTGTGTGAGTGTTTGCTGATCGGATAAGTGGTATTATGATATTTCTAAAGCCACGCATTATATTTCGTCCGGGGAAGTGATTTTGCTGTCACAATATTAGAAGTAGTGGGGGGCTTTTATTACTAATACGATTTTATTTAGTTTCTTGTATATATCGTTCTTTCATTGTATAAAACCATTGGGGATATTTTATTGTTGTTATTTTCTGCCCATGCCCTCCTCTGAATACTGTAAATATGGGAGTTAAGTAGGACATCATAGAGCAGCCGAGGTATTATGGTGAACGTGGTAAGAATGGTAAGTAAAAAAGTGGTATTATGGTGCAAGGATTATTGTAAGTGTGTCAGGGTCGACGAAAGTGAATAGCTAAGTTAAACTAGGACAGATGATGACCAGCCTTCCCCATCCCCAATTTCGGCCTTGTGCCACATTTTTTGTATTTTACAAAAATAAATACAACTTAAGTCACTGATTGACGTGTTTTGTCATTTCCTGACTTGCTTTGACGAGCGTCAGACTTTTTGTTTGCAAATAACCCATTTGGACTACTTTTATTTCACACAAAAGACCCCTCTTTGGTTTAGCTAAGTTTAATTTTATTTATCTTTTCGTTTTCTTGCTTTGTTTTTTAATTTTATTTTCTAGCTTTTTGTATTTTAGTTTCGTAATTTTTGGCGGCCATATTTGTTTTTGTTTAGGTCGGCCGTCTTGAATTTATTTCTTTTTTGTTTCTCTTTTTTTCAGTATCCGTTTGGCCTTAAGTGCCATATTTATTTTTGTTTAAAAACTTTTCTTTTAATAGTAACTTTCATTTGAATTTTTTGACCAAAAAAACCGTTTAATTAATTTTTTTTCCACTTTTCTTTTTAACCCCTCCCCAGATTTTATTTACGGAGGTTGCCTTAGGCGACTCTTCGCTTTTTGTTTGACTTTCGTATTTATTTTCCTTGTGTAGTTTGTTTTATTTTTGTAAAGTTTATTCGTTGTACAAATTTAATTCGTTGATTCCTTTTTTGTAAACTTTATTTAATCCCAGCAAAGTTTATTTTTTAGCCCCTCCTCCTATTAACGAGAGTAGCCTTTTTAGGCAGCTCCTTTTTTCTGTTTGTTTTATTTCTTTTGTAACTTGTAAAGTTTATTCATTGTTCACGTTTGTTTTTGTTTATTTTGGTAAACTTCTCTAGAGGCTTATCTTTTTGCCGTTTTAAGGCAATTTCTTAGTTTAATATTGGCCGCTAAAGGCTAGTGTTTTGGCCGTTACTGGCTGAACTTAATCTGTAACTATTTTAGAATCCTTCGGGGTTTGTTGTTGTTAGTTTAAAACCGTTTTCTTGTCTTTCTTTGTTGCTTGTTTAGTTTGTGTTTTTGTTTATTTTCTTTATATATATTTTTCCCCATTTTTGCTCCCGCCTTTTCCCACCCCTCCATATATTTTTAAATTAGATTGGTGGAAAAACAAGAAAAAGTGTTGCGTGGAGTGACGAAACTTAAAAATGGCCGACACTAGTCGGTCAGTAAAGAAAAAATTGGAATTTGACCCCCCCTTGGAGGGGCCCACCGGAAAAAACCGATGAGGCATTTCCCCCTCTTCCGGGAGAAGAGCATGGCAAAGTAAAAGACAAAGATAATGTAACGAAAGCAACAATGGCCGAGAATGGCCAGAAAAACGTTGAAGAAAAAGACAAGACAACGAAAGATGCTGAGGCCGGGGAATCGCCCTGTGGCTGGAAGTCCCCTCCGAAATGCACGATCAATCTGGCGGAGTTCTTGGAGAGAGCTAAGAGCTACGCACACCTTGTCGTAGAAGGTGGGCTCTTGGAGGATCCCCAAGAATTAAAGAGGATTGGAAAAAAAATAGTGTCAGTCTTCGTGGTGGACAAGCGTACGCGCAAAATTTGTCGCAGCACGAAAGACATGGTGTTGAAAACACTACAGTCAAAGGGGTCTAAGCCCTTAAGAATAGTTAAAGGTGCGGGCTTCTTCATGTGGGACATACTGCTACCCACGCCAGAAGATTGCCTAGAATTGGCAACTGAAGAAATTATAACAAAAGACCACATTTTTAGAGCTGAATATGATGGCAAAAGAAGGACCAATGTAGCAGTATATGAGGTTCCTCCTCAGGTCATCGGGGAGCATCTGGCTGCCTACTTTTCGCAGTTTGGCCAAATTTTAGATGCCTCCTGCGAGGACCTGACCGGGGGATGGTCTTTTGATATTATGATCAGCCGTGAAGACTTCGAGACTATCCCCAACTGTCTTGACGTAGGGGGCCTGAGCCTACCGGTAATAGTTACCGGTCGCAAACCGGAATGCTGGAGGTGCGGAGAGATTGGTCACCTCTCCTCCTCCTGCCCAGAGAAGAAGTCCTCTGGAAGCCAGGCCCCAGTTGACCAAAATCCCCCTCTGGCCGCTTCTGTTACATCCGTCTCGCCCGTAGTGGGCATGCCAATACCCAGGACCGGTGCGGCAGTTACCCCGGTTGGGAACAAAAAAGTTCCCTCACCCCCCGAAAAACCATCACCAGCTGCAAGTGCAGCCACGGAGAAGGACAAGGGGGAGTGGCTGGTTGTTGGCAGGGCCAGGGGGAAGCGCCAAGCTGCGGAACCTCGGTCCCCTGTGACCCCAAAGACTAAAGGCACGTACAGCCCCACTCCCTCTACCAGCAAGAAGGGCGATGCCTCGGCCTGGTCTGCTCCTAAATTGGAGGAGCTCAGAAAAGCATACGACCCCGGCTATCTGGAAATGGAAAAAATAAAGGAATTAAAAAAACAATTAGAGAAGCGTCCTTTTCGCCCGTCGGAGGATTTAAAAAAACAACTGGCACAGCGTCCAACCTGCTCCTCGGCCTCTGCCCCGTCCTCCCCTCAAAAGAAAAAGCCTGATCCATCAAAGAAAGCTCACTCGTCACAGCCGACACCCCGAAAACCGTCCCCTCGAAGTCGAGACCCCAGCCCGATCATAAACTATTTCAAAGTTTCTCCCTGTCTCTCTCCCTGTCCCTCTCCTCCAAAACAGATGCCGCCTCCATCAAAAAGGCAAAGGAGCTCGTCAGCAGAGGATAAGAAGGAGCGAAAGAAACCAACCAAAGTACCTTACAGGCAAGGGGAGGACATCTGCCGTATTTCCTCGGCCCAGGCCGAAAGAGCCAAAAATTTCGGGAATCGCATAAAACAACTAAATGCCCTTCTGGCCATGAAAAGGTGTGGCGAAAAGGATGTAGAAGTGCCGCGAAATTTCCCATCTGCGCAGAGACTGCTGACTGTCATCCGCACTGGGCTGGGGGCACGGCAGACTTGGGGCATGGTCGAGGAAGCGGCTAAAGCAATAAAATTGGATCCACCAATCATCACCACAAAATCCGAAACCTTGACTAACTTGGAAAAATTTTGTTCAGGACGGGTCCCGGTTTTAGTTCACCCCTCCCTCTATAGGGCTCTAAAACTAACCTTTCCCTGGGATGTTGGCGGCGTCTCCTCTGACGGCACCATCAAGAATGAGATGGGCCATGGGTCCATGGGAGAGGCTGTCGGCATCCTTTCCCCGACCATGTTCTGTCCAGGACCCCAACCCTAATTACGTATCACAATGGCTTTATGGTTAGCAAGTATAAATGCCCGGGGGCTGAGGTCCGAGTCTCGGAGGGTGAGACTCACTCATGATCTCCAGCGCCTCGGGGTGGATGTTTGTTGTGTACAGGAGACCCGGTTTTCAGTTGGCGACTATGAGAGCATACTGTCTAGGGATTACGAGCTCTATTCAGCATGTTTTGATGGTCGTTCCAGAGGTGTCTCCTGGCTAGTGAGCAAGTCATTGAATGCGGTGTGTACGCTTGTCTTCGCGGATCCAGCGGGCAGGATTTGTGTGCTGGATATTACCATAAAGGAGAAGTCTTTTCGCCTCATTGGGGTTTATGCGCCCAATGTCCATGGGGAGCGTCCTGCTTTGTTTCGGCAGCTCGAGTCGTTCTTTGGAACATCGAGGCGGGTAATTTTAGCGGGGGATTGGAATGCCGTCCTTGACCCTGAGAAAGATCGGATAGGAGAAAGATCGGGTACTAACAACCCGGATGTGAAACCATTTCGGGAATTTATCGACAGGAATGATCTTGTCGATAAATACCGAAATGAACACCCCCGGGAGGTAGTGTGGACTTGGACTAATAGGGGCAGCTCGGCTTCGAAGGTAAGCGCCAGCTACCTCGACCGAGTCCTAGTTAAGAGAGTCGACGTAGGGCTCTTAGGTTGTCCAAGTTTCCATTCGATAGTTTACACGGATCATAGGCTCGTCCGGGTTCGTGTAAACTTAGATAAGCCTAAGGTTAAGTTGGCTGGTTACTGGAAATTGAACGCGTCATTATTTGATAGCCAAGATTTCCAGCACCAGCTTTTACTAACACTAAAGCGGGAACTGACGGGGGCTGTGGTTGGGAATAAGTGGTGGGACACACTAAAATCGAAACTTAGGTCGTTTGCTGCCGACTATAGTCGTCGGCTCAACTTAGCTAATTTAGCGGCGCAAACGGCAGTAGAAAAGAAAGTTGATCGGGCAGTTAAATCCCGTAATAGTGGGGACGTAGCCTTAGCTAGGGCCGAGCTGGCCTCCTTGCTTATCAAGAAGGATCAAGCTCTGGTAGTTAGGGCTAGGTTAAAAAGAATGTCTTCTGAGGCAACGAATATGGCCGCAGAATTGCGTGCAGAAGAAGCTAGGCGAGCAGTCAATCGGCATATCAAGGACATCACATTGCCGGATGGACGTACCGTGACTACAGACGTGGGTATATGTGGGGCTTTTCGGGATTACTTCCAGGATCTTTTCACCAGGGAGCCCGGTCTGAGTTCGTCTCAGTTCGATACCTATTTGGCTGACTTTCCCCGCCTCTCGGCGGCTGAAGCGGCTAGGTGCGAGGGGCCCATAACAGAGTCGGAAATCTGGGATGCGCTGAAATTGGTTGGCCGGGACAAAACTCCAGGATTGGATGGTCTTCCCTACGAACTGTACTTGAGGCAGTCGTCCGTTTTTGTTCCTCTGCTGGCTCTTGTTTATAACAACTGGATGAAGCAGGGGTCTATACCTCGACGCTTCACCAGGGGTGTAATCAAGTTGCTCCGCAAGAGCAAGGACGGTGGAGGTGGCATAGATAATTATCGGCCTTTAACGATGTTAAATACTGACTTAAAGATTTTTGCCAAGATCTTGGCCGGCCGTTTGCAGGCTGTCCTCTCTAGTCTGATTGGCCCCGAGCAGACTTGTGCTGTGAAGGGCAGGACTATTCAGGACAACCTTCATTTGGTACGCCTGATCATCGAGAAAACCGACACGGAAGCCGCGCTGATCAATTTGGATCAGTCCAAGGCATTCGATAGGGTTGACCATCGCTTCTTGGAATCTGTCCTTTCCGCCGCCGGTTTCGGGCCGTACTTTCGCACCTGGATCCGACTGCTGTATGAGTCCCCCGGTGCGCTGGTGGAAGTGAATGGGGTAAGATCGAAGCCCTTCACTTTATCTCGCTCCATTCGTCAAGGTTGTCCACTTTCGCCTTTGCTTTACGTTCTTGCGTTGGAGCCTTTCCTTCGCAAGTTAAAGGCGAATCCGGTCCTTCGCGGAATTTCCCTACCTGGTGCTACCACCTCGGCCAGGTACTCCGCCTATGCTGACGACGTTTCGGTTTTTGTGTCGAGCAGAGCCGAGATTGACGAAGTTAGCAAAGAAATCAGATGCTATGAGACGGTGACAGGGGCCAAGATCAATCGCGATAAGTCTGTTGGCTTGCGATTGGGTGCGTGGAAGGGAGTTTCTCTTCCCGGACCTTTCCTCTGGACGGACGGGCCGATCAAGATTCTCGGCGTCTTTTTCGGTCCTGATCTCCAGTTGGAAATGAATTGGTCGGAGGTTCGAGAGAAGGCCGAGGGCGCAGTTCATCTGTGGACTCGGAGGAATCTTTCCTTAAAGGGGAGGGCGGAAGTATGTGCCTCGCACATCTACCCGATTCTCCTTTACCGACTCTCCGTACTTCCTCTCCCGTGTGCCATTCGTTTGGGATTGATTCAGCTCTTGTTCTCTTTCCTTTGGCGAGAAGGCAAGGCTCCCAAGGTGCGTCGCGAGATCTGTTACCTTCATCCATCTGAAGGCGGTCTGGGCATGCCTAGCGTTGAGATTCGTCAACATACGCTTCGCATTAGATTCCTGGATCGAATGTGTATGCTAGCGGATGAGAAAGGCGCCCTCGTTAAAGAGGACGTCCACAAAAACTTTCCATCCTTGAGAAGTGTGCATTTGTCGGAGGAAGAGGCCGGCCGTATTCCTCGTGGCGAATGCTCCTTCTATAAAGAATGTCGTTTGGCTCTCCAGTTTCTCTTGCGGGCTACGGATGGCCTCTCCAACGCCCAATCGTTGTCTCTTAGGGCATTATATCGGGTGTTAGTTAGGGGGGCCGTTCAAGATGAACTGATTGGCGAGCTCGGGCTTACGAAGCAGGAGGCTCGCTCCATATGGCCTTGGGCGCCTGGGTTGAAATGTCTCACTAACGATGAGGCATCACTCACCTGGCTGATGATTCGAAAGGCTCTCTGGGTAGGCAAGAAACTTCATGTAGCGGGCCTAACACCGAAATCAACCTGCGTGCGTTGTGGGCTGTCGGCGGAATCCGTCGATCATGCCTTCTTCCACTGCAGTGTTGTTGCGCCGCTATGTAAGTTCCTTGAAGATCTCATGGTCCGTATGCTGCGTGGAAAGTTCTTTGTCCTTGAGGCTAGTTCTGTTTGTAGCAATGTCGTACCTCCGTTACCTAGGGCTGAGCACTATGTGCTCTTTTGCTTACTAGGTGTTATGCGAATCGTGATTTGGACGACGCGACAGAAGGAATTCTATGGTGATGAGAAGTTTACCTCTTCCCAACTGATCTTGTTCTTCAAGCATCAGCTTAAAGTCAAGATCAGGACGGAAAGGAAACGACTCACTCCATCTGAATTTGGCAAAAGGTGGGTGAGTCTTGCGCGTCTCTGTCGAGTGAAAGGTGCTGACCTGGAGTGGTTGTTTGATGCTGGTTAGGCATCAGGATATTGGGTGTGCTGGGCACAACATGTGCACCCCTTCCCTGTTAGTTTAGAGTAGGAAGTATTTGATTTTCTGTTTTCTCTCTTTAAAGGTGACTTAGCTAGGTTATGATTGCTCATTGGCCCCACTTTTTCTTTTTGGCCCCAGTTTTCTTTTAGTTTAATCCCCCACCCCCTTTCCCACCTTAGGTGTTCAACAATGTTAGTTCTCCGGTGGATGCGTGGCGTCTTTCGTTATTTTTCAAGTGTGCTTTTCGTTTTTGTTATGGTGTTTAAATGTGGGAGTGATTGTGTGAGTGATTGCTGATCGGATAAGTGGTATTATAGTTCTAAAGCCGCGCATTATATTTCGTCCGGGGAAG
Source organism: Ascarosepion bandense (assembly GCA_037127315.1). Classification (NCBI taxonomy): domain Eukaryota; kingdom Metazoa; phylum Mollusca; class Cephalopoda; order Sepiida; family Sepiidae; genus Ascarosepion; species Ascarosepion bandense. The sequence continues at coordinate 270,197 of JBBBDQ010002023.1, forward strand.
TGATTTTGCTGTCACAATATTAGAGTAGTGGGGGGCTTTTATTACTAATACGATTTTATTTAGTTTCTTGTATATATCGTTCTTTCATTGTATAAAACCATTGGGGATATTTTAATGTTGTTATTTTCTGCCCATGCCCTCCACTGAATATTGTAAATATGGGAGTTAAGTAGGACATCATAGAGCAGCCGAGGCATTATGGTGAACGTGGTAAGAATGGTAAGTAAAAATGTGGTATTATGGTGTAAGGGTTATTATAAGTGTGTCAGGGTCGACGAAAGTGAATAGCTAAGTTAAAGTAGGACAGATGATGACCAGCCTTCCCCATCCCCAATTTCGGCCTTGTGCCACATTTTTGTATTCGTACAAAAATAAATAAAACTTAAGTCACTGATGCCTCCTCAACAGGTGTTTACTCGTGGAACCAGACTGGCAACTGGGTCCCACCCATTCACAGTCAGGTTAGCCAAATGCAGACGACAATTCTACTCCTGCAGCTTCTTCTCTCGCACTTCCCGCCAGTGGAACTCGCTCCCGTATTCTTGCTTTCCTGACGGTTACAACCTCCAGAAATTTAAATGCAAAGTCAATACTCATCTACTAACCACTGGACTCTAGGTCTCTACCCACCCCCGTATAACCTTCCCTTTCTCTCCACCTATGTCTCTGTCATCGCACCTGCTTTCTCAGCTTTCTATTGTTCCTTTCTAACTAGTTTGTACTCCTCACTCTTCTCTAATTAATCTTTTTACATTTATGTATCCCCCTGCACATCAGTGGCGTATCCGCCTTGCTCGGGGTGAAATGATTAAAAAAAAAAATCTCAAGTTGCCTGGCGCTAAGGTTGATATTTCTTGTTTATAAACTTCGCTGACTGTCAGAGTCGCTAGATTTTCTTAAACGTATTTTGACATCCTGAAAGTTTGAATATACATGTTATGTTCTTGTATGTATGTTGAAACATATCTATAATCTATTTCTCTTTAAACGTGCGACCTCTTCGGGGCTGGAAGGCTTCTATCAAAGATCATATCTCTAAATATATATATATATATATATATATATAGCGAGAGAGAGCGAGACGGTTGATAGATGTCAGCAAACATACAAGTATGATAATAATTTTCCAGTTAATCGTAATAATTATTTTAATTTTTTTCATTACAATAGAACTGCGGAGCTAAAGAGCCTAGCGGTTTTTCGGGGCCTTGCGCCCCCTCTCGCAATTGCGGTGTCTGCGGAGTCCTAAGCATGGCCCTGGTTACAATGTATCCTCTATGTAAAAGTGTGTTCTTTATAGAAAATTTTAGTTCAAATTTAAAAAGCAACATATTCGCCTTTGCTTACTCTATAAATTAAAAGTGAATTATTGCTACACAAGTATTTCTAAAATTCTATAAAGACCAGCACATACTAGCTTTTGTTTAAAAAGTTTACAAATGGCAGTTGTGATATATCCATAAAGCACTGAATGTACCATGTTCTGCTCTAAATTATATGCTTTTATATAATAATATTTAAATTGCACTGGCCTTCATTTAATATAATCATTTATTTATTTGATAGAATAATGTTCATCCATTACAATGCTCACGTGGGATTCGATGCAGAGTGTTAGAGAGAAAGGGGCACCAAAACAAGGAAAGTGACAATGCCACCAAGACTCACCTGAAGTGTTAGTCATTTAAGTGCCATACGTGATGCACACTTGGACAATCATGTCTCGAAAGGGATATGACTGACTGGGCAGAATCTTTTCTCGCAGTAAGTTTCCATGATCTTCTACGGGAGACTGGTTACTAAGCATAGCTATAGAATCCTATCTGTCCTGTTACTTGACTCATAACTTGAGTAAGAGACGGATTAGTACCTTACTGAAGGGTATTTGCGCGTAGTAAATGTGTGCAAGCCCATTCACCCTGGTCGGGTTGAGCCGCCTTCTCCCCGATGGAGGAAGTCTCATTGGGATTTGTTTAAAGCCAGAGTCCCAGATCCTACCCTGTTATTTAATCCATAACTGGAGGGAAGGGTCGGAATAATACATTTCCCAAGCGCGTATGTGAAATGCAGGGTATTCAATTGGAATTCGAACTCGGCTCACGGATTTCTCATTCCGAGCCGATATCCACTGCACCACAAGGCACATCCATCACTAAACGCTTACAGCATTTGGTATTCCCAAGCGGTCACCCATCTAAGTACTGACCAGGCTCAACGTTTTTTAACTTCGGTGATCGAACGAGAACCGGTCATATTCAGGGTGATATGACAGTGAGTGTAAGTAAATGCAACCAATTTAACTGGAATTTGAACCCTGTTGTCTGATTTCTCGTTCGAGCTGAAATCCACTGCACCGCAACACACATGCGTAAGAGAAAGAAAATTCTGTAGAAGTAACTGAAAAAAAAAAAACAAACAATCCTAAACAGGAAATTTCTATAAACCTCTATACTTGTTAAAAAAGACCGGAGAGAAGTGTCAACCGGGCGATAGAGGAACCTAAAATACCAGATTTCTGACGCAAACATATCATCTTTAAGTGTGCTGCAGATAAAAAATTAGACTTAGATGTCAAGCGTATATATTGAAGAGACTAAATTCTCTCCTTGAATAGTTTTCAAATCGCTTGAAGTTTACCAAAGAAAACCACTGTCGACATAATGCTTTTTTTAGCAGACTGAGTTCTTGGTAATGATTGCCTAGTGTAGGTACTTTCATCTCCCACTAGTCTGGACTGAACCAGATTTCATATACCAGACACAAAGAAAAAATTTCTTAGGGATTGTTGTCTTCATTTTGATGTTAGATTTTTTTCTCGTTTTATGATAATCACTAAATGTGTGTTTCCTGTTAAAAAAAAAAAATTATCACTTGTAAAAGTGAGATGCAAAAAATGCTATCTTAGCATTTATGTTTAAGTGTGCTGCAGACGAAAAATTCGATTTAGATGTCAAGCGTATGTCTTGAAGAGACTAAATTCTGTCCTTGAATAATTTTCAAATCGCTTAAATTTTTTCCGGACAGTTTAACATAGCATTTTTGTATTTCACTTTTACAGGTAATGAAAATGAGTTTTGTATATCAACAGAAAACAAAATTTTAGTGATTATCATGAAACGAGAAAAAAAATCTGACACCAATCCCTCAGAAAATTTTTTCATTGTGTCCGGTATAATATAAAATTGGGACATGAAAGTATCTACACTGTAGGCGTTTATTGCCAAAAGCTTGGTCTGCTAAACGAAGCATTATGTCGACAGTGGTTTTCCTTGGTAAAAGAAAACGTTTAAAAAAATAAAAGTGCCAACTTTGCAAAATGAAAGCAAAAAGTTAGTTTGAGAATGATGTTTAACAGATTTGAACTTCTACCGATTCTTATTTCTTTCAATTGTTAGAACATTCTAGAAGTGGCAGAACATTAAAAAAACATAAAAACAATGGAAATAAAAATTGTTTGCAGATATTTCTTGTGGTGGGGCAGATTTTTCAAAAAGTGGAATAAAGGATTTGTTTTATTTTGGTGTTTCAGTCGTTGGGAATGAAGCTGATTATGTATTTCTTTAAAATAGTATTAAAGTATTTTAGTTACAGGTACCTTTATATTTTTCGAAAAATGTAATTAATCAAATCTGTTCCAAAGGAACTGAACTATTTATCCTTGATCTGTCAAATTTCGCGCTAAAATTGCGATCAACTATAATTGGCTACTTAGCTGCATCTTGACATTCATTTGAATATCATTTTCGATAAAACTTTCTGGCGTAGATGAATGGTTAAGAAAATCTTATCAATGTCCTTCTACGCTCTCACTAAAAATTAGTTTAACTCACACTACGTAAAAGCCATTTACTTTCAACAGGACTAAAAAATATTTATTCTATGTGCCGTCTCTTCAGGACGTAGGCGATATCTGTCTTAATTAAATGAATAGTGACATATTAGTGAAACAGTTTTCATTTAGTAAATAACTGAGTCCGTATCCAAGACACGCTTTACTACTGCAGCAATAAGAAAAAGGCAATTGCACTTCAAGATTCTTTACTGATTTTAACTGGCTTGCTTCGCGTCTGTTCATTTTTTTTCAATCATATCACCCCAAGCAAGGCGATAACGCCACTGATGTGCAGGGGGCTACATAAGTGAAAAGATTGGAAAAAAGAGAGCCGGAAACCACATCCTAAACAGGGAACAAGGGATGAGCCTCTACACCTGTTCAATAGACGTGGGTGGAGTGTGAACCGGGCGATAGCTTAGTCTATCTAAGAAACGGTATTCAAATTTAATTAAATCCTAAGCAAAATGACAACACCATTCAGTGGGGTTTAAGCAACTCAAAATGGGTGGAATTATGCAGATTATGTTATTTAGTGCAAGATAATTCTTAATATCCTACTGAGTCAGTTAAGTGCCAGACGTTGATACACGCCTGGGCGATCATGTCTCGAAAAAGACTTGACTGACTGGACAGAAGATTATCCCGCAGTAGGTTGTCATTGCTTTCTACTGTAGATTGGTTGCCATCCAAGGCTATAGAACCCAATCTGTCCTGTTATTTAACCCATAACTGGAGAGAAGTGACGGATTAATTCCTTTCCCAAGGGTATTTGCACGTAAGTGAATGCAAGGAATTCGAACTGGAATTCTACTACTTACATTGAAAAGTCGTCTTACAATTATTAGCAAGCATAACAAATTTAATCAGTCACTTAAGTAACTCTCTTACAAATTATTTTGTAATAAATATTTTAGAGGAATACTGGTTAAATTCTAGTTCTAGTAATTTACAAATATCTTTCGTCATGGGAAAATAAGTTTCTTAAATTAGAAAACAGGATAATAATCACACAAGTTAATTATTTATTGCTGAAGTTTCCTTAAGTTTATTTTTTATCATTGTTTATTAGTGAATAGAACGAGCCCAACTGGATTCGGAAGTTTACTCTCCGATTAAACATTTCAGTCCTGGGTATGACGGTAAACTGCATCCAACGGCAAGGCCTTTGATTGGGAGCACATGAGGAGCATGGAACCACCTCTTAATTGTTGTTGTCCCCAGGCCCACCTTGACCCAGAGTGGTAGCACCTGTTAGGGTCCCCGCTATGGGAAAATAGTTAACCCCACAAAAAAACTGGAGTCAAAACTCTAGGAAAGTATAAAAAATAGACTTTTATAGAAATATGTATAAAATAGACTTTTATAGAAAAATATACATAAAAAACTTTTATGGAAAAATATATTTTTTTAAGGAAAAGTATTACCAACAATACATTTTTGAAAAAAAAATTATTACCATAACACATTTTTGAAGGAAAAAAATATTCTCTGCAAATCATTTTTGAATACAAAACTAGGAGGCATTTTCAGTTTCTTTAATAAAAATGAACAAAAAAAAATTCATTAAAATCTGACTAACTCAACCTTCTCACTATAAACAAACATTAAAAACATACCTTAAAACCCCACTTTTTTGGCATTAAATATCGCACAGAGGTTAATATGCCGTCAAACAAAACTCAAACCGATTAAAAATTTCGGGCCATTATCCATTACACCAATCGCACATCAAATCTTACAGCACCTAGCATTTTCAAGTAGTCACTCATCTAAGTAGTGACCAGACTCGATGTTTCTTAACTTCAGTATATGTAGGGGAACCGGTATTTCAATCTGAAAAGTCTGTAAGCAAAGCATCTAAGAACAACCGTAACACTACAAAACTTGCCAAATTAACACACTCGCCTATCACAGAAACTATATCCTCAATTCCTGAGTAAACATCAAAGAGCACTCCGTGTCTCCGCTAAAAATTATAACTAATTTTTGCTCGATGGTGATCGTTAGATGACGATAATAGTCTTAACTTTCAACCACATGATAACTGGTAATCTTTCTGCATTGAACTTGAATTTTCTCATGCACACATGAGGTTTCACAAGAATGAAGAATAATAACAATACAAATGTTAAATTCATTGGTCATTTACTTAGGGTTTCATCTTCCTTTATTGATTGAGTGTTTGTATCTATTTTCTTCAGAGAAGTCAAGTTTCTTTTAGAATTTCTCTTTATAAATTGAGTACAGTTCTAGCATTATTGACCAAATTAATCACAATTGAAAATGATTCATGGTCAAGAAAATTATCACTCATACAAGTGAATTATTTAAAGATGCTATCTTTCAATTATGTCTGGTCACGTTTTTAAAGCAACTGTCCACAACAATTTATTTTTGTTTTAATTGCAATTCCCCACACCCAACAGACAAGAAAAATTATATGCTGATTGTATAAGCATCATAGTAATTAGTTGCCCACTCCAAGTTTGTCTTCGAGCAATTAAAAATGGCGTGACTTATTTTTATTTGAATTGAATTTTTTTATGTTTGTTTATTCATTTATACATAACGCATTTTTATTGGCTTCTACTTTTTTTTTTTTTTTAGAAACTGAAATTTAACTGATTTAAATAATCAAGACGATTTTATACTGGTGTTCATAAGAGACAAGAACATTCGATTCTGGGTTGGTAGATTAACAGGAGACAAAGATTTCATAGATGTTATAGATTCACAGAACCTTCTATGAAAGTGAAACAAGTTTTATAGTACAGAATTTCTAAGGACGGAATTCTTTTGAAAATCAGTCTGAAACATTTGAGCTGTTAACTTCGTTTAAACACTGTTGTTTTAATAGACTTTTATTTCATTGGTAGTATTTTTTAAGTCAGAAAATGTTTTCAAATTATAATTTCTTTCTAAGATAATGATTTACTTATACAAGTCATATTAATTAAATCATGGCTGTTGGTAGAAGAGGATGCATAACTTTCCTAAGGTTATTAAGTGAATACAAGGACCTGACTGGAATTGAAGCTCTCTTCTCCGATCTACAATTCTAAGCAATGATCCATTTCACCATCTGCATTTCCAGGCTGACGGCAACTGGTATTTTAAAATAGTCATATATTTGGTACTGTCTAGGCTTGACGTCCGATAAAATTTGTTTGAACGTGATATGGCCGGAGGCTCACAGTAAATGTTTAGTCAAGCCTCAGGATGACGTCAATGTTAGCGGATATGTTATGAGGGAGAGGTCAATTTGAAGTTTAGTGTAAGGTGAGAAAGATATGTCTAGATGCTTAATGCAAGGGGGTAATAATTATGGGAATTTGATTATTTTTTATCAATAAGCAATAAACTGGGAGTGCTAACGAATATGTGGTGCGCAAAAATCATTTAAATGGTCAAATATATCGAAATTAATTAACGGAGTGGTTCTGATAATTTTTTAGTTGGAGATAGGCAAAAATTCTCATAATAATAAAAAAAATTTCATAGAAAAAATGAAAAAAACAGTTGGGTAGTGACCCAAGCGTAAGACGTCTTTAATTTCTAGAATCGTCGGCGTTATCATCAGTTCACCGCTGATTTGCGACAGTGGAAAGAAAAAAAATTGGAGATCGGATACGACATATATGCAGGCTTTACTTTGCAATGAGCATGTTATTTTTTATAGGTTTACATTGGAGAAATCGTTAGTGTAATAAAATCTGGTTGTAGTACTAATTGAATTAGAATACATGACAGTTTGGGTTACTTTGAATGTTTAATAAAATATAATCTGTGTGATATATATGTGCGCGTTTGTAATATCTTATAACTGTTTATAATAAAACAAATTTTAGTGCAACACTAGAGCCGTTGTGTTTCGGTACTAATTTTGTTAGTACCTCGTACTGTCTGAGCAGGTGTTATCAACCTAGTACCAAAACACAACTGCTATTATGTTGCACTCAAATTTGATTTTATTATAATTAATAAAAATATTACTACAAATATTCTACTAAGTATCGAGCACACTTTAATTATTAAATTACTACAGTGGACCGTTAACCAGTTTGTATTTACAACTTCTAATATAATAGACTAGCATAAAGACGCGCACTCTATAAAAGTGGATGTCCTGACTATTACAAAATAGCTGTAAAATGAAATTGAATAAATCGTGCAAAGGTAACTCTTCCACGAAATTAACACTGAATTAAAGAACATTAATCAAAGTGTCATTAACAATGACTTTCTTAATTACATAATTGAACAAATTAGATAAGCATTAGAAATAGTAGCATAAATCACAAAGAACATAATTTCTCAAATAATCTTAAATGTATAATTCTACTCTACCGTAATCAAATGCAGTGATTAAAAACAAGATAAAAAAATCCTAAAAATACAATAAATCCTAATATATTTCTTATTGACCCAGTAAAAAAAAATATATATATACTATACTAAATCTAACACAACTAATTTAATTATACACAGTAACTCTTCTCTATTAACTAGTGTTTTGCAAAATACCAAAATTGTTTATCAGTTTAAATGTCCTTTGAAACATGTTCTGACAAAGTGAGCATATATGTTAAAACGACAACAGCGTTATCAAGATGTCTTTCGCACATTTAAAGACACCTTCCACTTTTAAAATACAGCAAAATATGTTGCCTAGCACGAATGTATAATCAGTGCGTGAAATACATGTATATTTTGAGAGAAAAGAGTGTGAAAATCAAAGAATTAAAGGCTTCAGACTCAGCTTTATAAATTTAGGTAATTTTATATTTCTTTAATTGTTTTTTCAAGGTAAAAGAAGCTAATTACAGAGATCGTTGTGAAACAAATTCTCATAAAAGTATTCTTTCTTTACAATACAATCAATTATTATAAGTAGATTCAAATCTAGGAACACACAACCAGCTGGCTGGTATTGTAGTATCACACTATTAATTTACAAATTTTCTCGAAAGCCTGTCATGTTTTTGTTTGCAGCTCGCCGAATTCTGACTGACAGTCTCCTGCAAAATCACGGATCCAGTTCCCTTATTCTGTCTTCTATCTCGATTTCATTAAATAGGCACAAAACCGGCGTGATAAAGGTAGCTGCAGAAATTGAATTTTTCCTCTCTGTATAAGTCTTACCAACTCAAAATGAATATCAGTTACCGATTTTGATTAAGTCTTTGGCCCTTTATTGCTGAGGGGGAGAAATTTACTCTTATTGCTTGCCTGTCCATACCAAAAAATAAGGTAAGCGAAGACAGAAAATTTTTATATTGCAATTTGACCTGGTGGCATGCAATCGTCAAAAAATGAAGACCATGTTATGTCTGCAGTCCACCGACTCAGATTCAATCAATTCGTTTACTTTCCCGAAAAATGTAAATCCATTTTTCTCATTCTATTCAATTTTAGATAATTTTCATATCTTTCAAATCAATACAAAATTAATACCAGTCACCTGGAAATAGGGTTACAGTTGTACAAAATAAATTTTTAATGATATTAAATCTATTGACGTTTTCTACAGTTTTGATGGACACACATACACACGTGTGTAAGATATTAGTTGCTTATTCGTTGTTTGTATTGGATTATCATTATCATTCTGTAGGACCGAATTTCTGTTGCACTTAGTTTTTCTGCATCTGTGAAGTGATTTTCAAGGTTCACTGCCAAATAAGATGACCCGGCATTATTTTCTTTGTTTCTCGGCATTTTGCTTAGTTTTGGGAGTGAAAATATAAGTGCAAGCGTTTTGTTTTATCCATATTTATATTATTATGGTCACTACATTCTCTGTGAATCAGACTGAGGTTCGCGATCAAAGAGCGTCGCTTCTAAGTGAAACGTAACAGTTGTCTTTTGGTCAACACCCTCAAATCAGTCCGTCACGATTTCTGACTGAAATCTAGCATTCGTCCAGTCATTGAATATTGCTTTCACTTCTAATCTTGTGCTTCTGCAATGTCATTAGTCCTGACCTGATATTTCGGCATCAGTCAGTTTCCCAACCCCGTAATGTAGCTTCCATGTATCTTTTTCTATAAATATTTTTATTGTAATAGGTTTGAACTTCTCACCTTTTGTACCTTGATTTTACAAGTGTACGTGCGGTACTAGACTGGAAGCCAGGTTTTACCATTTTAATGCTCAAATGGCAAGATGTAAATTCTATGGGAAATGTTTTTTTTTCCCCACATTCCTTGCTTGTATAACCTCTCCTCCGGCTTTCTGCTTTCTGCTTTCCATTCAACTTTGATCTTCAAAGATTTAATTACAATACCAATCTTTATCTTAATTCTTACCTACTTATTTCTTATATCTCCTGAATAACGTTTTTATTTTACTCATATTATTTCACACTCACTCTTTGCCTAATAGTGGCTTGCTTAGAGTTAAAGGCGTTTAAAAAATCATTTGTAAATTTTCTTGATTCAACTGAAAACAATGCCATACGTAAAACTGAATTAATATCCATCGCGTTTCTAAATTTTCTCTTAATATCTTCCGTGACCCTGAAGACACTTTTGCAGCAGAATATTAATAGCAATGAGAGAATCGTTTTCAAAGCAAATTCATTGACCACCATTTTTATGAATCCTAAACCAATCAAAATGCATTAAGCTATTGTAAATCTCTTACTTTTCGTTGGAGACAGTTTATTTATTATTCCTGGACCGGCAGATGTAAATTGTACTATGTTGAGTCGAACTTGTCTATAATATTTTCCGAAAAACGCTCTCATTTTGTAAGTTGCGTAGTCTGAGTATTTCCGTTAAAGACAATCGCTCAAAGATAAGGTTTCCTAATAGAACCCAAAGACTGTCAGTAAAATTTCAATTGAGAAATCAAATTTAATTCACTGCTTTGTCTAGCATAGACTTTTCGCACATTGGTGTTTCACTGGGTATATGAAACTAATGTTTCTTTTGTTTTTATTCTGGATTTTGATCTCACCTCACATTCGCAACGGAAGCTTCTTCAGATATTTTCTTGTTAGTATATGCTTATCATGTTTGTAATTTCTTTCTCAAGTATCTGTAAATCAGTTTTTTGTTACAAATGTCTTCGAACTATTGTGATTTAATTTTTTTTTATATAATATCTGTTCAGGACATTCTTTTCATAATTCCCACTTTAGCTTTCTCACGCATTTATAAACTCTCTGTTCTCGTCTGAAGTAAACTTTAAGACACACTGCTAAAGTTTTGCACCTGACTATATATTACGAATCTTGTGAAACGAATGTAAAGTTGAAATTCGAGAGGAAGTCGATGTTTATGAATTCTATTGGGAGACTGTATCTCCTAAACTTGTAATTAGCAATTTGTAAATTTATTCATTGGCGACACATTTATCACACTCTCACGTATTTTTGCTTCTCATTTCTGAAAATGTAGTGAAATTGCCACATGTATTGGTTAAAATAAAAGCAAAATATAGTATATATTATTTTCAAAACGAATATTTTCTAAATAATTATTTTGTGTATTGTTGTAAATTTCAGAGTTCAATTGAAGAAAAAAAGATGTGCCCAAAGACTAAAGAGAAGGAAAGAAAAATGCTGACAGAACTAGCAAAACAAATCAAAGATTACATTTAAATTTATCAGTCCTACTGCTTATAGAGGCAAGGCTGCTAAGGCTTAATATATAGTGTCGCAAGAAGGGGGATCTATAATATAAGTTCATTGTTTGTTGTCTTTCCTGTTTTTCCTCTGTTGTAACACTATGGTGAGTGTGTGTGTATATATATATATATATATATATATATATATATATATAATCACTTATAAGATTAAGAACCAACAAGATGCCTAATAAAACAACAAACCACCAAATAAGTTATAGTAGATATTTCTAAATAAAACGTTATCAGCAATATTTGGGAATGTGCGTTGTGGTGCAGGGGATATCGACTCTGAACAATATAAATCGGTGAGCCGAGTTCAAATTCCAGTTGAATTCCTTGCATTCACTTACGCACAAATACCCTCGGGAAAGATATTATTCCGTCTCTTCCGTCCAGTTGTGGGTCAAATAATAGGACAGATTGTGTTCTAAATCATTGGCTAGCAACCAGTCTACCACAGAAAACAATGGCAACCTACTGCAGGATAATATCTGCCCAGTCAGTCATGTCCCTTTTCTAGACATGATTAACAAAAAAGTGTATCACGTGTGACACTGAAGTAACTGATATGTTAGTCAGTTAAATGTTGAAAATTGAAATAACATTGATTGCTTAATACTAACCTTTCCTTTTTTTTGTTCTGGGAAACCTTCAATTGAAGAACATAATCTGATATTTAATTCAGAAAGAGAAAGATGTGAATTAATGCCATGGCAAGTAAAGTAAAACTGAGCAGAAACCTTTTCCTTTATAACGTACAATGCTAAAAAATCGATTTGTAGCTGGGACGATTTTTATTAAACGGACAAATGGACGTCAGTCATCATTCGTCAAATAGTAGAATTTTTTTTATGAATTATTTCCCTCTCGTTAATTTTTCAAACTATTTCGCAAGGCATCTTATCGATCGAACTATAAACGAATTGTTTCGTCAGAATTGTCGTTGTCCGCAGAAAATAACTTCATTCACCATCGTTGATATATGTCTAGTTATTTTTATTCTTGTCTTCAGATCAATATAAATTTACAGAAGAAATATTTAATAAAGGTGAAAGAAAATTCCTGATTAAATCTAGCATCATTGATGTACAGCGTATTTGAGCCACTCATCAGTATAAATTGTTTCTCGCTTTACATTGAGAAATATTCTTTATTAGATTCAAGGTTGTTAGTAGCGTCAATTTAATTGTTTTTCTCGAAATTCTTGTTACTCCTTTCCGAATGTATATCATTGATTATGAAACTGGAAAAACTAGAGAAAAAATGTATTTATAAAAAAGAATATTAAAAATGTCTGCATATAAATGGATTGTGTTGTTTTTCGCCAAATCATATAAGAAACACATATACAGATTTACATAATATAATACTTGATTACAGACTTGATTACAGACTTGAATTGGGACGTTATAATTACCGCAGTCAAAAACTCGTATTGCACCATATTGGTGTAGATAGATTAAACTATCGCCCGGTTCACACCCCACCCACGTCTATTGAACAGGTGAAGAGGCTCATCCCTTGTTTCCTGTTTAGGAGTGAAAAGATTGGAAAAGAGAAAACCGGAAACCGCATCCTATGTAGCTCCCTGCACATCAGTGGCGTTACCGCCTTGCTCGGGGGTGATATGATTAAAAAAAATCCTATCATTCGAAAATTATAATATTCAATGGCTATATTTATGTCTGGCTGATGTAAACGGCTATATTAATGTGCTTTAATGATTCGCTTTCTGTAGATTATCAAACATTTGTTATTTAAACCCAGAAATGATTTTTTAAATAATTGTTTCTGATATGTCCCGAAATGGGATATCTATATATCATTCGAGGTGGTTAAGGCAAATGTAACCGGGTGGAACAATCTAGTAAGTAGACGTAATGTACGGTACTCGTCCTATGCAGTATCCTGAGATGTAGGCGTAGTCAATAGACGTAGACCAATAGCAGTAGATCTCTAGTGGATGACTAATAAATCTCTGGATCTATATGCGTCCTCACCATCTTCTGTATTTATGGTTGACACCAGCCAATCACATTACTGTGAGTGGGGAACCAAAGTGTATTACCTATTCATTACATCAGTTTCTATACAAGTTTTGCGAATAGCGGAAGGGGAAAGGGTATTTGCATCTTATTGAATATAACGAAATCATTGGCACTCCGATGTAGCAGTGTCTTGCGTCGGCAACCCAAACGGGCCAGAGTCGGGTGCATGTTTTGTAAGAGAGTGTGGCGACTGTTAATTGGTGAGCGTTGTTCAGAGGGTGAATCCGACAGCACTTCGTGATAAACAGAATTGGTGTCGCTTGTAGCCGTTTACATTTACAGTGCTGAGCGCTCAAATGCATAAAACGTGGTATGCTCATTTTGAGGGTGGGTCGTTGTTCGAGGTGCTGTTCGCGTGAGAATAGGATTTCGGTTTGCCTGTTTGGAAAACTTTCTTGTGGTTGCTTCCTACCAACATATTTTGTTTCTTTTTCTAACATCCGATTAACAGTTTTGAATCATTATCAATTACATCATCCGCAGATCCATGTTGACAGACCTGCTAATCATAAGTGGTCACCCATCTAAGTATAGACAAGGTATAACGTTGCTTAACATTTGTAATCGTACGGAAACCTAAGTAAGGAAAGCGTTGGTCTTACTACATTTGATTTTACATCTTAATTTCTTTTTCTTTTTTTTTTAAAGCATATCACCCGGAGCAAGGCGGTAACGCCACTGATGCGCAGGGGGCTACGTGAGAGTAAAAAGATTGCAAAAGAGAAAGCAGGAAACCACTTCCTCAACAGGGAACAAAGGATGAGCCTCTTCACCTGTTCAAGAGACGTGGGTGGAGTGTGAACCGGGCGATAGTTTAGTCTAGTCTATCTACTCCAATATATATGTTTTATGCGACCGGCCATTTTAATGAGTTTGGTTGAGCGCACAAAGGCTAACTTACGGCACCTGTGTGTATAGGGGTGGCCATCTTTTATAAATTTAGTCATATACATGCGGCTCACTGAAAAACGTCTTTTTCTACCCACAGCGTACATATTAATGCTGCTGTTTGTACTCTCGGCAATTAACATTAATCTTAATGTACACGGGTGAGCACCTTAAAGAATCTGGTATGTGAGCGTTCATCTTATTGAGCCTGTTTGTATGGCCAGCAGAGAGCTTTATACGTATGCTTATACGAGAACGTTTCTGTCATATAGAGAAGAAAGAATTACGGTAAATGTTCGTTTTAGGTATGTATATGCTGAACCCAAATCAACAATTAGTTATTGAAGAAACTTACTTTTTTTTATTTGAAAGTCCATAAAAAAACGAACTATATCTCGCACTTTTTCTCTCCCGTAACTCTCACGAAGTCATGTAATTAACTGCAGAATGACGTTCTACGTAAGCAGCAATTTTCTGTCGATTTTCTTCCTTTATTGAAACTTCCGGCGATGTATTCCTGTTATGAAAGTAATAAGCGTAGAAATATAATGGCGCATTACTTTCATTACTAGAAGTACATCGCCGGAAGTATCCAGAAATGAAGAGAAATCGACCAAAAATCAGCCAAAATTCGTTCACATACGCAGTACGTCATTCTGCAGTTAATTACATGACTTCGTGAGAGTTATGGGAGAGAAAAAGTGCAAGATATAGTTTTTTTTATAGACATTTAGATAAAATAAGTTTCTTCAATAACTAACAATTGATTTGAGTTCAGCATATACATTTGCAAAGGGATAATGCTATTTTAGATAAATTTGAAGGGGAAAAGCGTCGGGACTTACAACGACAATTTACCAAAATTACTTTAATATAGTTTCCCTTCAGTACTGCTGTATGGTAAATAGTTTGCGATTTGTTGTAAATCGTATTTATACATGTACAATAATTTATAACATTTTTATAAATGGACGCGGTCTGTACTTATTCGAAAACTATTTAATTAATTTTGCGAGTAACACTTTCTTTCCAGAAGAGAAAAGGGAAGATGTGTTTAGATGTATACACTCAGAGATTTTAGCATGGGACAAATTTCCGGTCAATTAACAATATTAAACTTTTGTTGAATTTTAAATTTACCATTGAATAATCTAATTCACCACTTTCTAGCGAATGTAGATTAAATGGTCATAATTCGATGAAACAATACAAACTACATTTTATAGTGGAAAACAAAAAACAAGTAGAGTTTAAAGAGGGGGCAGATAATTTACTAGCATAAAAACAAAAATGACACCACAGTCATTAGATGAAATATGCATTTGTGAGTGATGTGCATTATTATGTGAGGGCTTTTGACAAAATACGCCACAAAGAATTGATGGAGATGCTCGGCAGCCTTGATATATTTGGGAAAGACTTAAGAGTAATCGGGAATCTTTACTGGCAGCAAACCGCTTGTATACGTATAGGTAATGAATTCAGCAGATATAGAAAGGGGCGTAAAACAAGGATGTGTCTTTTCACCTGATCTGTTCAAATTGTACAGTGAGAATATTTTGAGGGCCCTAGAAATTATGCCTAGATTTGTCATAGGCCACAATTTAAACAACCTATGATACAGTGCAGATAGCAGACACAGAAAGGAAACTACAAGACCTCCTATAGAAGGTAGCCGAAGAGTGATGAGAAAGGACTACAAATAAACAGCAAGAAAACCGAATGTATGGTCATCATTAAAAAGGGCAGCCTAATATGCCAATTACAGGTCGGGGATACTAGAATCAAGCAGGTACAAAAATTTAAATACCTAGGAAGTGTTATAACAGAAGACGGAAAGTGTGACACAGAGATCCGAAGGCGAATTGGCATGGCGAAGGAAGTATTCCAGAAGTTGAGTAAAGTATAAAGAAACAGGACAATTTCACTCGGAAAAAGGAAGAGAGTAGTGGATTGCTATATGTTGTTAGTTCTTCAAGATGGCAGTGAATGCTGGACAATATCATGGAGGAGAACCTCGAAGCAACTGAATTGTTCCACAGAAGGATGCTGCGAATATCATGAATCGAGCATGTGAGCAATGATGAGGTCCTAGAAATTATGGAAACAAAAAGAAAACTAATACTGAGCATCAGGAAGGAGGGCTTGGAGAACCTCATACTAACAGGTCAAATACAGGGAAGGAATGACAGGGGAAAGCAACGGATATTTGAAGGACCTAATCAGGTGGATGATGGAACGAGGGTTGCATGGTGTAACAGGAGAAGGCATGCTAAGAGCCACCAGGGATAGGGAGACACGGAAAGCCATGATCGCCTACGTCCTGAAGGGATAGGGTACATAGAAGAAGAACAGTGATAAGGTAATCATTGAGAGTGAAACTAAAATAAATTTAAATCAACACACGATTTCGTAAACCTGTATTTGAATATTCTGTTCGCATCACATCACGTTGAAACACCGGTCCGCGCGCAATCACCGAAGTTAAGCAACGCCACGCCTAAATATTACGTAGATGGGTGAACGCTTTGGAATACTAGACGCTTTAAGCTTGAATGTGTGGGTGATGCAAAGAATACTGGCACAGAATTGTTAACCAGAGCTGTGTTCGAATTCTGTATGAGTATATTATAGTCACTTACGCGCAAATACCATTGAGAAAGGTACGAATCAGGTACTTCTCTCCATAACAGTGATACTAAAGTAAAACCTGTTTCAATAAACCATTATTTCCCCAAACTAAAAAAAAATCTTACATTATAATTCTTTTCTGGCTTTAAATAACATATAAATGGTTGATAAAACGTAGAGAACGAATCAATTAATCGATCGATCTATCGATTATTTGCTCGTAATCAGCATGTGTTTTATTATGTGTATGAGTACGTTTATCTTATAACTTTTTTTCCTTTTTATGATTTCACTCCAAACAGGTCGATAATGTCATTAGGACGCACACGATTAGAAAAGAGAATTGGAAAAAGTTAATACGCAAAGAAACGAAAAGGGCAATAAAGAAGTAGGTTTCAGGAAGACAGATGGAGATTTATGTTGCAATTAAACATTTGAAGATTCTGTGTAAAATGGAAGCAAGAAATAGGCAAGAAGTACAAGAAAATAAACTATCAGAATAGACGCTTGTATTCTAATTTAACAACAAAATGGTGAGACCTATTTGCCACTTTTATTTTTTATAATCATATCGCACCAAGCAAGGCATTTACTGCCACTGTTTTGCAGGGGCTTACATAGAAGGAAAGTTATGAGAAAGTGACAGGTTATACACCCCTTATAGGGTGTCAGGAAGTGTGTAAGAGAAAAATGATTGTGGCCATAAAATGAGGGACCAGTTTATATATTGGTTGTAATGTAGAATTGATCCCCCACTTTATAACCACATTATAATAGTATAGAAGTTTTTTTTTATAATCATATCGCCCCAAGCAAGGCATTTTCTGCCACTGTTTTACAGGGGCTTACATAGGAGGAAAGTTATGAGAAAGAGGGACAGGTTACAGCGCTTTTCAGAAAGTGGGTAAGATAAGGGTTAAGATACTGAGAGTGGAATAGACAGAAAGGAGCATAATAGAGAGGATGCAAGTTAGCAAGATAGATGACTTTTGACTTTACACTTAAAATCCTGGAGATTGTAGCTGTCATGGAAGCAAGTAAACGGAAGGGAATTCCACAGGTGGGAAGTGCGAGAAAAGAAGCTGATGGAGAAGAATTTAACATTTTATTGGTTTCACCGTAAGAGGGTGGGACATAGTTGCTCATCTTGTGGCTCGAGCAAATTCATGCATAGGAGTAACCACAGAGCTAAATTCATCACAGCAGAAGCCGTGAAAGTATTTGTAGAAAAGACACAATGAAGCCACAATGCGCCGGTGAGAAAGTGACTGTATCTGAACTGCCAGGTCGGGATCGATCACGTTATACATTCTCCGTTGGATTTTGTCAAGGATCCCTATGTGGAGAACAGGGACACCCGACTAGATATGGCAGTAGTATTCAATGCACGGGCGGATGGTAGATTTATATATGTGCAAGATTGTTTCAGACGGGAAAACCTTCGTGGTTCCGTACAGTGAACCGACCTTCTTAGGAGCGGATTTAGCCATGGATTTTACATAGTCGTTCCACTTGAGTTCTTTTGTGAGAGTTAACCCGAGGAAGCGCAGTAGTAGTACGTTTAAACGTGCGGTGGATGCTCTAAGAAGAATAGTTTATCTGAGCATTTGCCTTTGTAGAAATGACGGAGGAAAGTCATATGTTGAAGTCTTATTTAGTACTAAAGAATGTGTTATTTCTTCCCAAACATGCAACAGCAGTTACGAGAATAAATACATTCGCTTATATTGTGCAAAAAGAAAAGAATGTAAAGGTCCAAGGCGTACAGAAGCATTGAGCATGAAAGCGTGAGAACTTAGATCCCTCATATGTTTCCTGAATGTTTCTGCAGCAAAAAACAGCTCTACATTAAACATAACTACCTTCTATCAGCGACAACTGCAGAGGGAACCTCTACTGAAATTCATATATAAACTTGACTCTAGAATAAGTATAAAAATGTAATAGTTGATGCCTGAGTGACTTGTATTTTATGGCTTCTCAACTATTTGAAAGTTACGTTCAATGGAGTAATAAGAATTGCATTTTATCAGAACGTTGAGGATAGATATCGGTGCATCTTGGACTTGAAGTGACGAGGATTGTCGTTCTAAGGGTTGATCGCTAGATTGATTGCTTTGGCTTATTACGGTTTATCAAATATTTCTATATTAATTAAAGGTAAAAAGTATTTTTAGATTGTATGAGTTTTTCAGAAATAATGATTTACAGACGTAAGTCCTATTACTAAAACCCCAGCTGGGTGGAAAGAAAAGTGGATTTATGCCTATTGGAGGGAAAGTGACGAACCCGTCTGGAATTGTTTAATTTCGTTGATCGTGCGAGAACTGGCGTGATATGTCCGTAACCCTTCAACATTTTAGGAGAGCGTACTTTAGAGTTGGATGTTTGTTGGTGTTTAGTGGATATCGACTCGGAACGACAAATCGGGGAGCCGAGTTCGAATTCCGGGATATTCTTCTTCCAAATCAATCATGTCTCTTTCCAGACATGATCGCCCAAAGCGTGTATCACGTAGGGTACTTAACTAACTTTAGAGATATACATCAAAGAGCAGCCTATAGCAAATGTGAATAAAAATGTACTGATGTATATTCATTGATACGTTTTCTATACCAAATGTCCTACTGAAATTATGGCATGTTTATATTGAATACTAGCAGTATAGCCCAGCGTTCCTCGGGTGTAATGAAAGCTTTAAAACTAATCCATGGTCCTGGAGCTCAGACTCTTTGGACGTTGGCACGAAAGACTAAAAAGCAATAGTTGTTTCCAGTTAAAGAGAAACCGTAGACTGAAAGAAAAATGAATGGATGTAAGTCAAATTTTGATTTCCTGGTATCGATATCAAATAATTTGTTTTGTCGTAAACTGAATTTTGAAGGCTAAATAAGTCCTCTGAGTAAATGGTATCATGGCTGAGACTATACGTACTCAGAGACAAACCTAAAGCAAACACTAAAATAAAAGTGCTGAAAATCTGATTTTGATCACAGCCGGTATCTTGCCTTTATATATATATATATATATATATATATATATATATATATATATATAATCGATTTTTTGCACTATTGTAAGAACTGCAACCTTGAAACTTCTGAATATCGTTTCTTATGTCTTTGTCTATGAGTGTATCAAATTTGATTAAAATAGGACCAGTCCTTCTATAACCCGATTTTTTCGATTATCGATTTTCAATATTTATCAGGTGTACCTCGGCACAAAACCTAGCAGACACTTATAGTACAACTATGTAAATTTTCAAGAAAATCGGTTCAGCCGTTTCAGAGTCTATAGGTAACGGATACACACACACACACACACACACACAAAGTCCCATTTATAAATAAGTTTAGATTAGATTAGATTTACTTGTTGATTTGGTTGTTATCAGCTTAAGTTATATGCTTGCTTGGGTTCAGTACGACACGCAGTCCCCTGAGGTCTGCAGGAGAAATGAAACTTGCACTTTTAATTTATATCCTGCTTTATATAACGATGCCTAGTAGATGTTAGGTGAATAACTCTAGTAGTAAGTAAGTTCACATGTTTTGTCAATCCAAATTAGATTGTCTTTGTTCTGGTATCAATGATGATAGACAACCCTGTGTGTAAATATTCTATTTTCTCAGGTATTACAAATGATTTACACTACCGGCTATAATTCTAAGGCCGCCCCAGTGTTTTAAAAAAATGATGTATTTCATATTATTTTTACTATCAAGTGAATAATTGTAAATGAAAGTAGTTTGGTCCATTTGTTAATATTGCACAATAACATGTGCCTCAAATGAATTTATAAATATTTGATAATTACTTATATTGCAGTTTCATCATTGAAAGTATGAAAAAACATTAGGGTGAGTCTGACGAATTCATCTTTGTAACATTTTACAAGCCAAGAAAGTAAAATAATAACAAAAGAACCATTCTATTCTTATTTGGCAATAAATATTAAAAATAGTACGAAATACATCATCTCTTTTAAAAACACTAGGGTGGTCTAATAATTATGGCCGATAGTGGATATTTAATCGACGACATCTTGCATGTAGCCAATTACTGCAGTAAAGATAGACTTTTCTACACCAGCGTTTGAATGAAAGCAAAATATATTCTTTCAGTATAACATCAAACCAAAAGAGATTTTCTGAAGAAAAAATGCTAATAGTGTTTGATAAGCAACATTTCGTTGGGTGTACGTTTGATTGAAAACTTATTCTATTTTTTTTAATCAGTAGATTATGTAAGGAATATTATACTAAAGGGAAGATACAAAAAAGGCATAATTTAAGAGTAGAAAACATTTCGCTAAGTACACAAATGTATTGAAGTCACCATCATCAACACTGCGAAAAGTAATAGGAAAATAAAAAGGGAAAACAAATATCGATTTACATAGACTATTTTCATCGGGTAGTAATTAATTTTGAACGGTTTTATATAACATTTTTTATTTTATTTTTGTCATCAGTTTCGGTGCTGTGGATATTTTGAGGAATATCTGATAATATCCGCTTTGATTTGGTAGAATCAAATAGAAACAACGGAAAACTGGTTATTGGTTGAAAAGCTTCTATTTTTAATGTGGTAGACGCTCACACACACACACACATATATATATATATATATATATATATATATATATGTGTGTGTGAGTGACTATATTTTTTTTTAATCATATCACCCCCGGGCAAGGCGGTAACGCCACTGATGTGCAGGGGGCTACGTAATAGTGAAAAGATTGGAAAAGAGAAAGCCGGAAACCACATCCTAAACAGGGAACAAGGGATGAGCCTCTTAACCTGTTCAATATATGAGAGACTATATATATATATATATATATAAATATATGAGACAACATATGTATATTTTATATATATATATTTTTAATCATTTCACCCCAAGCAAGGTGAAAACGGCACTGATGTGCAAGGGGTTACGTAAATGTAAAAAGATTCATTAGAAAAGAGTGAGGAGTACAAACTAGTTAGAAAGGAACAACAGAAAGCAGGTGCGATGACAGATACATAAGTGGAGAGAAAGGGAAGGTTATACAGGGGAGGGGAGAGAGCTAGAGTCCAGTGGTTAGTAGATGAGTATTGACTTTGCATTTAAATTTCTGGAGGCTGTAGCCGTCAGGAAAGCAAGAATATGGGAGCGAGTTCCACAGGCGGGAAGTGCGAGAGAAGAAGCTGCAGGAGTAGAATTGTCGTCTGCATTTGGCTAACCTGACTGTGAAAGGGTGGGACCCAGTTTCCAGTCTGGTTGCACGAGTAAACACCTGTTGAGGAGGCGTCAGTGACTTAAGCTCATCCGAGCAGAAGCCATGAAAGTATTTATAGAAGAGACAAAGGGAGGCCACATTTCGACGATGGGGAAGTGGCTGCAGTCGAGTCGCCAGATCAGTACCTATCACATTACAGACTCTCCTTTGGAGCTTGTCAAGAACACTGTGGAGAACGGCAGGGGCAGCTGACCATAAATGGCAGCAGTATTCCATGCACGGACGGATGGTTGACTTGTATATATGCAGGATGGATTTAGGTGGAAAAAACATCTTGGATCGACGTACTGACCCAATCTTCTTAGCAGTAGATTTTGCTATGGATTCAATATAGTGGTTCCATTTGAGGTCTGAGGACAGGGTAAGTTCGAGGAGGCGTAGTGTATTACTCTCAGAGAAAATCACTTGGTCCATGCTTATGGGAGGCAGGAGAGGTTGCCTGTAATGGTCGACAGACAATAGCTTGGTCTTAGATTAATTGAAGTTGAAAAGCCACTTCTTTCCCCAGTTCACCACAGAGTGTAGATCCCGCTCAATGTCAGCAGCGAGATTATGTCTGTCCGCCACGACAGGTTTCTTACTGGAGCGGGAGTATATTGTAGTGTCATCTGCGTAGATGCCTACTTGGGACTTGATCTCATCTGCGAGGTCGTTGATGAAAATAAGGAAGAGCGTCGGGCCCACGATAGAGCCCTGTGGGACACCAGCATTCGTGCTGTTGGACGAAGAGGCACGCCCATTCAGAACGACCTTCATTTTGCGGTTCTTTAAGAAAGATTCGATTAGGTCAAGCAGGCGACCGGTAATACCATAACCGCGTAGTTTGCATATGAGGCCAGAGTGCCAAACCCTGTCGAAAGGCTTGGAGATGTCCAGAGCAACCGCGCGAGCCTCGTCAGACTCATCAAGTAGTAATACCGTATATTTTAGTACTGTAAGAAACATATGTACACGTACAGATATATATATATATATATATATATATATATATATATATGCACACATACGAACGCACACACACACACACACACACACACACACACACACATATATATATATATATATATATATATATATATATATATATGCACACACACTGAAACACCAGCAAAAACAAATATGTAACCAATACCATAGACATATAAAAACCCGTGTATATATCTACTGCTAAGAAGGTTGGGTCACTATGTCGATCAAGGATGTTTTTTTCCACCTGAATCCATCCTGCATATATACAAGTCAACCATCCGTCCGTGCATGGAGTACTGCTGACATTTATGGTCAGGTGCCCCTGCCGTTCTCCTCAGTGTTCTTGACAAGCTCCAAAGGAGAGTCTGTAATGTGATAGGTACTGATCTGGCGACTCGACTGCAGCCACTTCCCCATCGTCGAAATGTGACCTCCCTTTGTCTCTTCTATAAATACTTTCATGGCTTCTGCTCGGAGGAGCTTAAGTCACTGATGCCTCCTCAACAAGTGTTTACTCGTGCATCCAGAATGGAAACTGGGTCCCACCCATTCACAGTCAGGGTAGCCAAATGCAGACGACAATTCTACTCCTGCAGCTTCTTCTCTCGCACTTCCCGCCTGTGGAACTCGCTCCCATATTCTTGCTTTCCTGACGGCTTCAACCTCCAGAAATTTAAATGCAAAGTTAATAGTCATCTACTAACCACTGGCCTCTAGCTCTCTCCCCTCCCCTGTATAACCTTCCCTTTCTCCCCACCTATGTCTCTGTCATCGCACCTGCTTTCTCAGCTTTCTATTTTTCCTTTCTAACTAGCTTGTACTCCTCATTCTTTTCTAATTAATCTTTTTACATTTATGTAACCCCCTGCACATCAGTGGCGTTTCCGCCTTGCTCGGGGTGAAATGATTTAAAAAATATATATATATAGATATATACCTTCACCATATATAACAATGGTTTACAATTAAACAATATATATTCTGTAGAATAATATATGTGTAAAGTTTTCAGTGGAATAAAAGAGGGGCTAAAAGTTTAACATAGTTTAACCGGCTCCTGTGTCAACATTTAAATACTAGTTCCCTCCTCAGATTCAGCAGCTGCAACTGAGAGAGTTTTAGAGTTATCCTACCACTGTATGTACTGGATACTCCTTTGGGTTTTTCTATACCTACACTGCATGCTGAGATATATGAGAAAGACAATATATATGTGTATATATGTGTGAGGCAATACATATATATATATATATATATATATATATATATATATATATGAGAGAGACAAAATATATGTATAGGTGAGACAATTTATAAATATATATATATATTAATGTTTTATTAGAAAACAGACAAACTATGATACTTTTCTCTTATTCAGGTCATTTTTCATTGGTCAGACACGTGTCAGTCAATGAATTTAATGCCATACTTGAAACACGCTTTGGCGATCATAATTTGAAAGACTGGGCAGAAGATTTTCCCGCGGTAAGTTGCAATTACTGCGGTAGACTGGTTGCCAAACAAGGCTAAAGAATCCAGTCAGTCCTGCTATTTAAGCCATATCTGAAGGGAGAACAGTCATATTAATACTTTTCTTAAAGGTATTTGCAACGAATTCGACTGAAATTTGAACTTCCTATCAGATTTCTCGTTCCGAGTAAAACCTAGATAATTATATATGTTTGTAAGAATGATTGCATTTCTACGTGGGCATCAGATGGTAATCTGTGTTAGTGATTGTGTACGTGTCTGTCTATTCACCGTTGTGCTGATCGGTCAGCTCAGCACAACATTCTAATTTTTATGGTTGAATATTTTCAACCATCTGTTCTTTGTATTGGATCGATATAAGATGGATTCTATTAAGAATGAGAATGATCGTTTGTCTCCATGCAAATCTCTCTTGTGTTTTTACATGTATGCTTTTAGATCACGTGATGTGTCCCCCACAAACACATTTTTACATTGTAAACAACTTATTTGATGAATCCAAGTACTTGATTTGGTTTATTTTTCTTCCTAATTATATCACTAGTTTTCTTGGAGATACCACTCTAGTTCTTTCTCCACCCGACTGTGTATTTTGTTTTATCTTCTTTTTCTTTCTCTCTGTCTCTGCAACTATCTTCACGCCTGTTTCCGTCCTTCTCTTGCCCTTTCTCTGACACGCACTGCTGAGCCGTCTTTCTCTTCACTCTTCTCTTACCTAAACTTTTGCTCTTATGTAGACCTCTGCGCATCAGTGGCGGCTCCGCCTTGCCGGGGGTGAAACGATTAAAAATAATATGGGGAAAATTGCTGAACAAAGAGGAGAAGGTTTCGTCCTGAAGAAGTTATTTGCACTAAATTTAATATGTTAGTACGACTATGCATATATAGAGAGACCAACAAAATCTGTAACACCTAAGTTGAATAGGAGGCAAAGATTATGTCATCATTCACTAACTTAAACAACGAAACAATCGAGAAGAGTTGCAGAAGATTCCGAAGCTGTCTGGGCTCTGGTTGAAAACAATTGCGAGTTTATTAAACAAATTTACTCGTTAGCTTTTTCTAGATATTTTCTTATAATTTTGGTAAATGTATCTTTTAAAATGAGATATTAGTTTTATTTTGTGTAATTTTAATAAAAATTAATTCATCGGCCATTTATATATATATATACATAAATAATATATTACGTGTGTTTTGATTGCTTGTGTCTGTATTAGGAAGGAAAAAAGCAACATGTCCAAAATATAATTATTGCGTATTTATAACCACATACATTTAATTCACAACTGCTAAAATGGTTATAAACACGCACTCAAACACTTAGTAACTGACAGTCTTCTAACATACTCGCAGGTACGCATGTATCTATAATTACATTACTATTCATTCTAAGTATTTGCCTGCATGTGCAAAAGTGCGCATGAAAATATGTTACGATGAAGTAAGCTTCATTGTTATGGGATATCACGTCAACATTAATAACGTACGTCTGTCGTCTTTTGCTTAGGCCTTTCGATCACAAATCCGCGGTGCAAACAGCGATTTCAATAAACAGTTTATCTCTCCCGTGATGTGTATTTATTGAGCTTTAATCATTTCTTGTTCATTTATTAATTCTTGTTATTGTTGTCAGAACGGATTTTTATCTTTGTTTATCGTTTCATGAGTTGATGATTCCAAGACGTTTATGCAGGCTCCGTTGTTTCAGATACAAACCAGATTCTCTTATTTCAATATCTATATCTTACTAGTTCACGCGACTTTTTTTTATTTGCTATTTTTTCAAATACATTCTTTTATTTCATTCATTCTGGTTTTTCTGATTTGGCTTTCTGTCTTAGCCAGAGGTTCTGAAATATGAAATATGCATGGAAAGCAAATATTTCACAAACATTTGGCGATGGCTTTTCTTTTTTAATATTATACTCTTGCTGGCTCTTCCTGCACGTATTCGTTGCAAAATATCGCATCGGAATTCTTTGCAACTCCTTCCTTGTAATCTTTGCATCCCTATTCCTTCACGTGTTCTACTTGCATTCTCTTCGCATTTTCCTCACATTCACGTCGCATTCTCTTCCCTACTTGAATTCTCCTTCCTCCTCGCATCGTCATCGCGTTCTCTTTGAATCCTCCTCGCTCCTCACGTTCTCTTCGCATCCTCCTCGTTCCTCGCGTTCTCTTCGCAACCTCCTCGCTCTTCTCGTTCTCTTCGCAACCTCCTCGCTCTTCTCGTTCTCTTCGCAACCTCTTCTCGTTCTCTTCGCAACCTCTTCTCGTTCTCTTCGCAACCTCTTCTCGTTCTCTTCGCATTCTCCCCGCAAGTCGCGTTCTCTTCGCATTCTCCCCGCAAGTCGCGTTCTCTTCGCATCCTCCCCGCACCCAGCGTTCTCCTTCGCCCATCCTTCACCACGCACCCAGCGTTCTCTTTGCATCCTCCACGCACCCAGCGTTCTCTTTGCATCCTCCACGCACCCAGCGTTCTCTTTGCATCCTCCACGCACCCAGCGTTCTCTTTGCATCCTCCACGCACCCAGCGTTCTCTTCGCATTCTCCTTGCTCCTCAGGTTCTCTTCGCCTCCTCTCCGCTCCTCACCTTCTGTACGCATTCTCATTGCTTGTCCGTTGCCTTTTCATCGCATTCTCTTCGCATCCTCCTCCCTGCATGCGTTATCTTCGCATCCTCCTCCCTGCACGCGTTATCTTCGCATCCTCCTCCCTGCACGCGTTATCTTCGCATCCTCCTCGCTTCTTGTGTTCTCATCGTATCCTCCTCGTTTCTTGTGTTCTTATCGTATCCTCCTCGCATCTTCTACGTTCTTCGCGTTCTCTTCGAATCCTCCTTGCTCCTCGCGTTTTCTTTGCATCCTCCTCGCTCCTCGCGTCCTCCTCGCTCTTCGCGTCATCTTCGCATCCTACTCGCTCTTCGCGTCATCTTCGCATTATCCTCGCTCCTCGCGTTCTCTTCGCATTCTCTTCACGTTCTCTTCGCATCCTCCTCGGTCCTCGCGTTTTCTTCGTATTCTCTTTGCTCTTTGCGTTCTCTTCGCATTTTCAACGCTCGTCGCCTTCCTGTTCACTTGTTCGTCGCGTTCTCTTCGCATCCTCCTCACTCCTCGAGTTCTCTCTTCGCATCCTCCTCGCTCCACGCGTTCTCTTCGCAACCTCCTCGCTTCTCGCATACTTATCGTATCCTCCTTGCTCCTCGCGTCATCTTCGCATCCTCTTTTTTCCTCACATTTAGCTTATATTCTTAAAATGTGTCAGTAGAATTTTACTCATGCGAGCATGAATAGAGCTCTGGAAGTTGATATCAACTTTAACGCTAATGCTTATTTGAGAAGCACGTAGCCTTGAATAGATCTTAGACTTGAATAGCAACCTACCTAGAAGAATTTTAAAATTCAAACATTCGAGAGTGCAACTGAAAACTCTACTTTTCCAAAGTTGTCATGGCAAATCAATTCTTATGTCTTTCTCTCTCTTTTTATTTATGTTTTGCCATTCAGGGAAGAAAGTCTTTATTCACAACAGTCACTAATTGGCAATTGTTGGTTTTAAATTCATTGATCGCAAGAATTCGACGCTATTCATATCAGACCTAAAACAAATTGATCTTTACCATGACAACTCATCACCAATATATAAATCGGTCTTCAACAGTCATAGGTCCCTTACAACATGTTATTTGTAGTCCCCGAGAGTGCCTGATCTTATTCTTTGTTTTTTTGTAAGAAAAACTAAGCATAAACGAGGGGACAGAATATATGGTTAACAGCAAAATGGTAGGGATATTAAAATAGGGTAGGTAGGGAAATTTAGATATAAAAATAGCCTAAGAGAGGACTGAATTTGCGACACCGAGATGCAAAGATGTATTCTAAATGCTGAGGGGATTATTAACTGACAAGAATTTTGTTGGGAACAAAAGTCCTCCTATATGGCAGAGAATGCTGGACAATCTTAAAAATGAAAAAAATGCTTAGGATATCATGGGTCAAACATGTGAGCAACAAAGGGTTTTGCAGAGAATGCAAAAAGAGACGAAACTTCTACTTAAGACCAGGAAGAGGCAGTTAAGATCTTAGGCATATAATGAGAAAGGGCTTGGAAATTGCGTAAATTAATGCTAACACTGGATTTGGGAGAAGTAAAGAAGAAAGTAACAAGAAAGGACTAGAAATAAACTGCACGAAAACTGAATCAGTCATCAGTAAGAAGGGCAGCGCAAAATGCCAAATACAAGTTGGGGATACCAGAATCAAACAGGTACAAAAATTTAAATATCTAGGAAGTGTTATAACAGAAGACGGAAAGTGTGACACAGAGATCCGATGACCAGTCGAAGGAAGCATTCCAGAAGTTGAGTAAAGTATTAAGAAACAGGACAATTTCCCTCGAAACAAGGAAGAGAGTAGTGGATTGCTATGCGATGTCAGTTCTTCAATACGGCAGTGAATGCTGGACAATATCATCAAAGATGAAGGAAAAACTTGAAGCAACCAAAGTTTAGTTTTACAGAATCATACTGGATATAAAGTAAGGGATCAATTCCATATTACAATCAATATAAAAACTGACCCCTTACTTTGTGGTCACAGCAGTTTCTATACATTTATATTCCTAAGATCCAAAAGCACAAGGAGGCATTCCATGAGCTGAATAGAGTATTAAGAGTAGAATTTCCCTAGAAACAAATAAGAGTGATGGATTGCTATGTGTTGTTAGTTCTTCAATATGGCAGTGAATACTGGACAATATCATCAAAGATGAAGGGGAAACTCGAAGCAACTGAATTGTGGTTCTACAGAAGGATGCTGCGAATATCATTGATCGAGCATGTGAGCAATGATGAGGTCTTGGAAGTTATGGAAACAAAAAGGAAATTAATACTGAGCATCAGGAAAAGACAGCTGAAGTTCCTGGGACACGCAATGAGGAAGGAGGGCTTGGAGAATCTGATACTAAAAGGCCAGATAGAGAAAAAAAGAGACAGGGGAAAGCAACGGATGACATATTTGAAGGACCTAATCAGATGGATGACGAAACGATGATTGCATGGTGTAACAGGAGAAGGCGTGCTCAGAGCCACCAGAGATAGGGAAACGTGGAAAGCCATGATCGCCTACATCCTGAAGGGACAGGGCACATATAAGAAGAAGAAAAACATATTAAGAACTACAAGGGACAGGAAGGCGTGAAGTCTATGATCACCTACGTTCTGGAGTGACACGGTAAATAATTGAATATATCAATGTTCGATACAGAATTATAGGAAGTGATGGACATAATAGTACTTGTGCATTTATAACAATGTGTGGAATTTTAGAATAAAAACAAACAAAGATGACGAAATTGCCGTATCTGACCAATTCAGTAGGTAATTTTTGTCAGAATGACTTATTGATTTCATACCTGGCACCGAACTCGTTCAGCAATATCTGAACTGTCAGCTGTATACAACCTCTGGGAAGGGACATATCATCACCATCGTCTCACCACGGGCCAACCGCTGTCGGCTGTCATAGTTTGCACATCTCTTAGATCGCCTTTGATTCTAAGAGATTTTGAAAGTTTGGCTGTCTGCCTTGATTTATCATTTAGAACAGTCTCTTTGGCTGACCGGTATTTAATTTTCAAACTTTTCATCACTGAAAAATGGAAATTTTTAGTCAAAGTGTAAAAGAGAAATTTACACACGGAGGCCATTTGTTTTTATATGATTAGTCTAACAAAAGACAGCAGCATAGAATGCTCTAAATAAAGGAGGGTTTTTAGTCATTTATTTGTTTCTAAAGAGTTGACAAATATTTCGTTGCTTGCATATCGTTGATTTGTCTTTCTCTCTACAACCGCTTACTCAAAAAGAAATTTATCAAATATCGTAAACTACAATAGTTGAGGACTTTAAACAGCACTAATAAGTAAAATACATGTGACTTGAAAAAATGAAATAATCAAGATGTTAACATTGCACACTACTACGAACAAACGGCTAGAAAGGAACCCTCAGCAATACTGAAAAGAGCGATATCAGTGTATTTGGAAAATGTATTTTCTTGAGAAATCTTTTTATAAAAATATTCTAAAATTTAAACCGACAGCAATAGTCAGTTGTACATTGGGTGAATTTATCAATTTCACACTGATTTGCTTTTCTATCGTGTTCATTCCTTAAGTTTTTTTTTTTTCATTTAAATTACAGTTTCGTTTTTCATTTTACTTCACTTCCTTCCGTTTTTATTATCCTTATCTTACGAGTAAATATATCTCATTTCTCCAATTCATGATAATTACAGTTTCGTTTTTCATTTTACTTCACTTCCTTCCGTTTTTATTATCCTTATCTTACGAGTAAATATATCTCATTTCTCCAATTCGTGATAATTACAGTTTCGTTTTTCATTTTACTTCACTTCCTTCCGTTTTTATTATCCTTATCTTACGAGTAAATATATCTCATATCTCCAATTCGTGATAATTACAGTTTCGTTTTTCATTTTACTTCACTTCCTTCCGTTTTTATCATCCTTATCTTACGAGTAAATATATCTCATATCTCCAATTCGTGATAATTACAGTTTCGTTTTTCATTTTACTTCACTTCCTTCCGTTTTTATTATCCTTATCTTACGAGTAAATACATCTCATATCTCCAATTCGTGATAATTACAGTTTCGTTTTTCATTTTACTTCACTTATTTCCGTTTTTATCATCCTTATCTTACGAGTAAATATATCTCATATCTCCAATTCGTGATAATTACAGTTTCGTTTTTCATTTTACTTCACTTCCTTCCGTTTTTATTATCCTTATCTTACGAGTAAATATATCTCATTTCTCCAATTCGTGATAATTACAGTTTCGTTTTTCATTTTACTTCACTTCCTTCCGTTTTTATTATCCTTATCTTACGAGTAAATATATCTCATATCTCCAATTCGTGATAATTACAGTTTCGTTTTTCATTTTACTTCACTTCCTTCCGTTTTTATCATCCTTATCTTACGAGTAAATATATCTCATTTCTCCAATTCGTGATAATTACAGTTTCGTTTTTCATTTTACTTCACTTCCTTCCGTTTTTATTATCCTTATCTTACGAGTAAATATATCTCATTTCTCCAATTCGTGATAATTACAGTTTCGTTTTTCATTTTACTTCACTTCCTTCCGTTTTTATTATCCTTATCTTACGAGTAAATATATCTCATTTCTCCAATTCGTGATAAAAGCAAAACGTTTTACTTCTTCAAATCGCAAGCTGAATACGCTCAGCTATATTATTCAGTCGTTTTTCTCAAATTGAATGTTCATTTATATATTCTTTTTATCAATATTTTCGATGATATATGCTTTAATATTTATGAGGTGTATGCCGCCTAAAGTAATTTCTGAATAATTGCAAACGGAACAATTTACATCCTTCAGTGTTGTATCATGTCCTCATCCTAAACTTAAATTTGCATCTGGCGTTTCAGGAATTTCAAAATTCATAACCTCCAAACATTTCTATTTCGTTCGTTTTTTAGAGTATCTGATACGGATGTGCGTTGTGGTGCAGTGAATATCTCACGCAGAACGAGAAATCGGGTATCCGAGTTCGAATTCCAGTTGAATTCCTTACATTCACTTATGCACAAATATCTTTGGGAAAGCTATTAATACATTTCTTCTCTTAAGTTATGGGTTAAATAACAGAACAGATTGGGTTCTATAGTCTTGGCTGACAACTAGTCTCCCGCAAAATGTAATGGCAAACTACTACGGGATGATCTTTTGCTCCAGTCAAACATGTCTCTTTCGAGACCTGATGGCCCAAGCGTGTATCACGTAAAGGCTTCCACTGAGCATAAAGTGGGGGATCAATTTCGTATTGTTATGAAGTAATAAACTGATCCCCCACTAATTAATATTTAATAATATGATACATCTCTCCCCACTCTAACTATGATTCAAATAATAGAACAGATTGGGTTCTATAGCTTTGGTCGGCAACCAGTTTACCTCAGAAAGCAATGGCAACCTACTACGGGATAATCTTCTGCTCGGTCAGTCATATCTCTTGCGAGACATGATCGCCCAATCGTGTATTCCGTATGGAACTTAACTGACTGATACGAGAATCCTGTAAGCGTGTTTATTATCTAAGCAACTTAACTTAGCAACTGCAGCAAGATTTTCCTACTTCAGAAACCAGTTTTAGAAAGTCAGAGGATATATAGGTCGATATATTAAAAGGAATAATTAAGTTGAAGATGCCAATTACAAAGGATATCTTAATGTTGAGTAAAGATTGTGCGACAGCTATTTGAAAACATAGTGGACTACGGAAGACAGTCGAAAGTAATATTACACAACATTCTCCAAATTTTTACATTGTCATTTATTATTTATATGGTTAGAGAACTTTTTTAATATAATGTTATAGCCACTTTCATTAGCCCTGTTGTGATAGATATCAGCGCGGTATAAAAAATTGGAGAGCAGAGTTCGAATTCCAGTAGAATTCGTTTTATTCACTTAAAGGCAAATATTTTTAGGTAAGGTATTAATATCTCTTCTCACTCCATTATTGGGTTAAATAGCAGGATAGATCAAGTGCTATATTTTTGGTTGGCAACTAGTCCACCGCGAATAAAAAAGGTCAACCTACTGCGATAAAATCTTTTGCCAGATCAGTTATGGATAAAAAAAACCTGATCCGCCAATCGTGGCTGACTCGCTTTCACAGTCGTCGTCTTGGTTCAGGTAAAATGATAAAAATTGATGTGCAAATATAAAGATAATGATATTATTATAAATGACAGACAGGCATTCTCAACTTTTCGTGAGTGTCTTTTGGACATAACAAAACATTCCCGTGAAATGTGTCAACATTATTTACTTGACCGTGACAAGACATACCACAGAAGATAATCCGAACTGCCATATGGAGTTGCGAGAATCTACCATCACAAAAACATTCGCCAGTCGGACAAGGTTTATAGATATTTATCGCTATTTTGTAACATTGAAATATTATATAGCAAAGACAAACAAAAGGCGCAGTACATTTAACACTATACAGAAAGTATAATATTGAGAACAAAATCAAACACGTTGTTGGCCCTTTTTTCTATAAAATTGTATTGTTAGTCCGTTTGTGTCTAATTATATATTGCTGTTTGTTTTATATTAAATACATTTATTTTTACTATAAATATATATTTCTTATAATTTCATATTTCTTATAATTTCATGTTTCTTTTTGGGTATTCACTCTTTGTCAATATTTGTGACCCTAACATATGCTACCTTCAAGTCATGGTAAAACTCAGCACCATAGCAATTAAATGTTTCCCAGTCCTCACGTTCTCGAATGCTCCCGATCAGATTTCATGCTGCTGTATGTCGTCTATGGTTATACCATTTAAATCATTTCACCCCATGCAAGGTAGTAAAATCACAAAGACGCTGGAGTGGTAGAATAAGAGAAATATTATTAAAGAAAGAGAATAAATGGAAGTGTAATCAAGAAGATAATAAATAACGTTTGACATTTAAATTTAAATTTTGGAAGATTAAATATATTGGGATCTATGAAGCTGGGAGAGATTTCCACCGACGAAAAGTGATTGAAGACAGACTGTTAGCATAGAGCTTAAGATTACATCGAGCCGATTCAACTGTGAATATTTAAGACCTTACCACCATTCTAGTCCCGTGCGTAAAGGCTAGGTACCATTACAAAAATTTCACCCGAACCAATATTATCAAAACAGTTATACAAATAGCATAGGCAGATTAAATTAAGGCGGTAGATTAAATCTCCAAATATGCAACAGAAGCACTAGACCATACATGGCAGCAATATTCAAAATTTGGACGAATGCAGACTTATAAATATGTGAGATGTTTTAACGTCATGTCCCTTTAAGATAGAGGGTGTTATTACTTTCAACAGTTTATTTTTAATAGATGTATTTCTCTTGGTCTTTTAACAAAGGTCAGAAAAGTATTTTAAAAATATTTTGGTGCTAAATAGATTTTTATAAATACAGTTTTTTAATCAAGGAAAAGAGAAAAAATGATCTGACATCCGAAAATGTTCATCGTTCCCCCAAATAAAATCGGAGAGCTAATTTTGAATTCTAATCAGGTTTGGTACATGCACATCCTTGGGAAAATTTGAATCCATTTTCCCTTAACTTTGTTAAATATTAGGATTTGTTTATGCAAAACTCATTATCTCATAAGAATTATTTTTACAATTCAAAATATATTTCGCCTTTAAATAGCCTACAAAGTGTTGATAAGCCCCAAATTAATCAATCAGTCAATACTACAAAAGATTATTCTGTGGAACAGAAAAGTGATAGAACTTAATTTTCTATTTAGAAACTGAAGAAATAGATGTTAAACATTCCCTTCTCTCATGAAGTT
Organism: Ascarosepion bandense; assembly: GCA_037127315.1. Lineage (NCBI taxonomy): Eukaryota > Metazoa > Mollusca > Cephalopoda > Sepiida > Sepiidae > Ascarosepion > Ascarosepion bandense. The sequence continues at coordinate 305,413 of JBBBDQ010002023.1, forward strand.
AATCATACCGAAACCTTTGGTTGTTCCCTTAAACATACAATGGCACGCATTCTCACTTTCATAATTCTTATATTTAAACCTGCTATATTAAATTCGGATGTGCGTTGTGGTGCAGTGGATATCGACTCGGAATGACACATCGGGGAGCCGAGTGCGAATTGAATACCTTTTATTCACTTACGCTCAAATACCCTTGGGAAAGTTATTAATCCGTCTCTTCCTTTCAGTTATGGGTAAATAGGTAATAGGACAGATTGGGTTTTATAGCCTTGGTTGAAAGCAATGGCAAACTACTGCGGGATAATCTTCTGCCCAGTCAGTCATGTCTATTTCGAAACATGATCGCTCAAAGCGTGTATCACGTATGGCACTCAATTGATTGTATTAAATTCAACCGACAAAGTCTGTTGATTTTTTTACTATCTTTCTATTGTTGTATATCCTGACAAACATAGGGTTTAAATTGTGTAAAGTTTGCATGTTGAGTTTGTTTTTGTTCGAGTACTTTCTATCGTCATTATCAGGAAGTAAATGTTTACAGTAACGTAGACGAGGGTTGGTGGCTTTGTAATGGTAAATTTTGAGGGAAGCTTCGTTTCAAATTAAAATATATGCGTGTCTCCTATATTGGGCGTCATGTGTAGAACGTTTTCAACGATACTGACACTCTCGAAGACGAGCACATAAGTATTTCATAAGTAATTTCTGTCTTCTGGGGTGAGGGAATATCATTATTTTATGCGGACTCTTGTCTTCATCTTAGTTGTTATCATAACGTTTCAGGCCTTGTACCTTTGATCTTCGTCAGGTTTATGTCGATTCAGGGAAGGCGGAAATTAAACTTTAATTTAATCATTAATTTAATGACATTAACAGATGAAATAATGCAGTTTTCCACAGATGTAACAGTCTGGCATCTAACGTTTCAACTAAAAAAGTAGTCCTGCGTAGTCATTTATGGGTATGCAGAAATGACCACTTGCATGTTAAGATTTTTTTATAATCATATCGCCAGAAGCAAAGCAGTTTATTGCCACTGCTGTGCATGAGGTTCCATAGATGAAAGTTATGTGACAGGTTACAGGGCGTGTCAGAATGTGTGTAAGATAAGGGTTAAGATATTGAGAGTAGAGTGGACGGAGAAAGGAGCATGAGAGAGAGAGAGAGTTTACAAGTTAGCATAATAGGAGATGACTATTGATTTTACACGTAAACACCTGGAGATTGTAACTCTCGGGGAAGCAAGTAAACGGATGGGAATTCCATGGGCGGGAAGTGCGAGAAAAGAAGCTGTTCGAGTAGAATTTAACATTTTCTTGGTTTTACAGTAAAAAGTTGAAATCTAGTTACTAATCTTTTGGCTCGAGCCAATCCATGCATAGGAGGAACGAGAGAGCTAAGTTCATCGGAGCAAAGGCCCTGAAAATACTTGAAGTGACACAAAGAAGCCAGATTGCGCCGATGGGAAAGTGACTGTATCTTGGTTGCCAGGTCAAGATATATCACATTACAGATTCTCCTTTGGATTTTGTCAAGGACTTCTAGGTAGACAGTAGAGGCTTCCGACCAAATATGGCAGGAGTATTCAATGCAAAGGCGGATGGTAGATTTATATATGCGCAGGATTGTTTCAGACGAGAAAAACTTTCTGCTCCTACACAGAGAACCGGCCTTCTTAGCAGCGGATTTAGCTATGGCTTCGATATAGTCGTTTTACTTGAGGTCTGCTGTGAGAGTTATGAAGAATTTGGTGAATTAAATAACATTAGTATGCGATGATTCCTTAACTTATTAATTCTTACATTAAAACTTTGAGCCTCGAATTTGGTGTCATATTAATTTTGAATTCAATTACTGAGCCGGGCATTGTTTTAGAGGAAACAAGGTGAGTAATCACTGACTAGAGCTAAAAAGAACTACATGAAAAATCCCAAGACGTGGACAATGGAACAAATTCAGTCTACCCACGTAGAGTAAGTAAATAATCCAGTTCGAAAGATGGTCCGGAATGTTGTGACAGTAAAAAACAAGGATAAAAACAATAGTTTCAAATGGCGCAAATAATTTTATAAGTATTTTATTATATCATTATTTTATAAGCATTAATTTTATGAATAATTATACGAATTTTACAATGATGTCTCTTGTTGCGAATGGTTTTAACTTTTGTATAATAATTTCTCTGATTTATTTTTTCTTTACATTGAGTGATGGATGGCATTGATTATCTACTAATAAATATCTCGTTTAATTCCTGTATTTGGATTGTTATTAATATATATATATATGGTGCTATTGATAAGCTGTCGTCGAAATTATGCAAAAATGAAAATAAATAACACTGACATCTCAATTTAACAGACATTTTTGTGCAGTTTCGGTAAATTTATCTTGAAATACTAAAGAGTATATTCTTTCAACAAAATCACTATAGATTTCAACTACGGACAGCAGACGTGATTATCTTTGAAGTTTTGTAGGTCCTTCGCTCATCTGCGACCAACATAATAAGCGATAATATATGTATTACATACACACGTTATAATGATCTTAGTATGGAACATGTTAGGAAATTATTTGTAGTCAATGATTAGCTTTTTTATGTAACATATCTCTAGCAAATAACAGAAATCGCATCAGTTGAAGATTTTAACAGTAACAACTCAATTGGTTGCCCAATTTAACGCCAAAAGGGAATGACAGAATACTGACATTCAATTGTATTTTTCAAAAAACAAAATCCGCCTTGATCAGTACTAAAAAGAGCTACTCTACTTGAAAAAAAAACAAACTTTCATCTGCAAAAATGCAAAAAAATAAAGAGAAATATTTTATAAATTTCAATCGGAAACAAATCTAATTTCTTGTTCTTCTTTATAAGGAAATTACTAATATTACAATACCTTTATTTATGAGATGAATACATTTTTCTAACACTGACTTGTGGGGTACATCTGCGGAACATATAGCAGAAAAAGTAGCCTTTTGCACTCTTTCATATACAATAAAATAGCCAAACCTTACAATGTTCTTGATATCTTCAGTTTGTGCCAAGAAGAAAAGTTAGCCATAATATTATTTCCAGAACAAAACAAATTACAGAAAAATGTCCAAATGTAATCATACCAAAAATATATATTTTAGGATCAGACAAACCTGGATGAAAGCGTTTAAGATCCTTAAGTAATGCCTCCCTAATTTTGAAACTTTAGTTATTTTAAACTTCCCGTCAGGCGTTCGTAAAATACCTGTGGTACATTTGAAAACGTAAGAAAAACAGTTATTATAAATCACCTGAATATACCGAAAGTTTGAAACATAGGTTGCGTAAATAACTGAAATTACAAATAAAAAAATATTCAAAAGCTCTACAGTATATATGTATTGACCACTTTTAATGCAACTGTATACTGATCTAATTTAATTCTGACCAAAAACTGATTAACAATAATATATACGTGTGCATTTAAAAATTTTCCGGTTGTCAATAATGTATTTTGCTCATGTTTCTTATTCTACCTTATCGTTTTTGCTGATGTTATCAAAAATCGATACTTCTTATTAAGCAGTCTTTGGTAAAGGCACATAACTCCTATATGACTAAACTCTAATGGCATTCTCAGATAAACTATCTTGTTTCCATCGTTATGAAAAATTGATTTATGCATCTATCTATCAAGAGAACATGTCTTACAATATCTCAAATCAATAAGGAAATGAATTATTGAAAGGTATCGATCAAAGAATGTATGATGGAATCTAAAAATCTTCATTTTATTCAAGCTCAAAAAAGCGGAAAAATATTGATAAGGAGAAATGTTGATTTTTTTTTTTTTTCAGCGGCGGAAAAATCCCGAATCATCGTATGTCGTTCGACACTTGTGGTATGTAAACAGATTTTATTTCGCTTCAGAAAAATATTAACAATCTGCATCCGAATTAATTCCTAACTTCTCTTATATTTAAGTAGCATTTTGCACGTACACTTAATCATACGAGGTTGGATTAAAATTATCGAATCTCATCTTAGTTTCCAACACTGACAAAATATTAGATTTTTTTGTAAGACATTACTTTTTCGTAGTTACATCTGCGTCTGATGTATAAAAAAAGTGGAAGATTTCTTTTAAAACAAACAAAATCTATGTTGGTTACATGTTAATTATATTATCGCGCTGGTTAACTTGTGATTTATTCGATTAACAGGTGTATCACCAACCAACACAACAAGCTATCTGGTAAGTCTTTATCAATTAGAAAAAACTGTCATATAGTAACAAGGTAAAGACCTAAGATATCACCAGGAGAATTTCTGGCTTTATCCAATTCTTTTTAAGAAATTGTGTAATGAAAATTTTGCGACCGCACTAGGTTTTTCCAGTGCAAGCAGGTATCTTTCTTTGGACATATTTTATTTCTTAGATTCATCAAACAAGTGATGCCATGAGTTTCCAACTCTGTGTTTATGCTGATGAAAGATCCATTTACAGTTGTCTTAGTAAGTACGATAGTGTAAGGATGGCAGCTGATCTTTCAAACGAAATTCGATTTGTTGTTAGCTGAAATGGTTTCTAAACTTTAACGCCTCCAGAACGAAACTGCTTTATTTTTTTTTAGACATCTTAAAGAACCTCTTTTGGCCTTCCTTAGGCATGGCTAATGCGAACCTCTTGGAGAGCAACTCCTTGCGCTTTCTCGGTTTCACATTTTCCACAACATGAAGTGTAATGATTATACTGACTTAGTTGCTCAGTCTTCAGCTAGGCAGGTCGATACACCGTACTGAGCCAGAACCTATCTTCCTCGATTATAAATCTACCATTCACTTGTACATTGAAAGTTACTATCAAATATGGCCTGGTGCTCCCCTCAGATCTCGAAATATTTAATAAAATCTAAAGAAGGGTATATACTAGGTCATGGCCGATAACATTACGTATATCTCGGCTTCTATGACTTTTCCATCACCGCCGAGTGGCTTACTTGTCTGTATAAACACGTCATGGCAATTGTTCTGATGAGCTTTTCCCTCTGTTAATTTGACGGTATGAATTTAGACATAATTCTAGACTGGAAATCCTGATACGTTTTAATCTAGTTATGTATATAGTAAGTTTTATTGTAATAGTTTTATTTCTCGAACTTTTCGATAATAGAAAACTCTTACGGCTTCTTGCTTTTCTGTAACCTACAATCTTCAAAATTTTAAAATGTAACATGAATCACCATCATTTATCTTTACAACTTCCGTCCATCATTGTATTTTCCCTTAACGTTCTTTCATCTATTTTCATTCGTAGTCACGTGATGCGTTTCAGAACTAAGTAACCACAATGTAAGTTTAGAATACTCAGATAAAAGCAAAGAATGTTATAAGCCGAAACACCTTAAATAGCATATGGTTTAAACCGCCCCCCCCACATCGCTTTTGTAGTAATATCTGGATAACATCGAGAGAATTTTAATAAATATAAATCACAAGCATTCCTCGATGCTAAAAAAAATTCCAACAAAAACTATATTATAGTTGGTTATGGTTGCATTAAGAACATCGAAAAATGTATGTCACAATATATGATATTAAATAAACACACATGCAACTTGCAAAACAACAGTTACTCTACTGAAAATATAAAACTCTACCAAAAATAATTGTAACTACCGAAAAAAATAAGACCTGCCTACTAAACAACCAGTGACTAACCGAAAGTCTAATTTACAGAGCTAGCATCCATTCTTATGGCGAGACTCAATTCTTTTTAATTTTTTATTTTACTTTATTTATTTATTTAGTGGTGGGCTCAACTGAAAAGCAATGGAAATGCCGTTATTACAATCATTAATTTATTTTAAGTAATAGTAAATATAGTAAAAGTACTGTCCTCTGAAAATATTCTGGTATTTAAAACAACAAAAAAAGCTCAATTATTACTTAGGATATAATGAAATAGAACATAAATGCAATGTATATTTTTTTAGAAAAAAATATCTTAAAACACTTAAATAATCTTAATATGCTAAACAAAAGAAATGATTTGATGACCACATGCAAACATAGAAATACATATCTGCTCAAATAGGTTAACCTGGATTAACATAGACCGTCCGATGAAGACATTTTTACATTATTTTTATTTTTACTATTAATGTATTTTGTTTTCCCCCTAAAATAAAAACGAAAAATCCTGCTTGATCCATAGGAACAAAGCGTATAACCTTTGCCCCCAAAATATTTTACGTTCTAATTTCATGTTTAAGATTTATTTCAAATTAAATTAAATTATGCAATTAAAAAATAGCATCCTACCATTGTAATATATAACTACCATGAATAACAAGAGAAGTAAACATTTAAATCAAGAAAAGGTCATTTCATAGGCACCTGACGATTGCAAAATGCATGAAAGTCCGAATAGACGTAAGATAGTGTATATTTATTAATTTATAATTTATAGCTCTGTTATATTACATCGAGCACTGTTATATCAACACCACATAAATATTTATTTATGTGCGAGTACGTTTACTTATATTGTCATCCTCAGACAGATCTGTTTCGCCGTATCACAGCTCATCAGTACGGTTAGACTGATTGCTTTTTGTTTTTTTGTTTTTTTTTTGTTTTTTGTTTTTTTCGCTTTTTTTACCCAGGATTAAAACCCGACCGAAATGGCGTCAGTCGACGACTCTACCTCTGGGCTATGGGCGTTCGGTGGAAGTAGGCAGACTTTTTAGCGCATATCATTATACGCGCCCAATAGCTAGAGCGCTCTAATTCATTTCACTGAATGAGCGATGCGTACATGCCAGAGTAGCTACTGTTTATCAAAGTCTACTATTTTTCCAGGGTTCTCAATCAGGGTGTGAGAGCGTAAATATTATATATATATATATGTGTGTGTGCGTGTGTCAATCACGTAAATTTTCGTATGTGATGTACGGTTGGGGATGTGCGTAGTGATGCATTGGATAACGACTCGAAATGACAAATCGGGGTGCCGATTTCGAATTCCAGTTGAATTCATTGCATTCACTTACGCACAAATACTCTTGGGAAAGGTATTAATCCGTCTCTTCTTTCCAGTTATGGGTTAAATAGTATGACAGATTCGGTTCTATAGCCTTGGCTGACAGCCAGTCTACCGCAAAAAGCAATGGCAACCTACTGCAGGATAATCTTCTGCTCAGTCAGTCATGAATCTTTCGAGACATGATCGCTCAAAGCGTGTATCACGTATATGACTGAACTGACCGCCTGACTGTGTTACAGGATGCAAATCCCATATCATTCCAGCAAATATCCGAAACACAAAATCTAGAATTGCACACACAAGCAAAATTACTGAAAACAAATTTTGAAGAAAAAAGACCAAAGCAAATTTCTCAAGGCAGTGTAAAGATTAGTAATTCTACATTCTGATTGTACAGAAAATAACAAACGGGATCATGTTTTATCATCTAAAATAATAAGTTTGCGATCGAAGTTCATCACGTGATTCGAGCTGACTGTATAACCACGTTTCTCAATCGGCTAAGCAGTCAAAAGAGATCAGATAAGACACCGCTACGATTTAACAAGTGAAACTTCAAACCGCTACATTGAGCACACGTCCCAGCGACACAAATACGCACTTCCTAACATTCTAGACGTCAACAAAAACAAAAGAAAAAACAGTAACACTTCAACTGACGCCTACAATTAATGTCGATAAGTACATTTTTCTTTTATCGCTTTTTTTATCTCTTCAATTACTTACCATCTGCCAACGGAAAATACCTTACTACTACTCTGTTGATACACAGAGCGAAACCATGGACTTATCTTTTTCGGCAGACATATTTTGCTATAACGAACAAATTCTTAATTCTTTAAACTGTTTGCTACTATCTCTTTTAGACCATTTTCACAGTTTAATAATTTCATACATACAATTTGATGTTATGCTGTTCGATAAATGAATTTTCAGTTTTTCATGAAAACGAAACATTTTTATCTTCTCAACCTTCTGATCTGGAATAAATTGTGCGGATTTGGGTTGTTTGACACAAGGGAAATTAAATAAACATGATCGAACCCCGCTTATAGTGTATGTTTGGTTAGCTCTGAAGTGCTATTTTAATCTTTTGCTGTAATAATTGTTTTGAGTTTGTGAGTCAGTATTTGCGATCAACAGTGTTGAATTTTTGTGCAGTTTTGGAGAGTGTAATTTATGCTCTACTTTTTTTTTCATCATTTACAGTATAATTTTATTGTTTTTCTGGACCAGTCTGTTTTCTTGAGATATTAGTTTGTCTATATTTATCAGTAGTGATGAAAATATTGAGAAGTTTTATTTTTGACATTTAGGAACTTTTCTGTATAAAATATAGACTGGTTGCTATCCAAGGCTATAGAACCCAATCTGTCATACTATTTAACCCATGACTGGGAAGAAGAGACGGATCAATACCATTCCTAAGAGTGCTTATGTGAATGCAAGGAATTCAACTAGAATTCGTTTCGAGACGTTATCCACTGCACCACAACGCACATTTAATAAACACAAAAGAGAAAAAGTTGATTAAATTATTACTTGAAGAAATTAGCTTTGAACAAATAACTTTAGGTTTAAATCAATAAAAAAAAATATTCACCTGAAGGAAGGCAAGGCATTCAACGCCCGATACATCTTGAATGACAAAGAAAGGCTCTATCCTAGGTTCTACGCTCTTTCTAATCTATATCAATGATCTCCCCGATGCCATAAGATCACAAGATAGGCATGTACGCCGATGATACCACAGTCTACTCTCGCCTCGATCAAAAATCTGGTGTTGGTGACAAGGCGAACCTCGCTGCCGAGCTTGAGAAGGACATCCAATCCGTTGTGGATTGGGGTAAGAAATGGCTCGTAAAATTCAATTCTTCCAAAACGAAGCTGCTGTCAATTAACCACCACAGACAACCGCACATCCCTCCCATTAGCATGGAACAGGCTTGCCTCCCAGAGAGTAAAACAGTACGCCTCCGTGGCCTCACAACTTTGCTATCTCCCTTAACTTTGCTATCTCCCAATCCCTTATGCAAGTGGTGGACTTCCCCACTCACTTCCCAAGCACTCCCTCGGGTCATTCCTCACAGCTACATATATGTTTCACCTCTGCGCCTGACGCCTGTCAAGTCTCGCAGCTTTGCCCTCTCGGCAACTCCGACCACGCTGTAGTCTCTCAGTATTTCTTTCCAATCTCACTCACCCCAGGAGCCCCCTACCTATAGGACCTCCTACCTCTACCAAAAAGCTGACTGGGATGCCTTTCGCGATTTCCTCTGCGACGTCCTTTGGGGAAAAGTTTTTTGTTTTTTTTAATCATTTCACCCCGAGCAAGGCAGAAACGCCACTGATGTGCAGGGGGTTACATAAATGTAGAAAGATTAATTAGAAAAGAGTGAGGAGTACAAGCTAGTTAGAAAGGAACAATAGAAAGCTGAGAAAGTAGGTGCAATGACAGATACATGGGCGGAGAGAACGTGAAGATTATACAGGGGAGGGGAGAGAGCTAGAGTCCAGTGGTTAGTAGGTGAGTATTTACTTTGCTTTTAAATTTCTGGAGGTCATAGCCGTCAGGAAAGCAAGAATACGGGAGTGAGTTCCACAGGCGGGAAGTGCGAGAGAGGAAGCTGCAGGAGTAGAATTGTCGTCTGCGTTTGGCTAACCTGACTGTGAATGGGTGGGACCCAGTTGCCAGTCTGGTTGCACGGGTAAACACCTGTAGAGGAGGCATCAGTGACTTAAGCTCATCCGAGCAGAAGCCATGAAAGTATTTATAGAAGAGACAGAGGGAGGCCACATTTCGACGATGGGAAAGTGGCTGCAGACGAGTCGCCAGATCAGTACCTATCACATTACAGACTCTCCTTTGGAGCTTGTCAAGAACACTGAGGAGAACGGCAGGGGCACCTGACCATAAATGGCAGCAGTACTCCATGCACGGACGGATGGTTGACTTGTATATATGCAGGATGGATTCAGGTGGAAAAAACATCCTGGATCGACATAGTGACCCAATCTTCTTAGCAGTAGATTTTGCTATGGATTCAATATAGTGGTTCCATTTGAGGTCTGAGGACAGGGTAAGTCCGAGGAGGCGTAGTGTATTACTCTCCGGGAGAATCATCTGGTCCATGCTTATGGGAGGCAGAAGAGGTTGCCTGTAATGGTTGACAGACAACAGCTTGGTCTTAGAGGAATTGAAGTTGACAAGCCACTTCTTGCCCCAGTTCACCACAGAGTGTAGATCCCGCTAGTGTTCGACCTATCAGTTGATGACTGTGCCTCTGATGTCTCATCATGGGTAAAAGCTGGCATTGATGCCTTCATACCCATCAGGAAGTATTGCTTAAAACCTCATTCCTCTCCGTGGTTCTCTCCGGCCTGCTCAGCCGCCATTGCCCACAGGAACCATTACTTCCGTCTATTCCGGAGAGAGTCAACTGTTCACAATAGGCGCCTGTTCACATCTGCTCGCAATGAGTGCAAGAGAACCCTAAATGACGCCAAACAGTTGTTTGCTGAGAGAATGCGGACTCTCAGCGGACCTCAAGTGGAATCACTCTATCGAATCCATTGCTAAATCCGCTGCTATGAAAGTTGGTTTTCTGTGCAGGGCCCGGAAGTTTCTCTCGTCTGAATCTATCCTGCACATATATAAATCTACCATTTGCCAGTGTATTGAATACTGCTGCCACATCTGGTCGGGTGCCCCTGCTATTCTCATCGGGGTTCTTGACAAAATACAGCGAAAAATCTGTAATGTGATTGATACCGACTTTCTCTGACCGCCTGCAGTATCTCTCTCACCGGCGTGACGTGGCTTCCCTGTGCCTCTTCTATAAATACTATCATGGCTTCTACTCTGACGAACTTAAATCACTGGTGCCCCCTAGATGTGAATTTGTACGAGATACTAGATTGGCAAATAGGTCCCACCCTTTTACAATGAAACCGATGAAATGAAACCGCAATTTCTACTCCAACATCTTCTTTCCTCGCACTTCCCGCCTGTGGAATTCCCTACCGCATGCTTGCTTCCCCGATTGCTATAACCTCCAGGAGTTTAAATGTAAGGTCAATAGACACCTCCTAGCAAACTATCTCACACCCACTCTCTCCAATTCTCTCCCTATGTACATCCTAGGTTGTCTACCACCCTCATTCTGACATTTCCCATACTCAATCGCTCTATGTAACCCCTTCGCTATAGTGGCAGTGGAATGCCTTGCTTGGGTGACACGATTAAAAAAATATAGACTGCTTCTTTTAACATGAAAGTTATTCTGATGTGCACACTCAACCAGTTTCGGAGAAATAAAGTAATACAAGTTCTATACTGATGCTTCATAAACTACGCAGAAACATTTAAGATAGTAGTTAAAAATATCCCTACTCTAAAAAAAACTGTTTACTTGCAAATAATATTGAAATAATCCAGAATTTATACATAATCTAGAATATATACATAAGGTACCTCCGGTCAAATCGAAAACAAAAACAGCATAATATGAATAAAAAAGTTCCTCAATTTAATAAAACAAACCTTTTCCCTCAAAATATTTATATTGTTATTAAGAGGAAATTCAAAGTAGTTTTTAGTTATTTTTTTAAATTTTTTAATCCTTTGTAACATTTTCGATATTTTGTCAGAAAGTTTTGTTTTGATTGATTTAGCGGCTAAGAAACGTTTACTACTGTTTTACAATGGACCCCAAATGATTGCATTTGCCACATTTTTTTTTAATCATTTCACCCCGAGCAAGGCGGAAACGCCACTGATGTGTAGGGGGCTACATAAATGTAAAAAGATTAATTAGAAAAGAGTGAGGAGTACAAACTAGTTAGAAAGGAGCAATAGAAAGCTGAAAATGCAGGTGCAATGACAGATAACTAGGTGGAGGGAAAGGGAAGGTTATACGGGGGTGGGGAGAGAGCTAGAGTCCAGTGGTTAGGAGATGAGTATTGACTTTGCATTTAAATTTCTGGAGGTTGTAGCCGCCAGGAAAGCAAAAATATGGGAACGAGTTCCACAGGCGGGAAGTGTGAGAGAAGAAGCTGCAGGAGTAGAATTATCGTCTGCATTTGGCTAACCTGACTGTGAATGGGTGGGACCCAGTTGCCAGTCTTGATGCACGAGTAAACACCTGCTGAGGAGGCATCAGTGACTTAAGTTCGTCTGAGCAGAAGCCATGAAAGTATTTATAGAAGAGACAGAAGGAGGCCACATCTCGACGATGGGGAAGTGGCTGCAGTCGAGCCGCCAGATCAGTACCTATCACATTACAGACTCTCCTTTGGAGCCTGTCAAGAACACTGAGGAGAACGGCTGGGGCACCTGACCATAAATGGCAGCAGTACCCATGCACGGAAGGATGGTTGATTTGTATATATGCATGCAGCATGGATTCAGGTGGAAAAAATATCCAGGATCGACATAGTGACCCAACCTTCTTAGCAGTAGATTTTGCTATGGATTCAATTTGCCACATTTTTTAGGTTACAAACACATTAATTTGGAAATTATCGCAAAAGTCATATAATTGTTGAATTTTAATGAAACTTTCAGTATTCATTTACAAATCAATGAAATTACTTTTGAAATTATTATTTTTTTAAAAACTTGATAAAAATATATTTTATTTTACCTCCGTTACCCTCCCTTCACATAAATCCATGAAATCTTAATAAATTTTACGCTGATGGCTAACTTTTGTTCCATTAGTTAAAACGCGGGACTCGTTGAGGAATATAAATCTCTATTTTTTATTTTAAGTTTTGCAATCACTATCCGAAAATCTTCTCCGAAGAGTAAAATAAAAAGTGCAATAAAACTCTGATATAATTTCAATTTGATAATCTTTTAATTACTGGAATAAATAATAACTATTGAGGGCATTATACTCTGAAGAAAAAAATTTTTTAGATTAATAATAAAATTTTAAAAGAACTGTTTTCATTTTTTTTCATTTTTTTTATTATTAAATAATTTAATAATATATAAAATTTTAAAAATATTTTTAAAATCTCCAAAAAATTGATTGCGAGTAGACTTTTTATTTAAGAGCTGATGATCATATTGTCTATTTCAAATTGAAAAGTTTAATAAAAATCGTTTGGCAGAAATATATTAAATGAAATAAAAAAAAAGAATTTGTGTGTAAATATGTTCATTTACGTTCCATTTTGAGTAAGTACGGTGTTCCATAGGAGTCATTACAATTTTCCATAATTATAACATCTGCAGTACTATAAAAATTAAATTAGATATTTTTACCATGCATTAAATTTAGTGATAACATAATAATATGGAAAATACATAATAAAAATATTAATAAATAACTTAAAATAACTTAGTTTGGTTATTTTAATTTCATTCTTTCTCATTAAATTAAAATTGTTTTAAAAGAAATTTAAATTTTTATGTATTCAGAATGCATATTCAAATGGCTTGCTATAAATCTAAACTAAAATTCTATTAGATATTATATAATTGCTGAAATTATTGAAGTAAATCTTTAATTTTACTATTTAGTTAAAAACCAAAAAAAAAAAAGAAATTAAAATTTTATGTTCTATTTTATTTATTTTTTTTTTTTTGGCCCGTATGGTCGCAATACTTTCCGCTCTTGACAACTTCCGGTTCTCATAAATCTTTCGACACCTCCATTTCTTAATCGAGATGACGACAGGCAGGGCTACGTAGTCAAGTTTTTTTTATATTATTGTAAATTTCTGGCAGTAAGGAATTATTACTTGATTGAAATCAGATAAAGGTAAGTTTCAATTTTAAAAATTGACTTAAATGACGTGTCAGCTAGGTATATTTTATTTTTGCAAGATTTTTAAAACAGAAATTTGACTATGGCTTACGTAATGTTGATCATTCAAAAATGGTGCGTAATTTAATTTTTCCGATTCAGAAAAAAATTATATTAAGATCACTATAATTTCGGTTTAAAATACACCAGTGTATTTTTCTTTCTGGGCTTAAAATGTAATCTTTGGCTTTGAATTAAAACTAATTTTAAAGCTTGAAGATAACTTATTTATTTTTAAAATTTCAATTTAAATTTAGGTATCGAAAATGGACGGATGTACCTAAACATTTACCGACTCACAAACTCAAAACAATTATCACAGTAAAAGATTAAAATCAAACTTCAGAACTAAAAGAAATAGTAGCAAAGCTTAAAATATTTTAAGTTTTATTTTATTCGTTATGTTCTTCATGCAATTATTGACTTGGTTGTTTTTAGCTAGCATTTATCAGTTTTAGACAAGTTGATTTATTTTTGACTGGGGTATGTGTTTTCTTATTTAATGAGAAAATTTGTTTTAGATCTCATTGTTTACCTCATGTTATTTTTTTTTTATAGTGATTGTAATTGCACTGTCTTATATAGGGCAAGTTTCTGGATTTTTTTATCATAAAAGTCATTACCACTAAATTATATTTGTGCATATAGTGTTACGGGATATTTTTTCCCTAGTTGAGCGCAATCCTGGAGATGTTTCTAATGAAAGATTTTTTTCAGTTCTTACATTGTACGTGTTAAGACAATCACTCTTATTTCTATTTCTATTTTCCTCCTATCTCTTACTCACGAAAAGAAATTAAATATCGGAATAGAAGCGATGGGTTTAAGTGTCAGATTAACTTTGAAGACATGATTTAGGGTAGAGTTAGGAGACTAGGCAGGATGCTATTATCTATTCTGTTTTAACTAGTATGAGTTCAAATACCCTCTATCAAAATAAAATCGAGCGGGTAATCAAGATTAACCTTTAACACATAGGGATTATTCTTAGGTGGAGATTCAAAGCCCCACCATGCCACATCAAAGCCCCACCATGCCACATCAAGATAATTGGTTAGGTAAAGAATCATATACCTAGCATTTAGAGTCTTCTACCTGGTCATGTACACAACAAATATTTGACATATATTGAGACTCATATCCATCAAATGTTTGCATTGTACATGACCTGTCTGAAGATTACTATTCGGTCATCAAATCTAAAGGCATTGTCACTTTAAGTTGCTACCTAACTGGTCTTTCTTTTTGTCACTGGCCAATCCTTAGGGTGTGCGCCATATTCATATTTTCGGGTCCTATATAAGGGAAAACGATGGGAAAAGACTATGCAAATGATGCCCCTACATGTTTAATAAAAAAATATAACAAAGATTTTTCTCCAGTCAGTTTATGATTAATTTTCTTTATTATAATTTTTGGGATGTCATTTAAAGGGGTATTTTCCTATTGTCTTCCTTTATATTAACGCAAAATATGAATATGCCCCACACTCCAAGGATTCACCAGTTACCAAAAAAAAAAAATGACCAGTTACATAAATTTTAAAATAACAATTATTTCTCAATCCATTTGCTTTATATATAGTTTTAAAATATGTCAAAATTAAGCATATAATTTATATGTAAAAATAAAAGTGAAAAGTGTATTCATCAAACACTGGCAATATTTGATGCTTCAACAGAATTGTTGCAAGATGAGACAGATCGGTTCCACTCTATGTTGGCCATGGCATCCCGTTATATATAAGACATAACAAGTCGATCACCTAGCAGTTAGTATAAGAAGCCATGCTAGTGGACGGCAAGAATGGTTCTTTCGGATGATGAATAGAGTAATTTTGTTTTGAAGGCAAAAAGTAACAAACCATTCCTTTTCTTAATAGAAAGATTAAGAATATCAAACCAAATAACATCTCCTCACAAAATTAATCCTATTCTGTACGCTGATAACTGAAATAATCTTGGGAAAAGGATGTTATTTCTAGTAGCCAATGTAAAAGAAATAACATATGATTGCGTGAAAGAAATGTCAATATGGCATTATTGTAAAACTCGAAAGAGCTAAATGAGGAAGTTTAAGTTTTGTTTAACGGCATATCAACACCTCTGTGGGTAATTTAATGCCAAACAAGTGGGGGTTTTAAGGTATTTCTTTTCAAGTTTGGTTATAATTAGAAGGTTGATTTAGTCAGATTTTAATGAAAATTTTTGGTTTTTTTTCTTTTTTTTTTTTAGAAAACTGAAAATGTCTTCTAGTTTTGTATTCAAAATTATTTTGTTGAGAATAATTTGTTTCTTCAAAAATGTATTTTTGTTAATATTTTTCCTTCAAAAATGCATATTTTTATATAAAAGTCTATTTTTATACTTTCATAGTATTTTGACCTCACTTTGGGGGTTAACTATTTACCCATAGCTGGAACCCTAACAGGTGCTACCATTCTGGGTCAGGACCTAAATGAGAAAGTAAGAAATAAATTAAAGAGGCATACCAATCATATTTATTTGGTATCGAGTAACAAATTTACTATTTGTCTGAACTAAGAGAAAATTGAAAGCCCAAATAACATCAACATTAGAATATTTGAGCCAGTTGATGTGATTATCATTAAAACGTAGAAATGTTACGCAGATGAACATAGAAAGATAGCACCCCAGCCAAAGCCATTTCTTTATTGTCATAAATTTATTTTAATATGTTAGTCTTGAGTAGGAGGAGTGATGAAAGAAAAAGAGTTAGCTGACAAACTGCAATAGCGAAAATTTGAAACCATTGTAGCGTAATCAGCTACGCTTCCTAATTTTGATATAGCCGTCATAAAACAGCAAACCTTTTATTACCACTCATGAGAACAATTATAAACAATAAAATAAAAAAAAAACGGGCTAACTAACCGGTTTTGAATTTTATTCAACAGAGCTAAGTCGAGGTTAATGAAGAAATAAAACTCCATTTAGCTCTGCTGAGTGAGGTTCGAAACTGTTTAGCTAGCTCACTTTTTAATTTTATTTTTTAACTGTTATCATGAGGGGCAAAATTTGTCTTTTTTTTATGGTGGTTATAAAAATCTATACAGCTAACCATATATGCTCCATTCCTGATAATGAGGATAAATATATAAATATTTATAAATATTCATAAATATAGCTTATCTTAAAATTTCATATATATTAGATTATTGTAAATTTCGTTTCGATAAACGAAATCTAAGAAATGAGTTAATCACTTTAAAAACAAAAATCACAAGCATTATTTCTGTATAAATACAGGGTGCGATAGATAAATTGTTGTCTAGATTACGAAAATAATATTGCCATATCATTTTAACACAAATATTTACCGAAATTATCCAAAAAAATATCTTGAAATACTAGAGTATATTTATTCACTAAAATTACTGTTGGCTTTGACCAGGACCCTTGAGATGACTTCGAAAATCTCTGCATCTCTTTTGGACGGGCTGCTTATTTAATTTGACAAATGCTGCAATAATACTTGCATTCAGTTGATCTTTATTTTCACATGGAGTTTTGCTGGCTTCTCGCTCAATTGTAGGCATAACGTCGCCACCACCAGTGACCACGCCAAACATTACGATTTTGGCTGGATATATCTTCCAAATCTTTCCTATTCTTATACACTGTTTTCAGATTGGCATCCGTGCACTCTGAAATGTTCGTATTGGATTTTTCGGCATGCTGCGCCAAACGTCTGGTGAAGTGTATTACATCATGGTGGTCTTATTCTCACAAACTTCGCCCAACTGACTTTGCTATACTGTGCAATCAACAAAAGTAAAAACAAAAAACATGCAGGCGGAAAATTAAAATGGCGACAATTTACCCATTGCATCCTCTATGGCACAAACTGATTTTGTATATTGAGATCTTGAATTAAAAAGCCCTGATGATTCATATGTTTTTTTTTATTTAAACATAAGACTTTATTTATTTAGCCTTTCAACTATTGTAAACGAATTTGTAGGTAGAAGATCCATTGTCTGTTTGAGACGTTGTTCTTCGAAGAAACTAAAAGTAAAAAAGTGACTACAACCAGTTATGGAATTGGAAGGTGGAAGTGCATAAAATCCTACAGGCGACTGCAATCGTGTTCTATAATTACTATGTCGAAAATGTCATGATTTTTGAATTTGCTTGGAGAACGTAACGCTTTCCCTCCTTCCCCCCCCGTGCCTTTTGTTAGTGTTGTAATCCCATGGTTATCTTTGCGACGTGATTGAAATGTCTCTGTCTCTGGTATTCGATTGACATGAAAAAACAGTGGGGAATAATTTCCAATTCGTTACTTGAATTGGGAATTTTATCTGTTCTATAAAATAAGGCACTTACTCCAAACACATGATTAGATTCATTATTTAGGTCTGATATACACATTAGTCAAAAGTTTTTATTCTTTCATGCGCTAAAGATATCTTAATAGCTCTATATCAACAGTTATTTTAAAAGCTGAACTGAAAATATATCTCGCATCTGTACCCTGTTAACTAGTTCAATCGCAGGGTAGACTGAGCTCAATAGCCTTGTGTGTCAGCCAGTTTTAAAGAATGAAAACTCTTAGTTCAAATCATTGTGTTATAATCACCCCTGACAGTTGATTCGCCGAAAAGAATGAGAAATATCTAAATAAGGAAGTAGGAGACGATTCGACTTTCTCTCTCCGTCTTGACTTACCATTTTATGGACTCTGTTACTTGTACTTTTCTTTACAATAAACTCTGTTATTTGTTTACCCCTTTACGTGTTGTCTAAATCTTTCTATTCGGGATATACCTTGTTGTTTATATAGTTCCCGCGATACAACACGTTGAAAAATCAATGAGAAACCATTATTGGTGAATTATTATTATTACTATTTTTATTTATTTATTTACCTTTTTTTTTTTTTGCTATGTACTCGAAGATCTAATCAACTCAAAATAAGTAACATATAAGCATCTAATTTCACACACTATTCTTTCGGTTAAATCCATATTGCTCCCTTTTCACCTGGTCTATGGCTGATATAACTATAAAGCTTGAAGTAAAAATGGTGAACCTCGAATTGTGTCTCTTGATATCTCAAAGGTATTCGACATTTTTGGTATGGTAGCCTTTTCTATAAGCCCAATGGCTTCGATGTCAGGATATTAATATTTGGCTTAATTCAATGGTTGCTAACAAATCACGTAATGAAGGTCGTATGAAAAAGGCGCCCTTTTAGAAAATTTATATTAATACAAGGTTCACCCAGAGCTTTATTTTTGTTGAACGGCCAAACCTTCCCAATGTCATCAATTCTCAACTAGGCTTTTTATGCAAGTAACACAGGATTTTATCTTAATCTAATTAGCATGTCAGCAGATCTGCTAAAATAAACATTGTAACTTTTTCTCAACAGGATCTCCGATCAGTGGGTACCTGGGTCAAGAAATGTCATGCAAGATTTGCGATTCTTAAACAAAACTGTTTTATTTTAATCACCATAGAGAACAATGCTGCCATATTTTCTCTGATGCTGCTGTTTTATAAATCTCAAAATTCTTGACAAAATTCAAAGAACGTAAATAAGTTCGATCCTGACCTGGCAAATCATTTTCATTTTCTTCACCAATGTGAAGTGGCATTATTCTGCCTTTTCAGCAAATATTTTTATGGCAACAGTCTTGATAGGCTTTTTTTCTTAGAGTCTCGAGTATGAATTCTAAGATTAAAATGCATAGTCAGTCCTCATCCTTTGTCTTTTAAATACTGTCTTTTTAATGGGTTTTCCTCAGGTTTTCTCATTCTCTTTGCTTTCCTATAATCTTCTTTTTACTCGTGACATTATCTACTTGCTTGGCTGAAATATTAAAAAATATAGATTAGTTTAGTAAAATACACGATTGCTAATCAATAGCTAAATCCACTGCTAGAAAGTTTGGATCACTGTGTCGGGCCAGTATGTTTTTTTTACCTCTTGAATCCATCTTGCACATATGCAAATCAACCATCCGTCCGTGCATGAAATACTGCTGTCATATATGGCCAGATGACCCCGCTGTTCATCAGTGTTTTCGACAGACTCCAAAGGAGACTCAGTAATGTGATAGGAACCGAATTGGTGGCTCGACTCCAGCCACTTTCTCAGCGACGGAATGTGGCTTCCCTCTGTCTGTTCTATAAATATTTTCATGGCTTCTGCTCCGACAAACTTAAGTCACTGGTGCCCCTGCCACATGAGTTTACTCATGAAACCAGAGTAGTAACTGGGTCCCACTCATTCACAGTTAGATCAACCAAATGCACCCGACAATTGACAATTTATTCCATCAGCTTCTTTTCCCGCACTTCCTGCTTGTGGAACTCTCTTCCATATACTTGCTTTCCTGATGGCTACAACCTCCAGAAGTTTAAATGCAATGTCAATACTCATCCCTTAACCACTTGACTGGAGTTCTTTCTACACCACCCTGTATATCCTTTCCTTTCTCTCTCTTCACCACTGTCATCACACCTGCATTCTCATCCTTACCTTGCTTCTTTCTCTGACACATCCTGTAACTAGTTCGTCTTTCTATTTGCTCTCCTCCTATCTAATCCTTTTCTCTTATGTTGCCCCCTATGCATCAGTGACATTACCGCTTTGCTTGGGGTGAAATGATTAGAAAAAATGTTAGCACATGATACACAGAAATTTGGGTAATTTGCAAAAGAACGTATTCAGTACTTATCTTTACTTAATTATTTTCTTTTAAAAAGTGACACAACAGGTCATAGTACTTTTAACCAATGTACCAATTGTTTATTGCACTCTGTATTTTTCTAACGAGAGTTCTTATTTTAAATGTTATAGTCACAGAGTTTCTAACCGTTACCCTCGTTCTTAAGAACTCTGTTGCTGCAGTGGATAACCATCTCGAAATTTTGTATCGATCACATATTTTCAATTCCCATGGCAAAATGACTTTGCTTTCTATTACTATGGAATATTTAACATCAATTAATATTTACCGGGCTGATTCACCGTTGAGGACCTTGTCACGCGCTTATACTGACATTTACATTTTATTCCATATTATCTGATAATTCACGCCTCCACGTGATCACATATTTTCACGCTTGCACGTGTTTACATTATTACCTCCCTTGAATTTAAAAAAAAAATTACGAACATTTATTTAGTTCTTCAAAATGTCGTCATACGTTTTCTGCTACAAAGCAATTCTTGATGTTTAAAACTGTAAATTTGACCCTGGTGATGAGCGATGACGTTCTAAAGTACTCGATTAACCTATGGACAATATTTGCATAAATATAATTCGGAAATAAAAAGCCTCATTAGAAAATATAAAAGGAAATCTACAAGACTGAGTTGTATCTATTGTTTGATACAACGTGTTTAAAAGAAAAGACGCTGCCAAAATATACGTACTTTAAACGCCCAAACCTGTCTGCGTCTCCTTCATAAACATACGAGGTATCCGCACTAAATTGTACAGCGTAGAATCATTCCTTCAAACTAACTCACCTGATATCTTAGCCATACATGAAACTAACCTTGACCCTTCTATCTCCTCGTTTGAGTTTTACGTTCCTGGTTACCTTCCCCTCTTCAGGAAGGACTCCAGTGTCTATATGCATAGGCTTGGTGTTTATGCCAGAGAACACCTCCTTTTAACCAGGGTGACATCTCTTGAATCACTGGATCATTCTTTCATGTGCTTCCGTCTCTCACTTCAAAGCTCGGTTAGCTATCTCTTCTTTTTCTAAAGCTCCTCCTCCTCCTCTGACTGTTCGGTACTTGATAGCATCTCTAACAATATCGACAAGGCCATTTCTTCTCATCTATCTGCCCATATATTTGTGTTTAGTGACTTTAACGCCCACCACACCAAGTGGTTGGAAAACTCAGCCACCGACCTTGTGGTGTCCACACTATGAATTTTTCAATCCACAAATCCCTTACGCAAGGGGTGGACTTCCCCACGCGTTTCTCCAATACCCCTAATGGAAGAAACTCACTACTAAACCTCTGCTTCACTTCCATCCCAGACTCTTGCACTACCAGGCAGCTCTGCCCTATCGGAAACTCTGACCACGCAGTAGTTTCCGTCAACATCTCATTCCACTCCTACTCTACCCAAGAAACCCTGACCAGCAGCAAAATATCCTACTGCTACAAAAGAGCAGACTGGGATTCGTTCCGAGACTTCTTCTGTGACGTCCCTTGGAACAACGTTTTAGTCATTCCGTCGAAAACTGTGCATCCGAGGTCTCCTCCTGTGTTAAGGCTGGCATCGAGTCTTTCATCTCTGCCAGAAAATTTCAGCTTAAATCCCATTCGTCTCCCTGGTTCTCGCCCGCTTGCTCGGCCGCCATTGCCCACCGGTGTCATTTCTATCGAAGCTACGCGTCGGACTAAAACAGGCGTCTTTTCGCCTCAGCTCGTTATAAGTGTAAAAAGATATTTAAGGAAGCTAAGATGTTGTTTGCTGCCAAAGACTACTGGCGACTCTGTAAAATCGTGCTTAACAAGAGTAAGTGCTCAATACCTCACCTAATCAATGAATTTGTGGTCCTCACCTTCTCAGTGGACAAGACTGAATGCTTAGCTCGCAGATTATCGACCAATTCGAGACTGAATTCGTCTGGAGTTTCTACACCCGACTTCTCACCAAGAACTGCGGCTGAACTGAATGACATCCACATTACACCCTTGCTGTTCTCTAACATCATCTCAAAACTTGACCCCCGCAAAGCGAGCTGATGGGACGGAATCCCAATCATAGTCTTGAAGGAATGTGCCTCTGAGCTCTCCTCTGTCCTCTCTAAGCTCTACAACTTCTGCCTATCTGCTTCTATCTTTCCTGCCTGTTGGAAGTCTTCCTCTGTAGTTCCTATATTTAAGAACACTGGAGAACCCTCGGACCCTGCAAATTACCGTCCTATCAGCCTTTTTCCAGTCTTTGGCAAAGTATTCGAAGCAATTATCAACGCCGAGGTAGTTCAGCATCTCACAGCCCACAGGCTTCTCTCGGACATACAATATGGTTGCCGCTTCACCAGGTCTACTTCTGATATGCTAACGACCATCACCGTGTATATATACCAGGCTCTCGACAAGAATGAGGAAGCCCGAACCGTTGACTTGGATATCTCCAAAGCGTTCGACAGTGTCTGGCATGCTGGCCTTCTACGCAAACTGCGGAGCTATGGTATAACTGGACATTTGTTTGTCCTAATCCAGTCATTCCTCGCTAACCGCACATTGAAGGTAGTATTAAAAGGACATGCCTCCCAAAACTACCATACGACCGCGGGTGCCTTTTAAGGCTCTATCCTAGGTCCTACGCTCTTTCTGATCTGCATTAATGATCTCGCCGATGCCATAAGATCACAAGTACGCGTGTACGTCAATGACTCAACCGTTTACTGTCGCCTCGATCAAAAATCTGTTGTGGGCGACAAAGCGAACCTCGCTGCCGAGCCTGAAAAGAACTTCCAATCCTTAGTTGACTGGGGTACGAAATGGCTCGTAAATTTTAATGCTTCCAAAACTAAGCTGCTATCAATTAACCATCATAGACAACCGCATCTACCTTCCATTAGCAGGGAACAAGCTTTCCTCCCAGATAGTAAAACAGTACGCCTCCATGGCCTCACACTCTCAGCGGACCTCACGTGGAATCACTATATCGAATCAATTGCTAAATCCGCTGCTATGAAAGTCGGTTCTCTGTGCAGGGCCCGGAGGTTTTTCTAGTCTGAATCTATCCTGCACATATATAAATCTACCATTTATGCCAGTGTATTGAATACTGCTGCCACATCTGGTCGGCTGCCCCTGCTATTCTCCTCGGGGTTCTTGACAAAATACAACAGAGAATCTGTAATGTGATCGATACCGACTTGGCAGACCGCCTGCAGTCACTCGCTCACCGGGGGGACGTGGCTTCCCTGTGCCTCTTCTATAAATACTTTCACGGCTTCTTGTGCAATGAACTTAGATCACTGGTGCTCTATAGGTACGAATTTACACAAGATACTTGATTAGCCACTAGGTTCCACCCTTATTCAGTGAAACTGATAAAATGTAACCGCAATTTCTACTCCAATAGCTTATTTTCTCGCACTTCCCGCCTGTGGAATTCCCTTCCACATACTTGCTTCCCCAACAGCTACAATCTCCAGGAGTTTAAATGTAAGGTCAATAGACACCTCTTAACATACTAACTCGCATCCATTCTCTCAAACACTCTTCCCATTTACCCAACCCTCATCCTCGGTATCCTTACCCGTCTATCACCCTCCTTCTGACATTTCCTATATCTAACCACTCTTCTTCATTACTTTCCCCTATGTAACCCCCTGCGCAATAGTGGCAGTGGAATGCCTTGCTTGGAGTGAAATGATTAAAAATATTATTATATATATATATATATATATATATATAATGTAGCAATCTTTTTACGTAGCGTTCATTCAATCAGGAATTTGAACAATCTTAGCAAACTAGCGTATGTTTACATGGTATATCACACGCTCAAAGTATGCCTTTTTCTACCGAGGTAGAATCGCCGACTGATGTCAATTCGTTCGGGTTTCAATCCTGGTTAAAAGCAATCGGATGTCTAACCGTACTGATGAGTTTTGATTTAGCGAAACAGATCTGACTGCGAATGATATCTCTCTCTCTCTCTCTCTCTATATATATATATATATATATATATATATATATATATATATATATATTCACATTTTTTTGTGTATATACATTTTTGTGTGTGTTTGTATGCGTTTATGCATCGTGCATGTCCTTTACCCACACGACGAAGGTCATATCAATTGCTAGATTTCGAATAATATGTGATTATAACAAAATCTTGGGGACTCCTTGGAGAAATGAAGCCTTCATCTTTCTCTATGAATTGCCCTGTATAAACAAAATTATATTCTAGATACTTAGAGAAACCTCAGACTTTCAAATATCTTATGAATATTATATAATCCACTTGAATAAGTTTGGTTGTTAAACAGGAGAAGTTATATTTACGCAAACTATCGCTGGCAGCGGTTTGTGTCTGCAGTCACCATTCCTCCGGTTAGGTAAAGAAGTTTCAGATCATTTAATTAGCATCAAACTGAAGTGCAATTTTCAGAATTTCAACATTACAGTCACTCTACGGGATCGTTCGTAATGAACTCACCTCAAGGCATTTGATCAGCTTGCTTAAGCTGCAATTTTTCACCGTAAATATTATTATCAGAAATCCACTATTTATGCGAATACAAATCGGCCTGAGCGCAAATATTTATTGCCGTCAGCGTTAGCGATTTCATTTTGAATTCAATACACCGCAATAGAGCTATCCACGGAGTAATTCAAAGTTAATAGGTTTTAGCTAAGTTGGTCAGAAAAAGTCAACTGGAAGATGAGGAGGCTTTTGGTCCTCTTGATTCGTTTATAAAGTAGAAGACCTTGCAAAAATGTCATTGTCGTTAAATATAGAACAGCCATTCAAAAATAAAAATATGGCTTGTTAAACAAAACCGCACTATTTTAATCATCAAAGAGATATTTTTTATTTCGTTTTGATTTTTCCTTCTACTAGCATAGTTAATATTAACATCCAAGATGGTGGCTCATTCTAAATTCTAACGTTGGCTAGCGTGTTATATGCTGACATGAAGATGAAAGACGACATGGAATCATTTGCTAGGTCTTCTGTCAAGAAATTTGGTTCACAGGGTTCTGCTAGATAACTTTCTTGCCAAAATCAAATATATTTCCCCTGTCCATGTCTTGAATATTCTGGTTTCATGTGGTCTGGTGTTTTTGCTATAAATTTAGACATCTTTTGGCTAAATCCAAACAAATCTGTAATGCTACTGGTCATAACATGGCATCTAGTTTTATGCTATTTTTCCACCACTGTAGCATCTCTGAGCCTTTTCTATGAATAAGTTTATGCTAACTGTTCTGATGTCCTTTCCTCTTTGGTATTATAGACTTTACTAATTTAACCACAATATTAGATTGGCAATTAGGTGTTATTTTACACTTGAAATTGCTAGATGTAACTGTAAATTCTACGGTAAGTTTCTCTAACACTTCACTCTAATAGAATGAACTTATGGCTTCTTTATTTCCACTCAAGTTTAATTCTGAAAAATTTAAAAAAGAATGTTAATTATTTTTCTATCTTAATTTCTGCAAATATAGTCTTCTTTTCTCTTAATGGTTTCGTTTTTCCCCTATTCTTTTACAAAGGATAATCTCCATGCAGCTTAGTAGCTTTATTGTCTTACTTGGGGGTGAAAGTTTTAAAATTAAACTGTAGTTTTAAATCATGTTAAGACAGTGTTTAAACAGACTATCACGTTAATTCCAACCTTATAACCTGTTCACAGAGATGGTTAGACAATTGTTTTTTTTTCCTTATAGGAAAATAATTTTTTCTTGTTTAATTTATTTTAGTCACCTTGAAAGAAAAGCAGTACTAGTATCTTTATTATTGAAAAAATCTCACCTCTTCATAATTTCCAACTTTCGAACTGAATTAGGAAGTTACGTTTGGTCGTTTTTAATGAGGATGTGCTGATACGCTTACCTATGGCCAAACATGAAAATTCGTCAGTCATTTCAACCACTTGGTAAACAGGCATGAGTATTCGACCGATCTCTCTTTATTTCAGTAAAGGAAGGTGCTACCAAAGAATTGTAATCCTTACGAACAGACAAGACTCGAATATTTTCCTTGAATGTTCGAAGATAGCACAGGAATGTAGTCAAGAACAGATACAGCACATGGATAAGAGCCGAATGGTGAGTAAAGGCATTATCACTTATGTGAGGTAAAAACTCTCCTGTTTAACTATAGATATAAATTTACATTTTTACTAAACATTAAAGAGGATTTGGTATACAGTAGGTTCGCATATCCGAACTTCAAAGAAATATTCTCACGAAAATAAATATTAATTTGCAATGTTTAATGCTCAATTAGTTTTTCTTAATTCTTTTTCTATTTCACTTACTTTTCGTTGTTTTGGTTTATTTTAACTAAAGCGTTTTTGGAAATTACGTTCAATTTTACATCCTGTACTACTCAAGACAATCTGTACTATGTTTTATTCATGAATTTGATGAGTTCATCAATAGCTTTCTTTTCGGAATTCTAGTCTTCAGCTTTCATATTTTCAACATTATCATAAGAATTTTATTATTTCTTGACGACCCAAATTATTTTGAAACGATTCTACCATTGAATTATTTTTTCATTTGTTAGCGTCCATTGTTTTAAGTCATCCAAAGTGAGAATATTCAATGGATTGTCTTCAAGCGCAAGTTTTAGCATTTTGTTCATATTTTGCAATATATAAAATGAGCTTGTACTATTGTCCAGTCTTTCAATAATTTCTCGCTTCTGACCTAGCGACAAAGATTTTTTTCTCTTTTTTGAAGTTGATGTTTCTTCTGTACGAGACATTATTGGTTGAGAAATTTCAAATTATCTCCAAAGAAAAGAAAAATATTAGAATATAGCATCTTTCCACAACTTCTAAATGGAAACAGAAGTTCGGTTATAATGACTTTTACTGTACAATGAATGTTAGCAGAAATGCGAGGAAATATTTTAATTGCTGCTGGGCTATAGTGCGTTAAAGTAGAGTTATTTAATACTTATTATATGATAAGTTTTCAGATAATGAAGAAAAAAGTAATTTAAAAAATTGATAATACGAATACAATAAAGAAACACCTACACTATCGGCCATAATTATTAGGCAACCACAGTTTTTTTTTTTTTTTTTAAGAAATGATGTATTTCATACTATTAATATTTATTGCTAAATGAAGATAGGATGTTTCTTTCGTGCCTTAAAGACATTTGTGTCTTACTTTGTCGAAGGCCATTTTGTAGTCTATAAAGCACAGGTATATATTCTTCTGCATATGTACTGCTTTTTCTTATAGAATTCTGAGCGTAAATTTTCTTTGTTCCGCTGTCTTTGACTAACCCTCGCACTTTCTGGTATAATCGTGTATGCATCGTCATCATAAAGTACACTACCGGTCATAATTATTAGGCCACTCCATCTTTTTTTTAAAAGAAATGATGCATTTCATACTAGGTTTAAGTGGATAATTCTAAATTAAAATCTTTATTATTACTTTGCAAAAATTTACAAGGCAAGGAAGCAAAGATGAAATCGTTCGAGTCACCCTAAATTTTCTATAAACATTCATTGATGAAACTGCAATATGGGTAATTATTAAATAGTTATAAATTAATTTAATGCGCATGTTATTGGGCAGTATTAACAAAAGAACCATTCTATTTTCATTTACAATTATTCACTTGGCAATAAATACTAAAAAATAGTATGAAATACATCTGTTTAAACACTAGGGTGGCGTAATAATTATGGCCGGTAGTGTACATTACAAAAAACAAAACGAAAAAGATTTATACCGCAACACATTAAGAACAGGTACTGGATATGACAATATACTACATAAGACAGCAAGGCCTCCGATTGGAAGATTAAAGGTTTTCAGGAGCATGGAACCACCTGTTAATTGCTGGTGTTCCCAGGTTCACCCTGACCCGGGCGGTAGCACCTGTTAGGGTCCCAACTTTGTATAAATAGTTTATCCCTAAAATGGGGTCGAAACTATAAAAATAGACTTTTACAGAAGTTTATACATAAGAATACTTTTATAGAGAAATATACATTTTTGAAGGAAAAATATTACCCACAATACATTTTTAAGGACAAAAATTATTAGCATAACATATTTTGAAGGAAATAATAATTGCAAGCAATACATTTAATAATAATAATAATAATAATAATAATTTTTCATCGAAATCTGAATAAATCGATCTATTTACTATAACTGAACAAAAAATACCTTAAAAACCCTAATTTTTTGGCATTAAATAACCCACAGAGGTTCATATGTCGCTAAACAAAACTCACTCACTCATTAAGAAAAGCAGGTACGTTAAAAATCGGCCTAATTATGAAATAGTCTTCGTGGGAGGAGAGAATATTAATAAAATAAGTGTTGCGTGCGTTGTAATTTTTATCCGATTTTTTTTTTTTTTACTAGTAGAGCATTTGTGTATTTGTCTTCGTGTAAATGATTTAAAAAGAGTGTAAAGCAAGTCGAGTCATCAACTGCAGCTAATTGGGAATGGTACTAAAAATTTCACAACTTAACGTCGTCAGACAAATTGCTGGAGTGAAGGGAGTGGCAAGATTTTATTTTCGTGTATAGGTTTTACTGATTTCTAGGATTACATTCTGACAACTTTTTCTGCTCTTGCAATTAGGAAGTCTGTATTTTTTTTATTTTTTTATTTTTTTTGGTCAAAACGTCTACTTTTATCACGTGGTATACCGACATCTACGACGTATTGACTGGAGGTTATTTAAGTGTGTTGCAATGAAGTCTCCAATAGATGAGAACGAAGCTGCTGGTAGTCAGTTTGTTCGGCGTGTGATTGGTTGATTAGTACAAATGATTAGATAATTTGGTCTCTGGTCTTAGTAGAGATAACATTGGCTGTCTAAGAATATGTTGTAAAAAGAAAATTCAACATCCTTTTTCTAGGCCCCTTTCTATTTTTGTATACCTGCTAAATTCATTTTCTATCTATACGCAAGAGGTTTGCTTCCAATATTGATTTTCGAATATCCTAAATTTTTTTCTGAAAATATCGAGGTTGCCGAGCATCTCAAACAAGTCTTTCTTGCGTAATGCATTGGCGTAGTCTATAAAGCCCTGATAAAGGTCCTTCTGTATTTGTATTTGAGCATGAATATCGAATTCCTTGTTCTGTTAACTTTAACGAAGCCACACGGTTTTCTATCTCTTGGCCGATTCTGCTGCTCGCTCTGTTCATCTGAATCCGGATGATGAGTTTTGTTGTGTGGCTCATTAAGCTGATTGTTCGGTGGAGTTCATATTCTTTTGAACCTAACTTCTTGGCTAGTGCTATGAAATTTCATCTGCTTAGATTCTACGATAAATCGCCACTGTTGGAGATTTCGTTTATTACTTCTGTGATCCTGCCGACGCCAAAGCTATCTAAGGACGTCAGCATCTTTACTACACACCTGTCGTGTCCTGCGGCTTTGTTTCTGTTCAATTTGGTCATTGCCAATTCTACGTCAGTTGTTACTATTTCTGGTTTATCCGTATTTTTGTGTATTAACAGTTGATTTTTCCCTATCGTGGAAGATACTTCCAATATACTCACCCCATTACTGAAGTATTTTGCTTTTTCAAGTGTAAGGGTTCCGTCTTTTGATTTAATATATTCTGTTGCTGAGAAGGTCTATTTTTCCTGTTAGTTTCTACATTAAGAAGCAAAATAGCATAATTTATATAAAAGCAGAACGTGGTCTCAATGCAAAGAATGATTAGAACAATTAGGTGACACAATGTGTTACATACATAATTGTGATACGCGTGAAATTTTGGTATTTGTCAGGTCATATTTGCTTTGGTCTGTATTATAGACAAGATGAGAACTGTCACTGCTGTTTTAATATATCTCGACAGTTGCAAGAGCCATTCGTCACCTTGGTTATCCAAATTCTATTCCACATGTTTATTTATCTGCTGCTACTAACCACTTACTACTTTTTGGCAGTGTTCGAGGCTGTCATCAATTCTAAAAGGATTTAGTCTCACATACCTAACAATTTCTTCCGCTTCTCCAGGTTTACTGCTAATGTACTAATGCCCATTATGTGCATATATCAAGTTCTTGTTATGAACGGCAATCGTGGGCTGTTGACCTGGATATCTCGAAAGCATTTGATAGGGTTTGGCATACTGGCTTTTTGTAAAAAGTAAAGCGTTACGGTGTAACTGGAAGCTTGTTTGATTTAATCTATTCGTTCCTGTGAAATCGTAAAACGATGGTCGTTCTAAATGGGCATGCTTTCAAATCATTTCATGTGAACGCAAGTGTCCTTCAAGGCTCTATCCTAGGTCCTATGCTCTTCCTAATATTTATCAATGATCTTCCTAATCTAATCGGTTCTCGAGCTGGCATCTATGCAGATGAAGCAACCATGTACTTCCGTCTCAGTATGAAATCTGTCAGATCTTACAAAATAGATCTCGTTTCTACTCTTGGATAGGACCTCCAATCTGTGATGGAGTAGGTTAAGAAATGGCTCGTAAATTTTAATGCTGCCAAAAAGCTGTTCTCCTTTATATAGAATCTCTACTAGAATCCATTAATATGGATCACACTAGGCTCCCCGAAAGCAATACACTGCGCCTCCTCGGCCTCACTCTTTCAGCCGACGTCACGTGGAATGAATTTATTGAATCAGTAGCCAAATCTACAGCTAAGAATGTTGGGTCGCTCTGTCGAGCCAAGAAGATTTTTCTCGTCAAAAACCATTTTGTACATTTACAAATCTACCATTCCTCCGCGCATTGAATACTGTTGCCATATCTAGTCAGATGTTCTTGCTGCTCATTTGGGTGTTCTTGAGACAATCTAGTGAAGGATATGAAATGTAGATGGTTCCGATTTATCTGCTCGTTTCAGCCTCTTTCCCGCCGATTTTCACTGCTTCTGCTCTGACAAGCATCATTACTTAGTACTGCCTCACAATCACGAGTTTATCAATGCAACTAGATTGGCAACTAGGTCCCACCTTTTTACCATCAAATTAGGCAAATGTAACCGCAAATTCAACTCCAGCATTTTCTTTCTTCGCACTTCTTTTTTTGAGGAACCCCCTCTCCTATGCTCGCTTGTTTGATAGCTATAATCACAAAAAATTTAAATGTAACGTCAATTAGCATCTTATTTTCTGTGATTCCCTCCTCTCTCTCTTACCTTTTCTACAACATCACTTGTACTGTTTTTTTTTTTGCTTCTCCTCTCATTGTACCTCCTACGCACCAAATGCAGTACTGCCTTGCTTGATGGTAAACGGTCATAAAAGGTATAACATCAAACATGAATTATGTCCTACTTATTGAAAAAATTGGCTGAAATCACTCCCAATTATGCACATTTTAAAACGTCTCCCAGTTGTGGTTTTCTGTGGTATAATCTATAACTTAGAGAGAGAATGCAAGTGTACTTCCATCACTAAAATATTTTGAAAATCTTATCAGAGCATATATTTTAGACCTGCATGTAAATAACCTATCCAGTTAAAAACGTATTTGTCCTTAAGGACGCGGAAGTTGCAGATTTGCCGTCATATGTAAAGTGAAACAATATATAATCTTTAAAAAACAATTAAACTAGTAAGCAAGAAACAACGAAATAATGGGGAATTGTAGACATTCAAATAATTACTTTGTAACTTAAATACAGATATAAGGAAAAACAAATAAAGAACACAAACGCGACCCCAAAACTCTCAAATAAACATACAGACTTATTTTCTATTTTAAATGTATTATTTGTTTTTGTAATCTACTGCACCACTATCTTAACAGTAAATAATGAAACGGCCAATTTTCAACTTGAACCTGACAATTGCTACGTTTGCATCAAAAGAAAAGCTACAAATACATATTTATAAGTCTTATAAAATTAGCTCTAATATTTTACATCAATCACTGTTTTCTTACCATATATATATATATATATATATATATAGAGAGAGAGAGAGACATTTAAAAAGCAGTAGCTACTCTAGCATGTACGCATGGTTCATTCAGTAATGAATTAGAACACCCTTAGCTATTGGCGCATGTTTACATGGTATATCACGCGCTAAAAGTCTGCCTACTTCTACTGAACGCCCATAGCTCAGAGGTAGAATCGCCGAATGATGTCAGTTCGGTCGGGTTTTAATCCTGGCTAAAGCAATCTGATGTCTAGCCCTACTGTCATACAGCGAAATAGATCTGTTTGCGGATGCCTATATATATATATATATAATTATGAAATAAAAATACATTGCAATACGGAAATTTCTATATTTCGAGATTTCTATCTCATCATCAGGCAATGTTAGTTGTAAAAATGGTAACGGTATCAAAGGTAATATGATCTCGTGAAGGGGCAATAAAAATAAGAACAGGTTAAATATAGCTTGACTCTTTGACCGTTAGGGAGGAAAGAAAGAAAGTATCTATTTCTAAAAGTAGAAACTACTTTGACAAATTACAAAGTGGATCTCTATTCTGATTATTTAAAGAAACACACACATAAATTTTAGGTTTTCCCACAAAAGTGTTGTTTCTTGTATTTAAATGAAAATCATTTTCATATCAAACATTGCCTGATGATGAGATAGAAATCTCGAAACATTGAAAATTTTGTATCGAAATGTATTTTTTCATTTATAATAATGATTATATTATGTTCTACAATATTTATTGTATTGAACACTTAAAAAAAAAAAAGCAAATGCCATACAATTTAAAATCGCAAAATCTTGTGTCCTATTTACCTGGAGATATATATATATATATATATATATATATATATATATATATAAGTTGATTTTCTACAAATAAATAGTCAGTACTGTTTTCGGTTGAAAATGATAAAAAACCCTTTTGTTGATTCTTTTTTTTTTTTTTTTTTTTTTTTTTTTTTTTTTTTTTTTTTTTGAGAAATATATTTCTCAAATCCAGCTATCGTTTTTCCAGTATTGATGGAGGTTTGGCATGTATGTATGTATAAATGAATAGTCTCTTATGTTTTATTGGTTTTTTTTCCTTCACTCACTAAACACACGCGATATGAAGAGACCGGGATATCAATCGTTTTCTCAAGTGATGATTTTTCAGCGTCCTCGAAATAGATTAGTTTGAGTGAGATAGGGACAGAAATACACAAAGATCGACAGCATTAAATAATGTCTGTAATAGCAAAACACCATTTTTTTTTTCATATAAAAGTTCTTTTTTTTTTTAAATTAAACTTACTGCATTCTTTTATATCTCATCTCACGAAATGGAAGAAATGTTGATATTAATAACGCGTTGTTGCTTCAGGCACTTGTTACACATTTGGCACTAATTGGTACATGTAATTTTTAGATGTTTCATAGATAATGTAACTTACATTTATCGGTTGCCGAATACCAAAACAGAGTAATTAAGCTGATTGTTTTCTGAAGTAAAGATAGAATTTTGTTATAGATTCACGACAACCAAAGTAGAAGTATATACTGCGATCGATGTGTTGAATTTCTTTTTGAATTAATGTCTGTTTCTTGTCTTCAATAGACTAAACGAATAATTTTTTTTATTTTTCTCGCTTTCTCTCTTCACTCACGCGTTATCTTCTTTCAGACTTTACTGATTTGTCACACTGTTTTTCTGTTGTTTCTAAAGGTAATCGTTTCCCATTAACGACCTTTGATTTTCATGTTCCAGTATTCAGTTAGATATACAATTGACACAATGCTTATAGCAGACCCAGAAAAGAAACTTGAGTCACTCCCATAAAATGTTCTGAAGGAAAGCGAGAAGAAATGACTAAGTATCAGTTGTAAGAAGACAAATTGTGCGGTTATCAGCAAAAGTGCCAACATTACAAATTGCAGATATATTTTAATAACTAGGGAGTGTTTAAACAGAGGGCGTAAAATACGAAAGCGAAATCCAAAGACTGGGATACAAAAATACATTCTAAAAGCTAAGCTAAGTATTAAGAAACAGGAATATATCGCAGTTTAACATTGGGGTTCACCTTGTACAACGCTCAGGAACAACTTGAGGTTAAATGGTTACAGCAAGAAACTGTTTATGCAGACAGGGGTGAAAGATATCTGTCAACCTTAGAATTAAAGAGTTTATTATTCTATTGATCAGGGAAAATCACTAGTCACCTACGGAATACCGATAAATTAAATAGTAAAACATAACATGACTATATATATATATATAATATATATATATATAATTATAATTTTTTCAGAGATAATTATTTCTTAATGAATTATTTACTCAGTAAAGGTAGTAATTCTGACAATCCAAAATCCATTTTGATTTTAAATAACCCACAACTATTTATTCTGTAAAAAAAAAAAAAACTAATAAAGCAGTTGTTCTCAGTACATGTTACCGATCTTGTTAATTTTTTTTTTTACATGTAGATTAACAGTTCAACTATTAATTCATTTTCCATAATGTAAATTGTCTTATCGACTAAACTTTTGAACACACACACTATATATATATATATATATATATATATATTACTTTTCACATTAAATGCAAGTTATATAAAATCTGTTTAAAAATAAATTTTACAAGTGAAGAGAGCACAACCCTTTAAAATCTTATATGGGAATTCTAAAATAACAAATGAAAATCACCCCACAAAAAACCTTAAAAAAAAAACATAGCACTATATTATAACAACTCTTAGGACACTTCGTCGTTTAGCATTGGTTAGCAATCATGTATCGCTCGTTCGATCTTCACAAGTTGTTCCCTCCTTTCAGCCTCGTGTCACATTTAAGCTATGCTTTAGAAATCGCTATACCGAGAAGAGAAATATCGATAATAATCAGTTAAATTCCATAAGTAACAAACACTTCGGTGATAATGTTGTTTTCCTGTCATGTTTGACTAGGCAGAACATTTCACCGCAGTAGGTTGCCATTATTTTCTGTGGTAGACTGGTTGCCAACCAAGGCTATAGAACCCAATATGTTCTGCTACTCAGAACATATTGGCTTCTATAGCTG
This sequence comes from Ascarosepion bandense, assembly GCA_037127315.1. Taxonomy (NCBI): domain Eukaryota; kingdom Metazoa; phylum Mollusca; class Cephalopoda; order Sepiida; family Sepiidae; genus Ascarosepion; species Ascarosepion bandense. Next base: position 340,948 of record JBBBDQ010002023.1, read on the forward strand.
GAGGGAGATCAGATGAACTTATATCTTTCCCAATATATTGTGTGTAAGTGAATGCATTGGGTTCAACTGAAATTCGAACTCGGCTCTCCTATTTGTCTCTCCTAGCGAATATCCATTGCACAACTACTCACATAGTCGATAATAACGTTTCAGAAAAAAGACAAACATTTAAATAAAATAACATTTTTTTCAAAATACAGACAGGAAAAAATTTCTACGAAGTTATCTAAAGTCATATCATGAACCAAAACGGCTCAAAATTCCATAACGTAAATTTAATAATGTGTATTTTCAATAGAAATATTTAGAATCGAAGAGTGTTAAAAGCAAATAATTTCTAAAGAATTAATGAATTTTAATTAAAATAAAATAGTCTATTATTGTTTAGTATTAACGTAAAGGTTATATTTAGTGAATATACGTGATTCAGTAGACAATATTTTTGACAGTATAATTGCCGTCTGCACTCTTCTGTTTTGAAGAGTTTTATAAAGAACATGCTGAATGGGAACATTTGCTTTATTAAAAACGCCCGAATATTCCCCCACTTTAAACAACAATTATTTTATTTCAAAAATAGATATTTTACTAAAACACGTTTACATACTGAAAACAGTGCAGAAGAAATACCTCCCACATAATAGTAAGATATTAGTATCAATGCTGTCTTCACCTAGCTAATATCCTACCATTATGTGAGAGACGTTTCTGCCCCAACCTGAAAAACGCTTCAAGTACGAAGAAATAAATACCAATATATGAAAGATATAAAATAATATATATGTAAGCTTAAAGCCATGGCTATAAATAACCTAAATATTCTAAAAACATTAAACTAAAGAATATGGAAGGGTCTGCTTCCTCTCTCCGCCACTTCCCTTAATCTATCAATGTTTAAATATACACCACACGATAGAGTAATAACATAAGCTCTTAAAATCACTTAAAGTGTCAAACGGATGTCTTATGTCTATACCGGCTTCATTCTCTCCAATATTGAGCCCTCTTCCTTTATAAATATGGCAATTTTTTAAAAAAATACTAATTTGAATTCTTATATTGTCAGTCGAGAGTCAGTTTAGTGCCATACGTGAAACACGCTTAGGCGATGATGTCTCGTGTAAATCTTCTGCCCAGTCAGTCATGTCGGACTGGGCAGAAGATTACCCCGCAGTAGGTTGCCATTACTTTCTGCGGTAGACTAGTTGTTAACCAAGGCTATAGAACCCAATGCGCCCTGTTATTTAACCTATAACTGGAGGGAAGAGATGGATTAATCCCTTTCCCAAAAGTACTTGTGCGTAAGTGAATGCAAGGAATTTAACTGGAATTCGAACTCGGCTCCTCGATTTCTCGTTCCGAGCCGATATCCACTGTACTACAACGCACTACATAAAAGATTGATAATTCAAATAAAGAAAAATACGTAATTATGTTTTTTTTTTGTTTTTTTTTTTTTACAAGTATTTTCACTGCTTCTGCTCTGACGAGCATCATTACTTAGTATAGCCTCACCCTGACGAGTTTACCAATGCAACTAGATTGGCAACTAGGTCCCACCTTTTTGCCATCACAATAGGCAAATGTAACCGCCAATTCTACTCCAGCATTTTCTTTCTTCGCACTTCTTTCTTGTGGAACTCCCTCCCCTATGCTCGCTTCTCTGATAGCTATAATCACAAAAAGTTTAAATGTAACGTTAATTAGCATCTTCTTTTTCCGTGATTCCCTCCTCTCTCTCTCTCTCTTACCTTTTCTACAACATCACTTGTACTATTTTCTTTTTTGTTTTGCTTCTCCTCTCATTGTACCTCCTACGCACCTGATGCAGTACTGCCTTGCTTGATGGTAAACGGTCATAAAAGGTATAACATCAAACATGAATTATGTCCTACTTATTGAAAAAATTGGCTGAAATCACTCCCAATTATGCACATTTTAAAACGTCTCCCAGCTGTGGTTTTCTGTGGTATAATCTATAACTTAGAGAGAGAATGCAAGTATACTTCCATCACTAAAATATTTTGAAAATCTTATCAGAGCATATATTTTAGACCTGCATGTAAATAACCTATCCAGTTAAAAACGTCTTTGTCCTTAAGAATGTGGAAGTTGCAGAATTGCCGTCATATGTAAAGTGAAACAATATATAATCTTTAAAAAACAATTAAACTAGTAAGCAAGAAACAACGAAATAATGGGGAATTGTAGACATTCAAATAATTACTTTGTAACTTAAATACAGATATAAGGAAAAACAAATAAACAACACAAACGTGACCCCAAAACTCTCAAATAAAGATACAGACTTATTTTCTATTTTAATTGTATTATTTTTGTTTTGTAATTTACTTTGTTTTGTCTTTATAAATATGGCAAATTTAAAAAAAAATACTAATTTGAATTTTTATATTGTCAGTCTAGAGTCAGTTTAGTGCCATACGTGAAACACGCTTAGGCGATCATGTCTCGTGTAAATCTTCTGCCCAGTCAGTCATGACGGACTGGGCAAAAGATTATCCCGCAATAGGTTGCCATTACTTTCTGCGGTAGACTAGTTGCCAGCCAATGCTATAGAACCCAATGTGCCCTGTTATTTAACCCATAACTGGAGGGAAGAGACGTATTAATAGCTTTCCGAAAGGTATTTGTGCGAAAGTGAATACAAGGAATTTAACTGGAATTCGAACTCGGCTCCTCGATTTCTCGTTCCGAGTCGATATCCACTGTACCACAAACTACATAAAAGATTGATAATTCAAATAAAGAAAAATATGTAATTATAATTGGTGATTGAACGTATTCAAGCAAATAGTACTGGCGACACCACAAATTCATAAATTTGTATTCAGCAGCACCCTGTGTGGATTGGTCTGTATACTCTTTTAACTGATGGTTTACCTTTACCGATTATCGTCGGTTTTATTTAAAAGAAAAAATACTATGATGTTTTCCTATCACTTGCAACATTTGTCATATGAGAACAGTGGTGTAATCGTTTAGTGTGTTTGTTTAAAATGTGTTCTACCTTCCAGCTGCTTTTCCGTAAGATTTTTTTCTATGTTTAGTATTATTATTATTAAATATTTTTAACTGAAAAATAGAAAAATGTATTCATTGCGGTGTAAACGTGTGTATATACAGGTATTTTCTAAAAGAATCAGGACTGTTCCTATGATCATGAAGTTAAAGCATGCTGAGCAAAACAACGTGGCAGAGATTGGCATTGAATTACGACCTCCATATTAACCCTCTAGGGCCATTCGTTACATATTTGATACAGTATGAAAACAAGCCTTGAAAGAAATATTTTCCTGAAAAATTTTTTAAGAGAAATATTTTATAAATTTCAAATGAAAGCATTACTGACTGCTCAGTCAATGAATACCAAATGTTTCCTTATAGGGAAATACTGTATCAAATATGATACGAATGGCCCTAGAGGGTTAACTTTTAAACTGCTATCTGTCAACCATCAAAGGCAATCACTCCTGCCCCTCATAAGCATGGAACAAGCGAGCCTCCCTGAAAGCAATATACTGCGCCTCCTCGGCCTTAGCCTATCTTCCGACCTCAAGTAGATTCATTTCACTAAATCAATAGCTAGATCCACTGTTAGGAAGGCTGGGTCACTGTGTCTATCAAGTTTGTTTTTTTTTTCGCCTGAATCCATCTTGCACATACAAAAATCAACCATCCCCCGTGCATAAAATACTCTTGTCATATATGTTCAGACACTCCTTCTGTTCATCTCACAGTTCAAGAAATGCCCCAAAGGAGAATCTGTAATATAATTGGTCCCGACCTGTCAGCTCGACTCCAGCCACTTTCTCACCGGCGGGATATGCCTTCCCTCTGTCTCTTCTACAAATATTTTCATGGTTTCTGCTCTACGAACTTAGGTCACTGGTGCCTACTCCACAAGAATTTACTCGTGCAGTCAGACTGGCAACACAGTCCCACCCTTTTACAGTTAAATCAACTAAATGCAGGCGACAATTCTACTCCAACAGCTTCATTTCATGCACTTCCCGCCTGTGGAACTCCCTTCCATATACTTGCCTTCGTGACTGCGATAACATCCAGGAATTTAAATGCAATGTCAATACCCATCTCTTATCCACTTGACTCGGTTATTTCCACATCACCACGTGTTTCTTTTCCTTTCTCTCTACCTTCGAATCTGTCTTCATATTCTTCCCTCGCCCTTTTTCTGACACACACTGTAACTGGTTCGTCTTTCTTTTCACTTTCCTTCTGCCTAAATTTTACTTTCTTATGCAGCCCCCTGCGCATCAGTGGCGATGCAACCTTGCTTGGGGTGAAACGATTAAAAAATTTGTTGTTTATAGCAGCTTTAGAAAGAATTGTGTAATTGTGGTCGTTTTACATTACAACAGACGGTCCACCAGTGACTGTGGCTTGTGTAACAAATTTGGGCAATAGCAAAACTGATCATTCCGATGACCAACGTATTTCTCATGTCTCCCACTTCTTCCTCATCAAAAAAAGTCACTTCCACATGTAAAGAACAAGTTTTCAAGACACCGAGGAAATCCAAGGGAATGAAACGTAACAGCTGCTCGCTATTTCAGAAAAGGATTTCCAGGAACGCTTCGATCAACAGAAACAGCGGGTATGTGGCGAAAAACGCGGGCTACGTCTAAGGAGAGTAAATGCCGAATTTATGTGCTGCAGTTTTATATATAAAGCACAGGTCTCGATACTTTTTATAAAATCTTGTACATTTAAATTGTCTCTTTACTAGCAGTATAGCCCGGCGTTCGGGTATAATGAAAGTTTTAAAACTAATCCATGGTCCTGGAGCTCAGACTCAGTCTAAAGAATATTTGTGTGAAGTTTGGTTGGAATCGGATAAAAATTGTGGATTTGTATAAAGGACATACAGACAGATAAACAGACACACACAAACATCTTGCCTTATATATATTATCGATTTTCTGCACTATTATAAGAACTGCAACCTTGAAACGTCTGAATATCGTTTCTTATGTTTTTGTCTATGGGTTTACCAAATTTGATTAAAATCGGACAACTCTTTTATAACCCCAATTTTTCGATTTTCGATATTTATCGGGGGTATCTCGACACAAAACCTAGCTAAGAACACGCGCAGACGCTTATAATACAACTCTGTAAATTTTTAATTTTTTTAAGAAAATCGGTTCAGCCGTTTCGGAGTCTATAGGTAACGGACACACGCACACACAGTTCCATTAATAAATAAGTTTAGATTTAGATTAGATATTTTCTGTCATATATAAAGTTGACAGTGATGGTAAAACTGAGCGGCCACATTGCCTTTCATATTATAACACAATCTTAAAGCTATAAGAAAACAGGCTGTCGCCACTCGATGTTACACTCTGCGCTCTCTTTTATGCTTACATACGCTTCATCCTTGATAGTGCGCACTTTTAGCTATGAATATAGAATACTTTAATACTATATTGTATCATATATATATATATATATATATATATATATATATATATATATAATACTTCTAAACCTGTACAAACTACAATCTACTACAAAATTGTACATTTTGTTTCGATATTGAAAGAACAATGTCGCATCAGTTAGTTAATGGTTTTTTGAAAAGACCGATACAGATATCGGCCACGCGAAGCGTAGGCTTAACAAAGAGGAAAATGTTAGAAAATGCACAGAAGAATGTGGGTGGGAGGGAGACAACAGAAGGGGGAAATAAACAGAAATTTTAAACTTTGGCCGGAAGAGAATTGTAGCTAGATACAGATGTTCGTTTAACTGTATAAAACTAAATCCTTTGGGTTCCCTGTAGATATGTGTCCTTAGAAAGTTTGAATGGCGTAGTTTAAAAAATGTAGGAGTGCATAGGGAACAATCACACACACACTCACAGATTGCCTTTTATATATATATAATTCTACTATTCTGTCTCAATACAAACATCGTTGTCTCGCGAGAAGGAATGTGTGTTCACTCTCGTACCTGTGACGGATGGGAGGCATGATACTGCATGTATATTTAATACATGATTATACAAGTATTCACTATAACAACATTTCAAGTAATAAAAATGCCGAATTAAAAATTAATTATTCATGAATAGATTTGTTTACGTTTCGAATGGAAAATAGAGGATATCTGATTTCGATAAAAAATATCTAAATGAAGGCCAAGCGGTAGAGTACAACGGAATATATATATATATATATATATATATATATTTTAATATATATTTGCTCTGTAATATTTTATTACATGGAGCTCTCTTTTCATGTATCATTTTTAATATTAAAATAAAATTTTTAATATTAATTAGGATCGGGTTTTTGGAATTTACCTTCCTGCTTTTTTCCCTTGGATTGAAGTATCTGAATTAAAATATATATATATATTCTAGATTCCTCCAAACTCTCTTAGTGAACTACACATTTAGTAACTTTCCTTTTTGCTCAAAATAGTTTTATAAAGAATGTCTACTTACACACTGGAAATATATCCCGATTTAATCATGGATTTTCTGCGATCTAAATCTCAGTATTTTCCGACTTCGCATCCAAGTGCTCTATCGATAGTGTTCTACATTCAATCAGTCAGTTAGTTAAATAGCATACGTGATACACGCTTGGGTGATCATGGCTTGAAACAGACATGACTGTTTGGGCAGATGATTATCCCGCAGTAGGTTGCCATTATTTTCAGCTGGAGATTTTGCCAGCCAATGCTATAGAACCCAACCTGTCCTGTTATTTAACCCTAAACTGGAGGGAAGAGAGTAATGTGCGTTGTGGTGCCGAGGATATCGGCTCGAACGGCAAATCGGAAAACCGAGTTCAAATTCCAGTTGAACTCATTGAATTTATTTATGCGCTAATACCCTTGGAAAGGTATTAATCCATCTCTTTTCTCAATTTATGGGTTAAATAACAGAACAGATTGGGTTCTGTAGCCATGGCTAGCAATCGCAGAAAGTAATAGCAAACTTCTTCTTCCTCTTCTATGTGCCTTGTCCCTTCAGGACGTAGGCGATCATGGATCTCCACGTCTCCCTATCCCTTGTGGCTCTTAGTATGTTTGCTCCTGTTGCTCCTGGCAACCCTCGTTCCGTCATCCACCTGATCAGACCCTGTAAATAGGTTATCCGCTGCCTTCCTCTGTCTCTCCTTCCTTCTATCTGTCCAGTCAGTATCAGGTTCTCCAGGCTCTCCTTCCTCATTGCATGTCCCAGGAACTTCAGTTGTCTCTTCCTGATGCTCAGCATCAATTTCCTTTTGCTGCCATTCTTTCTTACACTTCGTCGTTGCTTGTATGCTCAGTCCACGATATCCGTAGCATCCTTCTGTAGAACCACATTTCGGCCGCTTCTAGTTTTGTCCTCATTTTCGATGATATTGTCCAGCATTCACAGCCGTATTGAAGAACTGACATCACGTAGCAGTCTAGTACTCTTTTCTTCGTTTCTATTGAGATTTTCCTGTGTGTTAGTATTTTGCTCATCTTCTGGAACGCGTCCTTTGTCATGCCAATTCGCCTTCGGATCTCCGTGTCGCACTTTCCATCTCCTGATAGAACACTTCCTCGGTACTTAAATTCTTGGACTTGTTTGATTCTGTTATCCCCCACCTGTATTTGGCATTTTGGGTTGTATCTTTTGCTGATGACCATGCACTCAGTTTTCTTAAAGTTTATTTGTAGTCCCTTCTTGTCACTCTCCACTGCTACTTTCTGTATGAGATCTTGCAGTTTCCTTTCCGTGTCCGCAATCAGTACTGTATCGTCCGCGTATCTTATGTTGTTCAGGTTGTGTCCTCCAATCGCGCAAGCGTGTATCACGTATGGCACTTAACTGACTGAATGTTTTCCATTGGATGGCTTAAAAAAAAAACTCAGCTTCATATGAAGTTCGCACAGATGCTCTCCTTTGTTTCCAAATTTTTTTACTATTTATGTTTCAATGACTTTTGTTTAAGGTGCTTTCAAAGCATGTAATTAAATATAGTTAGATCAGGAAAATTTCGGACTTAACTCTGACTAAATAATTTTTTTTTTAAAATTCGTCTTTTTGTTCATTGTCCAACGTTCCATGAAAGAAACTGAAAAAAACCCTTTGGCGTTATTGCAAGTTAAAATATCTAGATGTCATTTAGTGCACATACTATATATATGTGGCGATAAAAATTCAGGAAGGATTGGTAAAATTCGGGATAAGGTTTGTAAATAATCCAGGAGGATCCTAGTAATATCGTTAAAATATTAAAACTAATCCAATAGAGAGCTTATTGTAAATTAATTTCATTTACAGAGCGGATATTTATTTATCTGTAAATTCAGATAAAACTTACTGGGGAAATAGCTATTTTCAACATGTCATTTTAAGGCATGCATTCTTCATTTTTCGACCTCTGACAGATTTCTCTGTTTATAAGGGCTCGAAAAATGCATGCATTAAAATGATCTGTTGAAAATGGTTATTTCCCCGTTAAGTTTTATCTGAATATATATATATATATATATATATATATATATATATATATATATATATATATAATTTAATCCAAAAGGATAATCAGGTAGGTAAATCAAAAAAAAAAAAAACCCGATCCTAATTAATATTAATTTCATTAATATTAAAATTGATCAAGGTGGAGGGCTCGATGCAAATATTATAATCTAATTACAGAGCCAAATCTAAAAATAAAACAAAATTTCAATGTTTAAATCCGTTGACTAGCCATTTCTACGAGGACTTCCTCGTTTCTTCAGCAACGGCGAAACGAATTTTTTTTTTTTTTAATCACATTCAAATAACAAAAGATTTGATACCGGTAGAAGTAAGGAAAAAAAATCCATCCACGGGAAAATAAAATGGGGTGAGATTAATAATTTTTAAATTTAAGGACGTAAACAGGGAAGCAGACAGATACTGATATCTTATATTAGAAGACATCCCCTTATACCACCGTAAGTCGAAATTTGTGAATTTTAAAACGTAAGATTTAAGTTTTAAATTTAATTTATGAATTTAGTAAAATAAAGTTTTTTTAATCTAGTAAATTTAAACCCCACTACCAAATACTAATCCCAGCCTTATAGATACCTTCCTTCTTCCTTTTCTTATCTAAATATCTATTATTTAACATGTAAGAACCTGTAGACTAACTCTTAACCCCTCATTTTTCCTGCACCTTTATAATATTTTTTGTTTTTGGACGATTCTTAATTCCATTTTGTTTTTCATGACTCTATTATTCATATAATTTCCATGCGCTTTGTTATAATTGATTATGTATATTTATATGTTGTTTTTAATGCTAAATATATATTACCTTTTACACAAAAAGATTAGTTTTGGTTAACTTTTAGCAGAGCCCTTACAATATCAATATATATAATAATTCCGTTCCTTTCGTACTAAGCCACCGAAATATTTAGTTTCTTAAATTTTTTAAAAATTTAGTTTAATTGTGAATACCCTTTTAGCTTTTTAAGTAAATTATGTTCAGGAATGTGTGTATGTGTTGTGTATACTTGTAGTAATGGATTCTTTTGAGATCTACCCTTGAAGTTAATATTTTTAATTTTTAATTTAAAATTGAAGATTTATATTTAAATTTTTATGTCCAAATTTTTTCTTTAAAATTTATCCCAGTCATTATTTATTTAAACTAAAATCTCTTCGGTGAATTTTTCAATGATTTTTCAACACTGATGGTAGCAGTCACCTTTTGTTTCTATGGGAATATTTTTTCTTGGTATACTCCCCTTCCCCACATTTTTGTTCTTTCTTTTTTCCTTTCGTTCCCCCTACCACTTCTATTCCCTTGACATGGTTAAATTTCAACTTTTAAACTCTCAACTCGGAGAAGAGACGGGATGTCTTCTAATATGAAACATAGGTATCTCTCGCCTTCCCTGTTACTTCTTTAAATTCAAAAATGATTAATTCCACCCCGTTTTATTTTCATGTGGATCGAGTTTTTTTGTTTTTTTTCTACTACCGGTATAAAATCTTCAGTTATTTGAATTTGATTAAATGAAATTTTTGATTTGCCGTTGCTGAAGTAGCGAAGAAATCCTCGTAGAAATGGCTAATTTAAACATCATTTAAACATCGAAATTTATATATAGATATATAATCGTCGGTGATGGTGGATGTTACTGTATTACCGTCTTAATAACCTCTCTGAAGATGGCTCATGTGAGCCGAAAGTTTAGAACCAAATTAATAAAAAATTATCCAAATGGGGGAAAATTTTATCTTCATTTTCAACTGAAATTAAAGCAAAAATACGACGTTTAGAACGGATCATGATTAAACATAATAGACATTCATTGTCTGTTATATTTAACAGTATATGTTTAGAAAAGAAAATATACATATATATAGTTCTGTCTTCGTAATATTATTTTAGTTTTCCCGCATTCTATCCCACTCAGTAATCCACTGTGTCTTCGTAATGTTATTACGTTACTTGGACCGAAATGATTTAAACAAAAGATAATGTGTGTCCAAGTGGGACTTCCATAGACAGAATCTTCAAGCCATATAAAATGGTGGAGCTTTTCTTTAGTATTAGAAAATTACTTACGCATTATATCTTAATTCTGAATATTACACTTTAATCGGGGTCTTTCTTTCGTGGTAAACTGAACGGCAATTTGGCTTGACTCTTTCCTATGAAAGTGGATATTAGTCACTTACATTTAAAAATGTAACACCGAGTCAAAAAATAGGTGGTTCGAATGACGATCCTAGCATACCACCCACTAACACAATTCGGCCTCAGGGATAGCCATAACCATAACCATACCACAATCAAAGTTGACACCACCAAATAGTGTGTGTAAATATTTTCTGGTTATGTATTTTTTTGGTAGAAGAGGCAAAGTGAAAGCTATGCTTAGCCGACGCGCGTTTTGCCTTGATAATATACCTTAGTAGACGAAACGCGTTGGTTAAAAAAGTTTTTCCTCTTGTCTCTCATTTTATTTCTTTATGTCCATGAATCCATCTTGCACATTTACAAATCAACTATTCGCCCGTGCATTGAATAGTGTGGCGATATCTAGTCGAGTGCTCCTGCAAATTTATTCCGGGTTTCTTGACAAAACCCAAAAGAGTATCTGCGGTGTTATCAATCACAATTTGGCAGCTCGAATTCAGTCACTTTCTCATCGACGTGATGTGGATTCCCTTTGTCTTTTCTACAATTAATTTCACGGATTCTGCTCTGACGTGCCCACCCTACATTAATTTACACCACGAAAATCATTGATGAAGATAAGAAAAAACGTAGACCTCTAGGATAGAGCCTTGAGGGTCGCTCGCGTTCGTATGAAATGATATATTCATTTTATTGGAATGTTTGGGTTAAAATAAACAATTGTCTAAAAATACCATAGCTCTGGAGACGAAGGGAAGACTCATGGAGACAGATATAAAGAAAGTAGGCTTGGAAAATTACACTCACGCGATACATTGAAAGTAAGAGGAGAAAAATGCAATAACCTATTGAAGGGGCTTGTATAAATGGATGGCAAAGCAGGGAGTCGGACGTAGAGCAAAAAGACACATATTGCGAAGAGCCACTAAGGATAGGAAGTTGTAGATATTGTCAATGTCGGGAAGAGACAAAAGACATAGCAAAAAAATCTAAATCAAATATTTTTCATTAACGTTGCGATCTGTAGTTTTACTTCACTACTGAGCTTCAAAATGTTAACTTTTGATTTCATGCTTTGTTCTTTCATTGCGTTGCTTAGACTCAGCAGGTTTACGACCACATCACGTTGATTTCACGGCTTCTTCTCCGACGAGCTTATCTCATTTGTGTCAAGACTAGACGAATTTATTTGTGCTACTAGATTGTATGCAAGTACTGTCACATCTGCATAAGTGATATCTTTAATTTGCCGACTGAAAATTGTGCCACTGACGTGTCTTCTCGGATCAAAGCCGGTCTGGATACTTTCAACCATTCTCGGAAATACCAGGTGAAACCCCAATCCTCTCCGTGGTTCATACCAGGATGCTTGGATACTATAGCCCACAGGAATCACTAATTTTCAACTATTCCAGAGAGATTGCTTTCATCTAAAAAAATCTATTTGTTGCTATTCTTAATAAATATAAGCGATGCCACGAAGGAGCTAAGTCCGTGTTACTAAGTGAATGAGGCACGGCATAGTCTGTAACAACCTCAGCTCGCTTGATTCTTGGCGACTCATTTAATGCCCTATTAGAAATTATAAGGTATCTACTGTTTCCCTCTTCAGTAAGTTTGATTTTTTTCATCATCCTCTATTGAATAAAGCTGAATGCTTTGCTCATAACTTCTCTTCAAACTCTGTTAGCACATCCGAAATATAATGCCTAATTTCCCACTTGGAACTTGGGATATGCATAGAAATGCCCGTATGTGCGTTGTGGTGCAGTTGATATTGGTTGGAACGAACGACAAATCGAGGAGCCGAATTAGAATTCCAGTTGAATTCTTTGCATTCACTTACAGGCAAAACCCTTTGAAAAGATATTAATTCGCCTCTTCCATCCAGTTATTGGTTAAATAACAATCCGGATTAGGTTCTATATCCTTGGCTGGCAACCAGTCTTCAGTAGAAAGTAATGGCAACCTACTGCGGGATAATCTTCCACCTATGTCTCTTTCGTGACATGATCGTCTAAGCGTGTATCACGTATGACACGTAACTGACTGATGTAATACCTTCTGTGGATTGTGCTATCAGCTCTTGACTTAGATATCACAAAGCATGTGGACCCGATGATATCATTATTATCATTAAGAAGTTGCTCCCGAAGTGGTACTTGTTCTCACTAAACTCTATAATAAATACCTTGCTGACCCCTGCTTTCTTATCTACTAGAGATCATCATCTGTTGTTCCAGTTTTTAATAAATCTGGTGAGCCGTTCGACCCTTCAAACTATCGGTTTATTAACCTGCTACTATCTTTCTAGATATTTTTATCAATGATGAATTCGTTCATCAACTCTCATCGAAGGACCTTTCCTCAGACAAACAATATGACTTTTTCGTTTCTTCAGGTCTACCGCTGATGTATTAACGATAATTGCAGAAAGAATTGGTGAAGGCCGAGCTACAGCATTGAACATCGTTAAGGCCCTACATAGAACTTTTCTGGACAAATTGAAAAGTTACGGTGCTTCTGGAAACTTTTGGAACCTTTGAAAATTTATTTGTGAAATTAAGGTTATCCTGAATATGATTCGCCCCGATCCTTTCGTATTAAAGCAGATTTCTCTCAAGGTTAAATCCTGGTTATACTGTTTTTGATGTTCTCATTTTGGCCTCGTTATTGATTACACAATTATTTACTGGATAGTAAGGCTGATCAGTCCAACAAGGTTAAAAAGCCAGCCGATGTCTAAAACGACTTTAAGTCCGTCGTTAACTTAGGGAAAAGTTGACTTGTTACTTTGAACACCTCAAAAATTAAACTTCTTCACCTTCTCGCTGCCTTCTATCAACATGGCTGATGCTAACGTGCAGGGTTGCGTAAGGGGTACACCTACGGAATCCGAGATATTATGGTGTTGGCTTCCATTTAAAGCTTTTTACCTTAACTTTATACTAACAGCATTGAAATAGACAGGTATCTATTTCTCAGATCCTCCAACTTCTAGGTGTCCTGCCTCTTCAGGGTGCTGGTGATCATGGATCTCTCGGATTGTCTCACCTAAACCCTGAGGTGTCATCCATTTAGTCAAGATCACTAGGTAGGGTATACATTGTTTTTTTTCTGTTTCTATTACCTTTATTTTTTTTATTCTGAGTATCAAATCATTCAAGTTTTCTTCTTTTTTTACCTAAGAAATTTCAACTGCGTCATCCTGATATTAAGCACATTAATTAGACTAAACTATCGCCCGGTTCACACTCCACCCATGTCTATTGAACAGGTGAAGAGGCTCATACCTTGTTTCCTGGTTAGGATGTGGTTTCCGGCTCTCTCTTTTCCAATCTTTTTACTCTTACGTAGCCCCCTGCGCATCAGTGGTGTTATCGCCTTGCTTGGGGTGATATGATTAAAATAAGTGTCCCGTTTATTTTGAATTTCTCTAAAGATTCGTCGTTGCTCAGATATTCGGACATTCAAATTTCTGTTGCTTCTGCCCGCTTCACTTGTGAGGACATTGTCTAACATTCATTGCTATATAGAAAGAGGAATATTACGTAATATTTCCGGATTCTTTATTCAAGAAGCTCTGTGTAAAATGGCTGTCTCTGGATCGGTAACTAGATTAAGAAAGATAACTCTGATTCCAAACCAAGAAAAGATGAAAGCATATTGATACAATCCTCTCTGTCTCTTTTGTGAAAAATACTGAATCCAGAAAGACCGCTATTGGTTAAATTTTATCCTGTGAGCGTTAAGATTGAAGCTGAAGACGTGAACAGAATGATTTTAGTTAAACAATTCTTCTTCTTTTATGTGTCCGGTCTCTTCAGAACGTAGGCGATGATGGCTTTCGACGTATCTATCACTGGTGGCTTTTAGCACGTTTTCTCCTGTTGCACCACACAAACTCTGCTCTGACATCCACTAGCTTGAGCCCATAAATCTAGAACATAAATTTATAGAAACTAGCATAGCCACAAAATGAGGGATTAGTTCATATATTGATTATAATATAGATTTGATCCCCCACTTTATACCCACATAATTTCTTATAAACAGTTGACATATATCTTCTTCTATGTTCCCTGTCCTTTCAGGATGTAGGCGATCATGGCTTTCCACGTCTCCCGATCACTGGTGGCTCTTAGCACGCCTTCTCTTGTTACACCATGCAACCCTCGTCCCATTATCCACCTGTTGTTTTTTCTGTCTCTTTTTCCCTCTATCTGACCTGTTAGTATCAGGTTGTACAAGCCCTCCTTCCTCATTGCATGTCCCAAAAACTTCAGATGTCTCTTCCTAATACTCAGTTTTAATTTCCTTTTCGTTTCCATCATTTCTAAAACCTCATTATTGTTCACATGCTCGATCCATGAAATTTGCAGCATCCTTCTATAGAACCACATTTCAGTTGCTTCAAGATTTTCCTTTATCTTTTGATGATATTATCCAGCATTTACTGCCATATTGAAGAACTGACAACACATAGCAATCCAGTACTCACTTCTTTATTTCTAGTGGAACTGTCCTGCTTCTTAATGCTTTACTTAACTTCTGGAATGCTTTCTTCGCCATGCCAATTCGCCTTCGAATCTCTCTGTCGCACTTTCCGTCTTCTGTTCAAAC
Source organism: Ascarosepion bandense (assembly GCA_037127315.1). Lineage (NCBI taxonomy): Eukaryota > Metazoa > Mollusca > Cephalopoda > Sepiida > Sepiidae > Ascarosepion > Ascarosepion bandense. The sequence continues at coordinate 356,247 of JBBBDQ010002023.1, forward strand.
ACTTCCCAGGCATTTAAATTTTTGTACCTGCTTGATTTTAGTATCCTCCAGCTGTATTTGGCGTATTGGGTTGCCCTTTTTGTGAACTGAACAATTAACATGCTAATTTAAAACAATCTTTTTACGCTTTGCCAGTCTATTCTACGCAGCAACAGCTATCGTTAGAACAGTGTTCTACCAAGAAACCTTTCACGTCTAGTTGGATCTTATTAATAAATATAATTCAGTTAAATACTACTATACAATGCGCTTTAAACTACACCGTCGAAATTGGTACCTTCGCTCCGTACATATATATACCTGATTTACAAGGCAAACATCGGCGTATGTGAAGGTTGTGTGCAATTTCCAACATAATCGATAAAACTAGTTTTATTAATTCCATATTATCCTCGAGAAATATTGTTTAGACGTTCGCATAGCAATTATTTTATGAAACACTGATTCGATTCTCGCTCCAAAAGGACTCTTCATCCAATAACCGATCGCTTGATCGATATACAATTTCAGCAGCCAGTCTGTTCATTTCCATTCAAATAAAAACACATGCAAACATGTGCATCAGTTTCTGTCTGTTAGCTTAATGCTTATATGAATACGTATATGTCCATAAGCAAATATCCCACATACACATACGTGCTGTATAAATAATTATAGATTTTATATGAGCTAAAATCGTTGCCTATTTAATATCGTACGCCAAAAGAGGTATCCGTATTTTAGTAAACATATGATCCTGTTTAATCAGCATTTTACCTATATTGTTTGTTTTGCTTATTGATCTTTTAAGGTTATTTTTCTTTTATATGTAGTGTCCCTTCAGAATACTGGCGTTACTGGCCCTCCAAAATTTCCTGTCTCTTTAGGTCTTAATGGATTTTGTTATTTTTGTTACCTATCCTAGACTCTGTTCTGCCATTACACAAGACCTACGTGCGCGTTGTTTTCCTCTCGCTTACCTTGCATTCAGTATGACCTAGAAGTGTCAAATTTTCAAAGTCGTTTTTTCTTTATGTTCGCTAAAAATGTAAACAGTTTATTTCTTATGTCGATAATAAGTGTCTTTTTGTTTATATTTTCTCTATCTCAGGGTTCTCGACAGGCCCCAAAGGAGAATCTGTAATTTTATCAGTCTCGACCTGGCAGATCGACTCCAGCCACTTTCTCACCAGCGGGATGTGGCATCCCTTTGTCTCTTCTACAAATATTTTCATGGCTTCAGCTGCGACCAGCTTAGCTCACTGTAGCTCCCTCCACAATAATTTACTCAAGCCATCAGACTGGAAACAAGGTCCCATTCTTTTACGGTTAAATCAACCAAATTCGACCGTCACTTTTACTTGTTGTTCTCGCACTTCCCGCCTATGGAATTCCCTTCCATATACTTGCTTCCCTGACGGCTATAATCTCCAGAAATTTAAATACAATGTCAATTCCACCTCTCTTATCCACTTGATTCCAGTTCTTCCCTTGTCCTTTCCCCATCACTCCATGTATCATGTTCTTTTCCTTTCTCACTCTACCCTCGCAACTGTCATCACACTGGTATTCCCATCGTTCTCTTGCCCTTTCTCCGACACTCACTGTAACTAGTTCGCCTTTCTCGTCGCTCTTTCTTGCTTAAACTTTCACTCTTCTCTTATGTACACCCCTGTGCATCAGTGTCGGTACCGCCGTGCTTTATAGTTCATTTCATGCTATTCTCAGAAACTTTCCTTAAAAGCACATTTTTATTGTTTAAAGCCTCTTTTTCATCTGTGAATAAATTACACAGCATTCACGACTATATAAGAGAAATGATCTTACTCAAGAGTGCAGTACATTTTTTGTTTATTTCTAACGAAAATGTTCCTATTTCTTAATAGCTTTCTTTCCTTTGGTAGACATATTTCGCTCTTAGAATGTGCCTTCTGATTTCAGTGTTGTTATTTTTGCAGACACTTTGCAGATATTTAAATTATTGCAGTTACTTGATTTTGGTATCTCTAAGTCGTAATTTGCATGTCGAGTTGTTTCTTTTGCTGACAATCATGTAGTCTGCGAATATTTTATGAAAGTTTTATTGTCAATCGAGTGAACGTAATTCATTCTTCTTTCTACGCCTTATTTCACTCTTTCTCTTACTAATCTAACAAACACTTTGTCGTGCCTGTGAGGATACAAAAGACACTTATCTCCCATTGGTCGAGTTGAGTCACTCAAGAGAGTGACTCAAGCGCTAGTCAGCAGACAGTTGTTGAAGCGCAACCGAACGAGAAGATTGTTCTCTGCTGATTAGTCCCTGGGATTTGGCGGACTACCTTTCTTTGCAGACATTTTGTTTCCTCTTTTCTGTTATACTGGTGACCAACACGCGATATTTCTTTGTGTCTATTGTCTTCACTAATAACTATGTCATTCCACATCTTATCCAACTATATTGTCGTAAGGCAACAACGATGATGGCTAAAATTAAAATATATCACATTATGAAAGAATTACCGAGATTTCATCCTTGTTTCGTTTTTAAGGCAATTGTATGTTTTTCTCCCACTGACGTTAACTTTTTATGCTAGAGTCAAAATAAAATAATGAAGAAAAATACCCCATTAAAAGCATTAGTAAAAAGAACCTGTACACTCTCAGTAAAAAAGTGATTCATCTTCCTTGTCACTTTGTCGTCAAAAGATTTCAAACGATAATAATTCGATCAAAATAGGACTTGACCATATATTATTCCCTCTCTAGCATAATATCAATCTACTGAGATAGAGCAAGTTGTGACGGACATCTTTAAATAAATGGTGAAAAAGAGTCGTTAATATAGTTTTATATTAGTTTTTCTAGAGAGGTTTGCGATCTATAATTTATTCAGTATTACACAATTCAAATTACCGACCTTGTTTCGTATTTGAGGTGAATGCATTTTAAAGAATTCAGAAATAGGACAATTTTGTTAGAAACAAAGAAGAGAGTACTAGATTGGTATGTGATGTCAGTTTTTCAATATGGCAGTGAATGCTGGACAACATCCTCAAAATTGAATGGAAAAACTTGAAGCAACTGAAATGTGATTCTACAGAAAGATGCTGCGAATATCATGGATCGAGTATGTGAGCAACGATGTAGTTTTGAAAATGATGGAAACGAAAAGAAAATTAATACTGAGCATCAGAAAGAGACAGCTGAAATTCCTGGAACATACAATGAGGAAAGAGAGCTTGGAGAACTTGATACTAACAGGCCAGATAGATGGGAAAAGAGACAGAGGAAAGCAGCGGATAAGATATTTGAAGGGCCTGAGCAGGTGGATGACAGAACAGGAGAAGGCGTGCTAAGAGCCACCAGGGATAGGTAAACGTGGAAAGCCATGATCGCCTACATCCTGAAAGGACAGGGCACCTGGAAGAAGATATATGCCAACTGTACATAAGAAATTATGTGGATATAAAATGGGGGATCAAATCTATATTATATTCAATATATAAATTGATCCCTTACTTTGTGGCCATGTTAGTTTCTATACATTTACATTCTAGATTTATGGGCTTGAGTTAGTGGATGTCAGAGCGGGGTTTGGGTGGTGTAACAGGAGAAAGCGTGATAAGAGCTACCAAGGACAGGGAGATGTGGAAGGCTATGATCGCCTACGTCCTGAAGAGACAGGGCACATAGAAGAATATTTTATGCTCGAGTTGAAGTAAAAAAAAATAAACGCAGATTTCAAACAATTTTAAAGATAGACGTAAATAGAACCGCTCTCTTAAAGGAATGGCGTAACATAATTTTCTTTCTACATCTGGATTCCTTGGATTCACTTACGCACAAATACCCTTGGAAATGGTATTAATCCATCTCTTCCCTCCAGTTATGGGTTAAATAATAGGACAGATTGGGTTTTATAGCCTTGGCTGAAAACCTACTGCGGAATAATCTGCCCAGTTAATTATGTCTCTTTCGAGATATGATCGCCCAAAGCGTGTAACACGCTGGCTGCCTGCTCGTCCAATCCGCTTGCCTGCCAGCCTGCTGAACGCGCACTGCGAAAAGCCGTCAGTGTGCTTGCTGGCCTGCTGCCGCCCTCCGATAGACGCCTGCGTGTGGTCGTACAACGAACACCTTTTCCGCCGGTGGCTGCGCCGCGTCGAATTGCCTGCCTGCGCGCCTGCCACAGAGAGTCACCTGCACGCTTACCTGGGCCAAGTCAAGACCTCCTTATATTAACCAAGGCCTAAGCAAATGAAATGTGACGTCACGGTAGTAGTGTCATGAATCGTAGCCGTAGCGTAGCCGTCTTCATGACAATGTTGATAATCACAAAGTCGTTATTTTTTAATAAAGATTTTAAAACTTTTTAAAATGTAACAAGAAAAAAAAAAGAAAGACACATGTTTTGATTTATGCTGGTTTTATTAATTTTAAATAAAATTAAGAAAACAATAAGAAAATATAAACATCATTGTTGACTACTGACTGTCGGTCGTGTTTGTAAACACAGTTTTAAAGACAAAACTTTTCGTTTATTAGTCTAAATTCTAAAAATTTAACAAACACTGCTTAAATTTTCATATTTTTAATTTAATTATGAAAAATCACAATCACTTTTGTTTCAATTGCAAGAATTTTTAAATCAGAATCACTCAAATATAGCAATCAAGAAACCATTAGAATTTAGGAACAAACAAGAAGCAACAATAAATAAGCAAATTAATTAAAATATTTAAAAATGCAACAATTTAAAATCAAGCAAATTTATTCAAACTAAATAAGTTTAAGTTACTGTTTTTTTTTTAAATCAAACTTATAAAAGTTTATGTCTCAAAATCCAGCTGAATGTTTGAAGTTTTCTTTTTTTACTTAACTTCTTACAAGTAATATTATCATTTTCCTTGCTACAAAAATTATTTAATAATGCATTAGAAGAGCTCCAGATAATTTTTTCTATTTTTTCAATGCTATGACCTTCACCACATGAGTCAACATGAAAAAGAAGTTCATCATTAGCCAAAACATCCAATGTTATGTACATAGACAATTTTCTTTGATTCATTGAATGAAGAAAAGAAGGATTCTTTACAAGTTTATTAATAACAATATAATTGTATAGTACTAAATTTGTTGTTACATCATTGGGATATAACAGAGAACCTTTATTAATTCCTTGAAAATAACTGTTTATATCAGGTAGCATATCTTCTCTTCCTGATACTAAACTTTTACAACTATAACATTTCATTTTTTTTAAAACGGCATAACAGCGATAACCAGCTAAATATATTATAATAGGCAGGACTTCTTTGCACTGATGAACATCATTATCAGTTACATCTATGTTAAATTTATAAACATCTAAATTTTGTTCCTCTGTCATTTCATTCCAATTCACCTCTTGTAAATTCTTCAAATTAATACTTTGATTATTAAAAGGCAGGCTAAGTTTTAAAACAGACAACATTCTTAGTTTTTTTTCGCATTCAAATAATTGACGGATAGAGATATTATATTGATCACCACTAAGTTGTCGATACTGGCCAAATCTTGCCTCCAGATGATCAGTTTGAAATTTTCCAGGTAATATATACAACATTTTCAGTTCTTCTGTACAATATTGTTAGTTCTAAAATGGCATAAGTGGTATGGTGTAAAGCAGTAAAAGTTTCCTTTGTTAATTTACCACTTTTTCCAGGAATGCTATCCCAAGATTCCAACCAGTTACAAAATATTGTTAGAAATGCATAATTTTCTTCATTTAATTTTAATGGATTGCAATATTTATTTTGAAGATTCCAACCTTTAACTGGTGTTTTCACATTCATTATATTCCACCAAATAAAAAATATGTTTATAAATTCCGCAACTTCAGCAAAATTGGGCAAACATTTTTCTTTTCCTAAAGTTAGCAATCCCTGAATAGTATATTCATTAAATATTTGTAATACTAAATTAACATTTTACCTTTCAAGATTACTAGGAGAAATTGCCTTGGCAGTCATTTTGTAACAATGTTTTAGAAGTGATTGCGATTCCAGAGCATGAAGTTTGTGTAAGGTACAAAATGGAGCACTTTGGACATGATCTAATTCATGATTTCCATTGAAACAAAACTTTGGAAATATCAAGCATTTACTTGCATCTTTTTGACCAAGCCAGTTGTTTCTGATACATTTTAAAATATGGACTGAGTCAAATATGAAAAAAGAGGTCTAGACTTTAGAACTGGGTTGGATATACAATCGAAATTTTGCTGGGGAACAAAATAAAAACATAGCTTTTTTATTTATTGCATTGTTATCCATTATTACACACAATACTTTAAAGCCTATTTCTTCCAACCCAATTATTAAGCGTTTAATTATGTTGAATAAATTTTCTGCTTTAAGACATTTAGTCGGCATTATATGTAGAACATCCTTATAATTCGATAACACAATACTAAGCATAAAAGCAAATGCACTTGTTGCTGCCTCATCGGTGTTATTGGCTAAGCCAACAACATTGCCACCTTTATAATCAAAATAAGCTTTTAGATGAATTTCATCAACAAGTAAAGATACTGTGATATCTTTCTGAGCAAGTAACTTGAACTTATTTTTTATATACATTAAAAAATTGTTGTTATGTTGCTCAACAACAGGATTCATAGAGGGTGATAAGGTAAGTTTTTAATGCTTGAATAGCTAGGTAAAATTACATTTTTTGAATCTTTCAACAGTCTGTATCCAGTAGGAGAACAGTTATATATTAATGAAGAAAATATCATTTCTGTTGAATAATTGAACTTATTTAGTGTCATTAGGTTTATTTGTTCATATATAAATTTAATTGCACTATAATATTTATTTGACTCCTCTTGCAGTAATAACAGAAATGACATGATCAATTTTAATATTGAAATTACATTTTGCGGTTTGCTTTGTTGTTCTTCTATGTCCATTTTTTGAAGGTTTGAAATCAAAATTTCAAAAATATTCACATCAGTTACAAAGTTAGGAATCTTATACTCCCCTATTCTGTGAATTTCCACATCATTACAGAACACGTGTGTTGCAAAATCGGAATCAATTACAATAGACAGGGTCATTTTAGGATATGGAGACTGGATGATATGACAAATAATAAGTTTATCCTGTTTCCTAATAATGGTCCAATAATTTCTGTCGATAAATTTATCTTCCATATCATTAATGTTATGGAACATTTTTTGTTTTTTGTATGCTAGGTCATCTGCAATACTTTGATCTAAAGCTCTTTTCAGATCAAAATTTTCCCTTTGATTTTTCTTGGAGTTTGGTGATTTTCTAAAGGAGGTCGATGAAGATAAATAAGAGGGACAGTTTTGAAGAATCCTAGGTATAGCACCATCATAATTATATGGTCTTTCAAGTTTAACTGTAATAGTTTTACCCGTTATTTTATCAAATGCTGACGATTCTCTTTTTATGTCTTCAGGTCAAAAATGAAGTTCACATACCTGAAAAATATTTTCAAAAGAAACCACAACATATTTTAAATCTTAATTGTTAAATGAATGAATGACTCGCTAAGGATAAAAAAATAGTCATCGGGGTTAAGTAGAATAAAGAAATATGCCTATCAAAAACTCATGAATTGATTTTTCGTTTTTTGTTGTTTTTTTTTTGTTTTTGTTATTGCATATCAACTATTTTAGGTCCTTTAATGCCGAAAACAAAAACGTTTTTGTCAATACACAGTTTTTGAATAACATCGGCAGTGAAAGCATTATATAATCCATAGCTGAAGGGAATATGAGAATTATTTGTACCTTTTCCAATATTAGTCCAAATGTGAACGCTAAACGGAAAGATTGGAATTCGAAATTTCGTATTACGATTCCAAAGTCCGCCTATTCACGGAATCAAGTGAATTTCCCTATTTTAATTTAAGTTAAAATATATATTCATTTATTAGAAAAACAATATTTAATGAATAGAATCAGCAAAAAAATGCTTTAGTAGTAATAGTTTTATATATTTTATTGCCAGTTTTATGTTACAGCGGATAAAAAAAATTATCAATCGAACGAATTAATGATAGGATAGCTAAATCTGAAATAGATTTTTAAAGTCTTGAACTTTTAATCCAATAGATTTATTAAGAATATCAAATGTCTTTAGGGAAATTCTGCTAAAAAAAACAACGGAGTTCGAATTTTAAAATAAAATTTTGACATATTTTGAATCCATTGTTAATCCTACTGGATGAAATAAAAAGATAATTTTTTTTCCCTTTCAAAAAAGATACACTTAAAAAAATTCTAGGATATTTGGTAATTAAATTACATTTTTAAAATATTTTAATAGTAAAAAAAAGAAAAATGAAAGTAAAAATTAATGTTTTTATTTCAATTTCATTGATGATGTTAAACTTTAAACTGTTTATAAAAAAAAATCATGTTTTTGCAAAACTCTTTTTTGGTTAATGTTTTAATTTTTAAGGATTAAAAAACCCTAAACCAACTATAAAAGAATTCTTCAGTTAAAATTCTAATTTTTTTATTTCCAATTTTTTTCTCTGGATTAATATCGATAGTTAACTTTCAAATTATCAAAAATAGGAAAAAATGTTTGGAAAATATATTTTGATGGTGTTCATTTTGTGCTAAATATTTTCTAAAAATTAAATATTTTAAAAGTTAGGCTTTAAAATTCAAGTGTGGTGTGATTTAGGCCTTTATGTTTCAAATAAATTCAAAACTTAGTCAGAAATAATAGGTTTAAACAAAGTTTAAATCATCATTTTCCAGTTTATATTTTCGGTAATAGTGACTTGACTTTTGTTTTTTTTTTTTTGTAACACATAATTTCAAGGAGTTTTCAAATAAAAAACCTTAAAAATAAAACAAATTCTTTTAAAATTGACTATAAGATAAATTTTGTAGTTTTTCTTAATACAAAAAAAAAGAATTAAAATAATTTAATTCAGGAATATTTTTTCATGTTTAAAAATGATTCATAAAGTTGCAAGAAGTATAGAAAAGTTTTTACTTTCGTTTTCTAAGAATTTTTAAACATTTCATTGAAAAAAAAACACTATTTTCTGAAATAAAATATCAATAAAATATTAATTCAAATACTTTTAGAAAATATAATGTTTAACAACTTTTTTCGGCTTCAGTTTAAATTTTGAAACATTTCGAAAAAAAACTTACGAACGAATAGCCGTATTTATTTTTTTTTTTTTCAGATATTTTTTATTTCAATTTTATTCAAGGAAATAAAAATAATATCTTAATTTATTGTATTAATTTAAAAGATATAAACAAAGTGCTTCCTTTCTTCTTGTGCTACGACAAAACTAATTTTTTAGCAAATTTTGATTTTAGCGACTGTTGAAATAAATGGTGATAAAATTTTAACTACTTACTTTGCTGAATGGACTTGGGGTAAAATTCTCCCTTTTAATGGCATGTTTCCATTTATCAAATAAATGTTTATTTTTTGGAAACGAAAAACAATGAACTTTCGGTCCATTTTTATAATTCCCTTTACATTGTGGTACCACACAAGAAGGCATATTTGGTTCTGAAAATAAGTCAACGCTAACGGACTCCGTATAAAACAGAACTCTACTAAGTGTGACATCAGCACGTCAACTTTAATCATAGGATAGGCCTTGGTTAATATAAGGAGGTCTTGGCCAAGTGCCTTGCCTGTCTGCGGGACTGCGGGCGACCCGGGCATGCTAGCTAATTGTTCTAATTCGTGTTTAATGATTAAATAAAAAATATTTTGTTTAATAATAGGTATAACAAAGGCAATACTCACATTCCCATGAATGATTGTCATGACGAATTCATACTAAGCAAATAGTTATATTCTAATGCAATGGTAGAATTCACTTCGAATATTCTTCCGTTTGGTTTTGGAATCACTTCGCGAATTCCATTCCATTTTGTGAAAACAGTTGTGTATTTTCTCGTATTAATTAAACATAATTGTTAAAATGTGCTTCTTCGTATTATCCCATGGATACGAAAATGAATTTTATTTGTATTTCTATCACGTTTTAAGAATCCTTATTAAATATAACCAGTGACTGAATATGCAAAATGTTATCCAGCTTTATTAAAGAATACAAAACAAAAAGCTGTTCCTTAAATTTCAAATTTTAAAAGTATAGGAAACTATTAACATTATTGGTTTATGTGGAATTTTCCACGATAATCAATGTTAGGAAACAAATTGCACTTCCTATGGAAAAAGAAAGGTAAATGCGCTCATACCTATCTTCTAGTCTGATTAAATAGTTGAACCAGAAATGTCCATACTTCATTTCAAAATCATGAGAACAACTGACTAAAAATACTTTAAAAATGTTTGTTCGCGATGTAGCTATTAAAAATGAATTTATGGTGGCAAGTGATATAATTTATAGGACAATCTCAATATACTGTCCAAAACAGTGAAATAATTTCTTCAGAGCAACAAATCCGAATAGAATAATTATTTTATCTCAGAACATCAGACGTTTATGAAGCCCGAATAATGCATAAAAACACATTCAACAATTATGAAGATCCTCATCATTATAATTCTTCCCTTGATTAGGCTTAGTTGTATAACAATTAAGCACCTGACCATCCGTGTTGAAAGCCAGTGAGATGTTCATTCGTGCGTATCGTGTGTTTGGCACGTATACTTTGCGGAGTCTATCCCGCTGAAGATCAACCTACAGGCCACATCCTTAAATTTGAAGTCCCGCTTTGGACACAGACACGTGATCGTTGATTCGATCGCCGAAATTATCCCACCCAAGCCTTAGATTTGTCTAGGAATGTCAATGCTGTTTCATCACTACACTGATTGTATATATAGCTATAGAACCCAATTTCACTTTTTGCAAGAATTTTTACTCACTCTTTGAGAGGTCCTGTTTTTCTCTTACAGAAGGTAGCAGAAGAAAGTAACTAGAAATGACTAGAAATAAACTGCATGAAAACCGAATGCATGGTCATCAGTAAAAAGGGCAGCCCAAAATGCCAAATACAGTTCGGGGATATCAGAATCAAGCAGGTACAAAAATTTAAATACATGGGAAGCGTTATAACAAAAGACGGAAAGTGCGACACAGAGATTCGAAGGCGAATTGGCATGGCATGATTACACCAGGAAGATCATTGATGAAGATTAGAAAAAGCGTAGACCTTTTAGGATAGAGGATCGCTCGCGTTCATATGAAATGACCTTCATTTCATGATTTTATTGGAATGCTTGCGTTAAAATAAACAATTGCCCAAAAATATAATAGCTCTGAAGACGAAGAGAAGACTTATGGAAACGGATATAAGTGAAGTAGGTGTGGAAAATTACACTCGCACAATACATTGAAAGTAAGAGGAGAAAAATGCAATAACCTATTGAAGGGGCTTGTATAAATGGGTGGCAAAGCAGAGAATCGGACGTAGAGCAAAAAGGCACATATTGCTAAGAGCCACTAAGGATAGGAAGTTGTAGATATTGATTGTCAATGTCGGGAAGAGACAAAAGACATAGCAAAAAAATCTAAATCAAATATTTTTTCATTAACGTTGCGATCTGTAGTTTTACTTCACTACTGAGCTTCAAAATGTTAACTTTTGATTTCATGCCTTTGTTCTTTCATTGCGTTGCTTAGACTCAGCAGGTTTACGACCACATCACGTTGATTTCACGGCTTCTGCTCTCACGAGCTTATCTCACTTGTGACAAGTCTAGACAAATTTATTTGTGCTACGAGATTGGCAACTAGGTCCCACCCTTATATCTTCAAAACTGTCAAATATAACTACCACTTTTACTGTAGCAGTTTCTATTCTCGTTTGTATGTATGCACGTACGGTCACATCTGCATAAGTGATATCTTTAATTTGCCGACTGAAAATTGTGCCACTGACGTGTCTTCTCGGATCAAAGCCGGTATGGATGCTTTCAACCATTCTCGGAAATACCAGGTGAAATCTCAATCCTCTCTGTGGTTCATACCAGGATGCTTGACCGCTATAGCCCACAGGAATCACTATTCTCAGTTACACCAGCGAGATTGCTTTCATCTCAAAAAAATTCCTGTTTGTTGCTGTTCTTAATAAATATAAGCGACTCCATGAAGGAGCTAAGTCCGTGTTGCCAAGTGAATGAGACACGGCATAATCTCTAACAACCTCAGCTCACTTGATTACTGGTGACTCATTTAATTGTAAGGTATCTACTGTTTCCCTCTACAGTCAGTTTGATTTATCGTCATCCTCTGTTGATAAAGCTAAATGCTTTGCTCGTTGATACATCGGTCCCCGTATGATCAGCCGAGTTGAGCAACGTTGAGACTTGTCACTAATAAAATGGGTGACCGCTTGAGAATACCTGGTGATATAAGTTTGTATTGACGAGTGATGTAATGAATAATAACTCGAAAGTGCTAGTCAAAGAGCTGAGTTTCCCTTCCCATTGGATTCCTCATATTCACATACGCGCAAATGCCCTTGGGAAGCCTATGAAGGCACCCTTACGCCCCGGCTATAGGTTAATTAATAAGACTTGCGTCATTAAACCATTCTCTTAAAAAGCGATAAATAAATGGCCTGCAGTAGGTTGATAAGCCGAAAAAATGGAATCAGTTAAACATTACCTAGAAATTTTGTATTCGGATAAGTATTTGATTTTGCGAGACTAATATTTACTCAGGTTAATTTCTCAAATAAGGTCGAAATAGCGAAACCCCACAAAAACAATTGAGCTGATTATACAATTGGAAACAAGAAACTTATTAACTATAGCCCTATAGTTTCTCTACATACGTATAAAGAAAGTAAACCGATTAAATAAATCTGTGTATATATCTTTAGGACCTACTCTGTATGCGTTCTTTGTGTTCATCTTGTAATGTTAGATTTTCACGTTTGACAAGAACACAAGCCTGAAGTATTTATATAGGTTATAATTGTTTTACATCTCTGGACACCGTCAAATTAACGTCAGTATTACAGATGATTTCCTTCCAAATTTTGATTTTATTTACGTTAATACAACTGTTTTTCCTGGTTTATCTCGAAGTTCAGCTGGGTTCACTTTCGACTTATGTCTGCACGATCACAACCCCAAAATTAGTGGACGTTTCTGCACTTGGTGGCTATCAGTAAACTTTGTAGTTCAACCGTCTATGCAAATTGCTCTTTTTGGCGTTCCGTGACACCAAATGCATATTTTAGTTTCGAATCTCCATTTTTCTGCCCAGTACACATGCTTAGTGGTTGCCCAGTTCTCCAAATTCAATTCTTCAATAGTTGAATTTTCTGATACACAGTTTCCTCTATGCACTTCTGAAATGTGCGTTGTGGGGCACTGGATATGGGCTCGGAACGAGAAATCGGGGAGCCAAGTTCGAATTCCAGTTGAATTCCTTGAATTCACTTACGCGGAAATACCCTTGGGAAAGGTATTAATCCGCCTATTCCTTCCAGTTATGGGTTAAATAACAGGACAGATTGGGTTCTATAGCCTTGGTCGGCAATCGAGACATGATTGCCCAAGCGTTTATCACGTATGGCACTCAACTGACTGACCTCCGAAAACTCAACTATTTATCTTAAGTGTATTTGTTTTTTTTTTGTTTGTTTTTTTTTGTTTTATTTTTGGCTTTTTTCTAAAATTTCCCCAATGATCGCATGCTACGTCCATTTTCAGCATTCTTCTGCAGAAAAATTTCTGCTACATCGTGCCTTTTCATTTGGTATGAAATTCTCCAACATTCACAACTGTTCTTGCATTACTTAATGCACATCTTTGTTTTTTTTTTTTCAACAAAACGTTTATGTCCTTTATTGTTTTTCTTAGCTCTTTAAGGTCATCGTTTACGATTAGACTGCGTTTTAGGATTTCGATGTCGTGTCTTCATATTTTATTTATTAAAACTGTTTCCATAGTTTCATTTATAAATTATGCAAAATTAGAGTAACAGATACATTTATATTATAGTAAAACGGTATCCTCTAGCTGAGTTCAAATTTATAACTGGTCTTTTGCATTCACTTAAGATAGGCATATATTCATTTAATTCCTTTTATGGGTTAAATAGTAGGCTATACTGTGTTTTTATAATCTTATGAGACGTCCAGTCGCGAGAAAGGCGTTTTTTTTTTTTATTCAAAACTTTAGAAACAGAAACGAGAAATAATTTCAATATCATTATCACTAAGTGATGTTAATTCAGGTATAATGATTAAAAGGAATCACTTGAGATTTTCGATCGCCACCATTTTGAACGGCCATGTCATTTAAATTTAAAAATAAAAAAGCGGCAGAATGCTCATTCTTCAATAGATCTTAGTCTCCTCAAATAGAATTTTCTCTTTCTCTGAATATTTTTTTCACTTGAATGAAGCATTTGAAGAATTTAGCATCATTACTCTTTTGCTATGACAATTATGAGGCGAAGCTAATGATTCATTTTAATCTTCGGGTTGACGACGGGTAAATGAAACTACAGAAACCCTACTCACAGATAAAGAAATAATTGCTGCAAACAAATGAAAAGTTTCAATCTTCAAAACCACTTTCTGAATCGACATAATCACGTATGTCAATATTATAAGGGTGCTAATCTCTTACGCTGTGGTTTTAAAATGCAAGATGATAATTTCCGGTCATTTGAACAAAGCAAGAAAAAAAAACACTGAGCGAAACCTTTTGGAATATTCTTTTAAGTTAAATTTAAGCACTCTTTGTTTCAATTCATCGATTTTTATCCTTTTGAAATTTGAGAATCAATTTTTACTAAACCGTTTCATACTATAACTAGACTATCGATCTGTTCTTCGGAGAATGTCCAGATTATTCTAAAAAATTCTTGTGCGACCATTCTATGATTCATTCCAATGATTATTCAAATATTTCAATATTACACAGCGGTTCTTCACTCATTTCTTTACAGGTAATGCCTAAATTCTTATATAGCAGTAAATGCAGGAAAATATCCTTTTTCCACACTTTCCACAACACAAAGAAAATACAGAATCCTTTATTCAGAATATATTTGTAGGAAACATTAAATACAACTCTCTTCCTTTCATACTCCACCCATGTCTATTGAACAGGTGAATGTGGCCCATCCCTTGTTCCCTGTTTAGGATGTGGTTTCCGGTTTTCTCTTTTCCAATCTTTTTAATCTTTTTTTTTCTTTTTCCATTTGGAGTAGATAGACTAAACTATCGCCCGGTTCACACTCCACCCACGTCTATTGAACAGGTGAAAAGGCTCATCCCTTGTTCCCTGGTTAGGATGTGGTTTCCGGTTTTCTCTTTTCCAATCTTCTTACTCTTACGTAGCCCCCTGCGCATCAGTGGCGTTACCGCCTTGCTTGGGGTGATATGATTTAAAAAAAACAAACACTTATTTAAATTTCTCACTGAAAGAAAGTAGTGTATTTTCTTCTCCTTTTCAGGTAATCAAAGTAATATAAGATTTTTTTAATGAGATATCGGCAGAAAACGTTAAACAAATTTATATTCCCTTTTTCTATTTCATTTTCTCACTAAAACTAAACGGAATCTTTCCTATATTTCTACGCAATCAAAACGGAATGATATATAACTTATGACATATTTGTCGGGCGTAATTATTGTGCAAACTAACGGAGGCGGCGCAAGTACAATTATAACATTAATGAACATCGCAAAGTTAACTCCATTTTGATCCCGCACATAAATTGTATATGCTCAGGGAAGAAACTGTCTTAAAGAATGAAATCCATAGGATCCTTTGAGACATTAAGATACAAATGAAACACCCAATCCCGACCACAAAATTAGATCTTGTCTGTATACGTAGATGATCAACTTTGTAGACTACCAGCTGCGTGTAGAACCACAGCATAACAATATTACGTGTAACTACTCTGGTTTTTGTAAAAGGTAAAATTTGGCAAGTTTGGCTCCATGGCCAGCCAGATTTGGATTAATTTTTTTCTCTTAGGCTTGTAGCCAATCAAAAACCAGTAAAAGACCAGTCTGTCTTCTAGCTGATGAACGGATAGAAAAGATGATTTCATATTTGTGCGAAATCGAATATAACCGCGAATTTGGAATCTGACCTCGGAAACTATAAAAAAAAAAACTGAATGTATGGTTATCAGCAAAAATGGAATTTCAAAATGCCTATTACAGGTCGGGGATATCAAAACTCAAGCAGGTACAGAAATTTAAATATCTGGTAAGTGTTCTGACAAAGAATGGAAATGTCGACACTGAGATTCAAATGTGTATTGAGATGGGCAATGACACATTCCAAAAGCAGAGCAGAGTATTGAGAAACGGTAAAAGGTTGCTGGAAGAAAAGAAAATAATACTGAAGTATTACGTGATATGTCTTCCTATATGGTCGCGAATGCTGGACAATGTCCTCTAAGATCAAGGAGGGACTCAAAAAGACGGCTGGAGTTTCAAAAATACGTTTTGAAGGAGAGCGTAGAGGTTCTGCTACTGAGAGCACGCATAGAAGAAAAAGAGACAGTGGAAAACAGCGCGTGATACACTTGGTTCTTTTAAGCAAATTGGCGGCAGTTTAAGCAGTTTGGGTGAAATATCAAGACAAAATATATAGTGAGGAAGATGTGGAGAGCTATGATCACCAACGTTCTGAAGGAAAACGGAAAATAAAAGAAAACGTTTACTTCACTTTTTGTGTCGATAACCTCTCCGCTTTGGTCACATTAAGATTTGGGGTAAGTAAGACAATGTATTAGATCTGGCTCTAATGTTTGATACAAGGTATTTGATCATATGAGCAACGATGAACCCTAAACAATAATACACACAACAATGGAACTTATGAAAAATGTTGGAAAGATAATAAAGAAAAAGTACTAAAAATATATAACATTCACAAGTTATATTGAAAACAACCTGGAATAAACATCGATTAACATTTCTCTCAAGCTTTGTTTTTATAATCATTTCATCCCCAAACAAAGACAGACAGTTACTGGTGCGCAGAGAGATTAAAAAAAGGTACAGGATATGTCGAAAAAGAATAACAGATGGATAGGAATAAATTAGATAGAATATGGTAATTGACGTTGTATTTAAACATTTGAAGATTGTAGCTCCCAGAAAAGAAAGTAAAAGGAAGCGAGTTCTACAAACGGGAAGTGTGAGACAATAAACTGTCAGGAGAAGAGATTGTTACATTTAACTATTTTGACTGTAAAAAGGTGGAACCTTCATACCAATATAGTAGTGGTCGGCGTATCAGTGTGTGATCAAAGCTCGTTAGAGCTGTTGTCATGAAAAAACTTATAGAATATACTAAAGAATAGATATCACAACACGGGCACAGAAATATATTTAAGTGTCAAGGGTTGCTTAGTGTTATGGGGAAACACACTTATTCTTCACATAAGGAACTCTCCCTCCTATATTAAAAAGCGTTAACAGGAAGTTAATTAAAGAAGTTCATATGAGTTCTTAGAAGTTCTAAAGAGTTCTGTAGAACTACTAGGCAGTTGATAAGGGTCGGCAGTTTGCCGAATACTAAGTAGGCAGTTTTAAGTGGAAGATTACCAAGTCCCTAACATTTTGGGTACGTTAAGTCGATTAGCAACCGACATAGCTCGATTATAACCTTCAGTGCGAAAACTATTCCACAACACTTAGAATAACAAAGGTCAGATGACTGGGAAAGCTAGCAACGTCTTGAAGGCAATTTGGACAAAAAATGATGGTCATATATCTTACTTTACGAAACGAAGTCCGTTGTTATTCTTCGATCTACTTCAAGTGTATGTCATACAATGTAACACTTACTAATATTGCAACATATAATAATATTTCTTTTGAAAACCTGCTGAAAATATATGATAATGTCTTACGTAAAATGTATATTCTGCATTAGAAACTTTTCGGGTTAATACAAATATGTAAAAAATATTACTATCCGAGTATGCCTGTTGGCAAATGTTGCGAGCTAATCCCAGCCACAGACACGCGTGTCCGTTTGAAAGCCGACCTCTGGTTTACACAGCAGCCATGCTGATGGCACCTCAGTAAGAATATCTGGAAGAAAGCGTATAAACTGTCGTGATCAGCTGTTTCAACAAATATATTGTCAAACGGTGATATGATTTGCAGGCAATTTTCTAAACGTGAAACTGTCTCTCCAGACTAATATCACGAATTATTTCCAAGAGAATGATGAGATTCGAACCTAGCTCTCACAATCTCTGCTGTCAACAAACTGCCTGCATACGGACAGGTAACGAATTCAGCAATTCTACTAAGATTGAAAGAGGCTTAAGACAAGAATGCGTCTTTTCACCGGTTCTATTCAACTTGTACAGCGAGACTATTCTGAGAATCCTAGAAGTTATGCCAGCATTCGTCATCGGAAGCCATAATTTAAACAATATAAGGTACGCAGATGATACATCGCTGATAGCAGACACTGAAAGAAAACTACAAGACCTCCTACAGTAGGTAGCTGAAGAGTTACAATAAAGGACTACAAATAAACTGCAAGAAAACCGAATGCATGATCATCAGCAAAAAGGGCACCCCAAAATGCCAATTACAGGCGAGGGACTCTAAAATAAGCAGGTACAGAAATTTAAATACCTACGAAGTGTTATAACAGAAGACAGAAAGTGCGACACAGATCTGAAGGCGAATTGGCATGGCGAAATAAGCATTCCAGAAGTTGAGAAAAGTATTAAGAAACGGGACAATTTCACTAGAAACAAAGAGGAGATTACTGGATTGCTATGTGATGTCGGTTCTTCAATATCGCAGTGAATGTTGGACAATATCTTCGAAGATGAAGAAAAAATTTGAAGCAGCTGAAATGTGGTTCTACAGAAAGATGCTGCGAATATCATGGATCAAGCATGTGAGCAATGACGAGGTTTGGGAAAGGATGGAGACGAAAAGGAAATCAATACTGAGCATCAAGAAGAGACAGCTAAAGATCTTGGGACATGCAATGAGGATAG
The DNA here is from genome assembly GCA_037127315.1 of Ascarosepion bandense. Lineage (NCBI taxonomy): Eukaryota > Metazoa > Mollusca > Cephalopoda > Sepiida > Sepiidae > Ascarosepion > Ascarosepion bandense. The sequence goes on from JBBBDQ010002023.1 coordinate 375,198, forward strand.
AGGGAAAAAGAGACAGGGGAAAAGTAGCGGATAACATATTTGAAGGACCTGATTAGATGGATGACGGAACGAGTGTTGCATGGTGCAACAGGAGAAAGCATGCTAAGAGCCACCAGGGACAGGGAGATGTGAAAAGCCATGTTCGCCTACGTCCTGGAAGAACATGGCACATAAAAGATATATACCAACTGTTTATAAGAAATTATAATGTGGCATCAAATCTATAGTATAATCAATATATAAACTGATCTCTCAATTTTCTGGCCATGCTAGTTTCTATACATTTATATTCTAGATTTATGGGCTTGATCTAGTGGATACAGAGCGGGGTTCGGGTGATGTAACAAGAGAAAGCGTGCTAAGAGCTACCAGGGACATGGAGATATGGAAAGATATGATCGCCTACGTCTTGAAATGCCATGGCTCATAAAAGAACCTCGCGAATAGGCAGTCATTTTGGCACAAATATATCTACAATTATTTGAAAACCAACCATCGCAGTATACAGCTGGGTTAGACTGAAGTATATATCGGCGTGAGTTTGATCGAAATGATAAGCTTAGAAGTATGATGTTAATTTATTTTAATGTCTGTGAAAAGCTAAAAGAATGTTAGAAAACGCATCGACAGAAATTTCATAATCAAAATAATACGAAAATATAAATACTGACCAGATAATTAATCGAATAATAAAAAGCATTCCTAACAGAATTTCATGCTGGAAACCTATTCAGAGCGATTACAAAATAAATGAACTTTCTAATGAATCAGAATTTCTTAAGTGAGATTAGCTTGCGAGGCTTTGCAACAGATTCATTTTTTCTGACTCCATGAAGCCAGTCAAAAGTCGGTTTCGTGATAAAGTATACACGATAAAATCGAGAGAAAAAGAAAACCAGGAGAAAATGTAAAAACAAAGAGAAACAAAACTGGGACACATACGCACCAAAAAGATATTGAAAAGTTAGAAAAATCAACACATTAACCCTAACGTGGCAAATTTATGAAACGGGAGAAGGGCTGTAAACAAATTAACGGAAGACGGGAAATAAACAGAGCAAATGAAAATTAAAAACAACGATAGGGTTAATTGAAAGAAGGGCAGCGAAAGCAGGGATGAAGAAAATTGAAAGCAAGGAATAAGTTGAATAAAAAAAAAATGAAAACAGAAAAAGTGACTAAGATTTATGGAAACAAAATAAACGAAAAGAAAAAGTAATAACAAAAATAGAAAGAATGAAAAAAGGGCCAAAAATCTTAAAAGAAAGAATAAAAGACAATGGATAAAAGTGTCAATGAAAATTGAATGGATCGAAAAAACAATGAATAAAAGCGACAAGGGAATTTAAAAATAAGAAAATGAATGGAAGTGATGAGAATTAGAAGAGATAAAAAACCGAAAAGAACAATAAAAACGTCAGTAAAATGAAAGAATGAAAAACGACCGATAATAGTGACGGAAAAAGATAAAAGCAATAAACAGTAAAATGAAAGAATGAAAAACGACTGATAATAGTGACGGAAAAAGATAAAAGCAATAAACAGTAAAATGAAAGAATGAAAAACGACTGATAATAGTGACGGAAAAAGATAAAAGCAATAAACAGTAAAATGAAAGAATGAAAAACGACTGATAATAGTGACGGAAAAAGATAAAAGCAATAAACAGTAAAATGAAAGAATGAAAAACGACTGATAATAGTGAAGAAAAAGATAAAAGCAACAAACCCAAAAAAATGAAAGAATGAAAAACTACTGATAATAGTGAAGAAAAAGATAAAAGCAACAAACCGAAAAAAATGAAAGAATGAAAAACTACTGATAATAGTGAAGAAAAAGATAAAAGCAACAAACCGAAAAAAATGAAAGAATGAAAAACTACTGATAATAGTGAAGAAAAAGATAAAAGCAACAAACCGAAAAAAATGAAAGAATGAAAAACGACTGATAATAGTGAAGAAAAAGATAAAAGCAACAAACCGAAAAAAATGAAAGAATGAAAAACGACTGATAATAGTGAAGAAAAAGGTAAAAGCAACAAACCGAAAAAAATGAAAGAATGAAAAACGACTGATAATAGTGAAGAAAAAGATAAAAGCAACAAACCGAAAAAAATGAAAGAATGAAAAACGACTGATAATAGTGAAGAAAAAGATAAAAGCAACAAACCGAAAAAAATGAAAGAATGAAAAACTACTGATAATAGTGAAGAAAAAGATAAAAGCAACAAACCGAAAAAAATGAAAGAATGAAAAACGACTGATAATAGTGAAGAAAAAGATAAAAGCAACAAACCGAAAAAAATGAAAGAATGAAAAACGACTGATAATAGTGAAGAAAAAGATAAAAGCAACAAACCGAAAAAAATGAAAGAATGAAAAACGACTGATAATAGTGAAGAAAAAGATAAAAGCAACAAACCGAAAAAAATGAAAGAATGAAAAACGACTGATAATAGTGAAGAAAAAGGTAAAAGCAACAAACCGAAAAAAATGAAAGAATGAAAAACGACTGATAATAGTGAAGAAAAAGATAAAAGCAACGAACCGAAAAAAATGAAAGAATGAAAAACTACTGATAATAGTGAAGAAAAAGATAAAAGCAACAAACTGAAAAAAATGAAAGAATGAAAAACGACTGATAATAGTGAAGAAAAAGATAAAAGCAACAAACCGAAAAAAATGAAAGAATGAAAAACGACTGATAATAGTGAAGAAAAAGATAAAAGCAACAAACCGAAAAAAATGAAAGAATGAAAAACGACTGATAATAGTGAAGAAAAAGGTAAAAGCAACAAACCGAAAAAAATGAAAGAATGAAAAACGACTGATAATAGTGAAGAAAAAGATAAAAGCAACAAACCGAAAAAAATGAAAGAATGAAAAACAACTGATAATATGTAAAGGAAAAGGGATACAGATAAAAGCGACAAACAGAATTCAATGAAATAAAGACAACGAATAACACTACAAAGAGAAACGTAAGAAATAAAATTCAAGTAAAGCGATTGTTACAATAGAATGAAAAACTGAAGGAAGAACTGATACTCAACAATAAAAAAAACGTTGAAAAAAGCGCAAAATTAAAAGCAATATAAAGAAATACGCTATTAAAAAAAAATAAAACAAAAAAACAAAGGGGATTGAATTTAGGAAAAAAAAAGCAACAAAAGAATAAAAATTGTAGGTAAGGTCTCTGTGTATGTGTAAATTCGATTTCTCTGCAATTCATTCAGAACGTCTGATCAGATTTAAATCAGACAAGAATAGAATGAATTCAACGCCTACTCCAAAATAATTGTTACAATAAAAAAAATCGGTTGAAATTCATTGCACTTGTATGGACTTTTAGCCGATTATAGGATATTCTTACATGTTCTTTGCATTGCTGAACATCTATCTTATCTATTTTCACTTGCTTCATATATATTTCTTTTCTTTCTTGAACTCTGGCTGGTAATATATGCAGGTATGACCTCGGGCTTGCTGTTGGATTCGTACGTGTCCTTTTTATTTTTCTTTAAAAAAATAATTTTAATTTCGGTTTTCCTAACTGGCAGCAAAATGGAGCCACAATTAAAAACTTACAATCTGTTTTTTCTTCTTGCTCGTGTATTGTTCGATCTCGCAAAATATCGTCTTGCCTACGTCTCTCCATCATTTTGTCTAACCATAAGTAATTCAATAACACACGCACACACACATATATATAGAGAGAGATCAGTCGAACGATCCATTTTAGTTTCTTCATTATCTATACAAGGCTTCTCATTCGATTCTTATCAAGCAGGTTCTTTAGATCTTTTTTTTTTTAATCGGACAATTCATATATATCCCAGTCTGTTATTCATCCCCGTATGCTTAAGTCTTGCTGCCTGTATAAATATCCGACTTTTGTCTGTTCGTACTAATTAACCGATTTATACATTTCTGTAAAAGTTATTTCAGTTGGTACGCGTATTTGAGCAGAGATATGTTTCTTTATAAACTGTCTTGGGCAGTGAACGACTTATTAAAGAATTTTTTTGTTTGTTTGAAAACGAAACTGTATATCATTCTTCCTTCTTTTGGGATTTAACCTTTGAACAGGCATGAACTTAACTTTCGGTTACTAGCAGTTATTGCATCAGGACATTGATCAGTTTCATATTTTACGAATTATAATTTTTCTTTCGTTCAGACATTTTAAAATGTATATCTTCTTTTTATGTTCACAAAACGTAAAAAAAAATAATGCAGTGACAGAAATTTTTATTCGATATAATTTCTTATTTCTATAAAAGTTATCTAAATGTGTTAAATTGTTTCAGTAGAGAACTCGGTGTCTGCTGCTTCTATGCCAATTTCTAAAGATTTACGAAAAAATCCAAACAGCCATCTGTTATATTATCTACCCTGTCTTGAAATCTCAAGTCATTTTTCAACGCCATTACGTGCCTTGACACTCTTTGCCGTAAATATTTTCATGGCAGTTTTTTCTCTCTAATTAGCTTTCCTCCTTGGTACCACGATTGCATGAATTGAAGCCTGCGACTAGATTGGCAATTATGTCTCCTACTTGTACTCTTGATATTGGTGGATGTAATTACTTTTTCGCTTGGGGTTGTAGCTTCCTTTTCTTGCTTCTCTGCAATATGTGAAAATCTCAATACGACTTCAATTTTGTGAAACATTTTCTTTTTTGTCTTTTCTCGCCACTAAAGTTTTCTTATTCTCTTTCACTCCCAATAACTATTAGTGATATTTTCACTTTGCTTATGTTTACTAAAAATAAAAACAAGCTCTGAAATTTACATCGACCGCTCTATATTGTAGAAGGTTTTATAATACATCACTCAGTAAGTTGGGAGTCTGACATATAAATGATGCCATTAATAAAAAATCGATATAATTTTTATGAAGCACTAACCTCCAAATTATACGTGACAAAATTTAAACCCAGTCAGATTATAAGTTTATAAATTACTGTAATTTTAGTGGAGTTACTGTTGCAAATTTTTAAAACAATGAATAAATCAGAATTTCGTGTGTTGATAAAGCATTGATAGGAAAAATACTGTTTAACCAAAACAATGGCTTGATAAGTGTTATTCGGATTCTGTTTCGTGGGAAACAACAATTAAGATGTTGCATGCTGACTTTAAACGCTGTCATACAAACACAAATGATGCTGAACGCTCTGGTTGCCCAAAATCAGTAGATGTCTCGTAAAACACCCGCCAAAAACAAAAAACAAACTCGTTTTGATCGATCATAAATTGAAGTTGCGTGAAATAGCAGAGTAACGGAAAATATCAGAAGCCAGTGTATTCAATATTTTGTATGAACATTTGTCAATGAGAATGATGTGTTGAAAGTGGGTGCTGCGTTTGCTCACAGTCGATCAAAAATAACAACGCAGCGTCGATTCAAAGTGTTATTTGTAACTGGTTCAACGTAATAAAGAGTTTTTGCGTAAATATGTAATAGTGGATGAAACGCGGATCCACAACTCCGAAACCAAATCAGCAGTCAGCTGGGTTGACAACAGCAGGTGAAAGCCGTCCAAAGATGCAAGCATCAGCAGGCTAGGTTTTAGCCTCCGTATTTTGGGATGCGCAAGTTCTTGCCAAGAATTTAGAAACATCATGGGAGATTTGAATGCCAAGGTATGTAGAGAGAGAGAAAGGAGAGACAATCGGCAACATTGGATTAGAAATCCGCAACGAAGGAGAAAAATGGGTCCAATAGTGCACAGCAAATGACCAGGTAATAAGTAACACTTGGTTTCAGGAACACCCACGACGTCTAGGGAGGCAATACGAAAGGCCAAATAGACAACATAACCATAAACAGAATATTCAGAAATGCAGTGGTTCAATTCAAAACCTATCCAAGTGCCGATTGTTGAAGCGACCACCTCCCAGTCATCGGCAAACTAAGGATCAAACTCCGGAGAATAAAGAAGCTTGTGCAACCCCAAGGCTGTAATAAACACACTCGTGAATAACCTCAACCTGCCGAAAGTATTCACTAACAGCGTGAAAATCAAATATGAAGAAAAAATTGGAAAGGGAAACTCGAAATGAGACTCGCTAAAGAGGAATGGCTCAAAAATGAATGTGCAGAAGTAGAGAGATAGAGCAGGACTAATAAAGCAGACATTCATAAAGAAATAAGAGAACTGACAGGACAAAAAACCCTGCTCCTCGACAGGATGTATAAAATCTAAAGATGGACCGATCCTATTGAAGAAAGAGGAAATATTCAATCGAGGGGAAAATATAAAAAATATCTTTTCCAGGACAACAAAGAGCAACCGATAATACACAAATATGAGGACGGGCAGGAAATATTAAGGTCAAAAGTGGAAGCTGCAATGGCCAAACTAAACAGAAACAAAGCAGCTGGACCAGAAGGCATTGTAATAAGACTGCTGATAGCTCTGGAAGAATTCGGCGTTGAGAAAATTACGGAAATAATAAATAAAATTTATGATAATAGTGTAATACAAGACGACCTAGGCAAGTCGATTTTCATAGCATTGCAAAGAAACCAAGTGCAAAACAGTGCGAACTCCACCGAATAATGAACCAAATTACAAAACTGATCCTCCGAATTCTGGCTAGAGATCGAACAAGAACAGTGCGGAATCTTCAAAGACACTGGAACTAGGAACGCCATATTCATGATTAGGATACTCTCCGAAAGGACAATACAAATGAAGAAGTACGTGTACCTATGTTTTATCGATTATGCAAAAGCGTTCGAAAAATACACAAAGAATTGGAGATGCTCAGCAACCTCGTCATATTTGGGAAAGACCTAAGAGTAACCAAGAATCTCTACCGGTAGCAAACCGCCTGCATACGGACAGGTAACGGATACAAAATTATGAAGGGGCGCAAGACAAGGATCTGGCTTTTTACCGGATTTATTCAACTTGTACAGCGAGGCTATTCTGAGAACCCTAGATGTTATGCGAGGATTTGTCATCGGAGGCCACAATTTGAACAACATATGATTCGCAGACGATACAGTGCTGATAACAGACATGGAAAGGAAACTTCAAGACCTTCTACAGAAGACAGCTGAAGAAAGTGACAAGAAAGGACTACAAATAAACTGCAAGAAAACCGAATGCATGGTCATCAGCAAAAAGATCAGCCCCAAATGTCAAATACAGATGAGGAATACTAAAATGAAGCAGGTACAAAAATTTAATTACCTAGGAAATGTTCTAACAGAAGACGGAAAGTGCGACACAAAGGTCCGAAGGCGAATAGGCATGGCTAAAAACCCATTCCAGATGCTAAGATTAAGAAACGGGAAAATTTTCACTAGAAACAAAGAAGAGAGTTCTAGATTGCTATGTGATGTCAGTTCTTCAGTATGCCAGTGAATGCTGAACAATATAATCGAAAATGAAGGAAAAACCTCAAGCAACTGAAATGTGGTTCTACAGAAAGTTATTGCGGATTTCATGGATAGAAAGTGTGAGCAATTAATACTGTGCATCAGGAAGAGACAGTTAAAGTTCCTGGGACATACAATGAGAAAGGAGTGCTTGGAGAACCTGATACTAACAGACCAGATCCATCAGGAAAGAGAGATAAGGGAAAACAGCGTGTAACGTACTTGACTGGCCTGAGCAGATGGATGGCAAAACTGGGGTTGAGTGGTGTAACAGGAGGAAGCGTGCTAAGAGCACCAGGGATAGGGAGACGTGGAAGGCCATGAACGCCTATATACTGAAAGAATAAGACTCATAGAAGAAGGTAATTTTGTTCATCAATTACCTTGAGAAAGGAAGAACCATCAATAGCGAGCATCATATAGCATTATTGGGTCGTTTAAGTAAAGAAATCTCCACAAAACGGACACAAATGAAAAGGAACAAAGTGATATTTCCCAAAGACAACGCATGGTGTCACAAGTCGATCGCAACGATGGCAAAACTACATGAATTTCACTTCAAAACGCATCCACATCCACTCTATTCTCCTGATTGAACCCCCCAGCGACTACTGGCTGTTTGTAAACCTCACAAGAATGCTCCACGGAAAAAAACTTTGGCTCCAATGAAGAAGTGATATCGGAAACAGGAGTGTTTTGAGCTCAAAGACAAATGTTTCTACAAACAAGGCATTGAATTGTTAAAAAAGCGTTTCTTTCGAGGATGATATACTATGTTGATGAATAAAGTCGAATTTTGCCTAAAAGTTGTTGTTTTATTGATTAGGCTTGGATTTTATTGAGCGATGTGTTATTAAAGAAGTTATCTTCCAGGAAAAACCACCGTTATCCAGTTGTATTTATATATTTTTCTGTGTGCGTTAATATCCATCAGTATCTGATTCACATTTGTTGAAGGATAATCTCGGAGCTATTATATCTGCCTTTAGGTCTGTCAATTTGCCTAATTCTCATCATGTTTTTCGTTTATAATCCAATCCTGTGTCTACACAAATATATTTTATTAGATTGTTCCCAAAAGGTTGAAGTAGAGACTGTCTTTTTTCATAACTATCGCAGTCGGTTGCTGGCTTTTTACATGTGCAACATTACAACAATCTCCAGTATGGAGTAGACGAAACATACGTATATAATTTAGACATAGAAATTGTCTAGCCAAATGAAGTCTGTATTATAGATATATAAGGGCGATCAACGACTATTTCTTTCTTTCTTACTCGTTCCGTTCATGTAATTCTAAGTATCTTTCTACAGAGTCAAGATTTTGTTGACTTCTGTTTTCTCTGATCCATGCAAGGTCAGATTTCAAGTGTTTACTTTCATAGAAGAGAATCGATATCACACAGGAATTCAGCATTCTTCATTTTTGTTTGTTTCTAATCACATTTTCCAGTTTTCTAGTACTTTCTGGAGCTTTTGATATCCATGTTTTGCCAATCGATTGTGTTTTCGGAGTTTTCATTTTGTAGCAGGTATTCCGAATAAGAGGAATTTACGAAACTAGAGTGGTTCACGGTATTTTATATTGCTAAAAAGATAGTTGATAAGTAAGTTCTTAAATCTATGATAAAAGAAACATTTATTTTAGATGTTTGCGTCATAAGGCATTCACAATAAAAACGAGAGAAAAAAAAAGAGAAATACTAAAACAGAACGAAAACAAAGAAGTGTAAAATTTCGTGAGGTCATTCAATAAATAAGGTGAATTTTTCGTTATAAGGATTTCTACGAAGGTCATTTTTCGGTATAAGGATTTCTACGAATGTAATTTTTCGGCATAAGGACTTCTACGAATGTAATTTTTCGGCATAAGGACTTCTACGAATGTAATTTTTCGGCATAAGGACTTCTACGAATGTAATTTTTCGGCATAAGGACTTCTACGAATGTAATTTTTCGGCATAAGGTCTTCTACGAATGTAATTTTTCGGCATAATGACTTCTACGAATGTAATTTTTCGGCATAATGACTTCTACGAATGTAATTTTTCGGCATAATGACTTCTACGAATGTAATTTTTCGGCATAATGACTTCTACGAATGTAATTTTTCGGCATAATGACTTCTACGAATGTAATTTTTCGGCATAATGACTTCTACGAATGTAATTTTTCGGCATAATGACGTCTACGAATGTAATTTTTCGGCATAAGGACGTTTACGAATGTAATTTTTCGGCATAAGGACTTCTACGAATGTAATTTTTCGGCATAAGGACTTCTACGAATGTAATTTTTCGGCATAAGGACTTCTACGAATGTAATTTTTCGGCATAAGGACTTCTACGAATGTAATTTTTCGGCATAAGGACTTCTACGAATGTAATTTTTCGGCATAAGGACTTCTACGAATGTAATTTTTCGGCATAAGGACTTCTACGAATGTAATTTTTCGGCATAAGGACTTCTACGAATGTAATTTTTCGGCATAAGGACTTCTACGAATGTAATTTTTCGGCATAAGGACTTCTACGAGGGTCAATCAATAAATAGGGTGATTTTTTTTCGGTATAAGGACTTCTGCGAGGCTCGTTTTTGGTATAAGGAGTGCTACAAGTGTCATACAATAAATAAGGTGAATTTTTCGGTATAATGGCTTCTACGAGGGTCATTCAATAAATAAGGTGAATTTTTCGGTATAAAAACTTCTCGTAGTTTTTAAAATTTAAACATTTAACACAGATTTTTAAGTTTTTAACTCATGGATTAAAAAAGGTCGGTAATTTTTAATGGTTAATTATTATAAAATGTTTCTCTTAAACAGCTTGTATTTATTTATCAACACAGAGCCGTTATAGGAAGTCAGTGCGATTATTTATCATAAATATTGAATCTATACAGGGAAAAACTAGACAATAAATTCTACCAATTACTACAAGGCGCTTCTCAATTGTTTTATTATTTTTTTTTATAATCATCTCTCCCCAGGCAAGGCAGTCTATTGCCACTGGTGCGCAGAGGGTTACTTAGGAGGAAAGTCATGAGGAAGAGTGACAGGTTACAGGGCGTGCCAGGAAGTGGCTAAGAGAAAGGTTAAGATACTGAGAGTGGAGTAGACGGAAAAAAGAACATGAGAGAGAGGATGCAAGTTAGTAAGATAGTTGACTATTTACTTTACATTTAAACTCCTGGAGATTGTGGCTGTCGAGGGAGAAAGTAAACGGAAAGAAATTCCACAGGCGGGAAGTGCGAGAAAAGAAGCGGATGGAGTAGAATTTGTGTTTACATTTTATTGGTTTCACAGTAAAATAGTGACACCTCGTTGCTAATCTTGTGGCTCGAGCAAATTCATGTATAGAGGGTACCAGAGAGCTAAGTTCATCGGAGCAGAATCCGTGAAAGTATTTGTAGAAAGGATACAGAGAAACCACATTGCGCCGGTGAGAAAGTGACTGAATCTTAGCTGCCAGGTCGAGATCGATCACATTACAGATTCTCCGTTAGATTTTGTCGAGGACCCTGACTGATTAAACACCGCTCACTCAAGTCTATTTAGTTAGCAAATCGTCTTTTAAGGGAAACTTAAACGACTAGCCCCTCCCAATCAAACACACCCTAAATAGAGCTTTTGGTCGGAAGGTTCTACATGCGTACTAAGATTTGTCAGAACAAATCATGGGGTTTTTTTTTACCTAAGGGAAGAAAGTTCTAATCCAGCTAGAAGACGCATGTTTTTTTTTGTTTTTTTGTTTTTTTTTTAAACAAAATTCTCAAGTATTCAGGTTGGTGGATGTAAATAAATAAATATAATGTCTAATAAAAAAAAACTAAATCTACTCAAATAAAACTATGTATGAAAAATTACGCTTGAAAAGATAAATAAAAAAATGTCGAATTTAAACTATTTTCCGAAATAACTGTCTTTGTTGAAATGAGAATAAAAACAGAGCAGATATGTATACGCCGAGAATCTGGAAAAGTGTTTTCAAAAGCAATATTCGGGCCTTATTTGATCAGGTGATTTGACCTGGTCGTGCGGTTAAAGCATATCTGATACAATGACAGTTTGCTTTATTGGATGCAGGTTTAAATTCTGCCGGAGGTTACTTATTTTTTAACGAAATTTCTCAAATATTCAAACCGGTAGATGTAAATTAATAAATTCTACTGTTAAATAATATAAACACAGCATCCACTTAAGTAGAAGTATCAGCTACAAATAACCTTTAAACAAAAAGTTGAAACATGCATATATACATACATACACACAGTGAGGTTCAAAGGCTAACCAAGATACTCTTCTAGTCTGAGATCAAATAAGGTCTATTTTACAACTTAGTGTTTTGCTGTTCACGCATTATTTCCATCTGTGTTCGAGTGCTTGTATCTCGTTACTGAAAAAGCTTTCATCCTGTTGATTATCAACAACAGATACGACGTAGAACCACAATTCAGCTGCTTCAAGTCTTTCGTTAATCTTTGTTGATATTGTGCAACATTCACTGCCGTATTGAAGAACTAACAACACATAGCAATCCATCACTCTTATTTGTTTCTAGGGAAATTTTACTCTTAATACTCTATTCAGCTCATGGAATGCCTCCTTGTGCTTTTGGATCTTAGGAATATAAATGTATAGAAACTGCTGTGACCACAAAGTGAGGGGTCAGTTTATATATTGATTGAAATAATGAAATTGATCCCTTACTTTACCAGTATATATCCAGTATGATTCTGTAAAACCAAATTTTGGTTGCTTCAGGTTATTCCTTCATCTTTGTTGATATTGTCCAACATTCACTGCCATACTGAAGAAATGACATCACATAGCAATCCAGCACTCTCTTCTTTGATTCGAGTGAAAGTTTCCTGCGTTTTAATACTTTACTCAGCCTCTGAAACGCATCCTTCGCTTCGGATCTCTGTGTCGCACTTTCTGTTTTTTGTTAGAACACTTCCTAGATATTTAATTATTTCTACCTGCTTGATTTTAATATCCCAGACTTGTATTTGGCATTTTGGGTTGACCTTTTTACTGATGATCATGCATTCGGTTTTCTTGCAGTTTATTTGTAGTCCTTTCTTGTTGCTCTCTTCAGCTACCTTCTGTAAGAGGTCTTGTCGTTTCCTTTTCCTCTCTGCAATCAGCACTGAGTCGTCTGCGTATCTTATATTGTTCAATTTGTGGCCTCCGATGACAAATCCTGGTATAACATCTACGGTCCTCAAAATATGATCGCCGTACAAGATAAATAGATCAGGTGAAATACACATACTTGTCTACCGCCCCTTTCTATCTTTGTATATCTGCTGAATTCGTTATCTGTCCGTATGTAGGCAGTTCTCTGCCAGTAGAGATTCTTAATTACCCTAAAGTCTTTCCCAAATATGTCGAAGCTGCTGAGCATCTCCATCAGTTATTCGTGGCGTATTTTGTTTAACACCTTCGCATAATCGATAAAGTGGTTCTAAACTCAGTTTCTGTTTTCATGTTGGACAACAGATGATAGTCAAATAGAGCCAAATCGAGAGAATAGCGAGCATGATCAACCCGATCAAAAAGAATTAAATTGGAGAAGACTTATTTAGCTAAGCGGTGTTATTTCTGTGATGCAATTCCAAAATTAATTATTTTAGTTTTTTTTCTCCATTGTGTTTGGTTCAGTCATGCCGACCTCGCATTTTTGCGATGGAATTATTCTAATGTATTCACTCTTGGGTCTTGTTTTTTTCTGAGATATATATTGACTGTAAACAATCCGTACAGGAAAAATGTCCTTCGTAAATAATCCAACAGGATTCTAGTAAAATAATATTAAGAACATAATATATTAGAAATTATCTACAAATAGAGCTCAACATATTTAATTACAGAGTAAATACTTATTACGAGGTCCAGACCATGACGATAAACTGCATCTGGCAGCAAGTCTTCTAATTGGAAGGTTGTAAGGAGCATAGAACCACCTCTTAATTGCTGTTGTTCCCAGGTCCACCCTGACCTGGAGTGGTAGTACTTGTGAGGGTCCCAGCTATGGACAAACAGTTAACCCCCCCCAAAACTGGGGTGAAAAACTACGAAAATATATACACTTTTGTAGAAATATATTCATAAAATAGACTTTTATATAAAAATATATATTTGAAGAAAAAATATTACGAATTATACATTTTTGAAAAAATTTATTACCATAACACATTTATGAAGGAAAAATACAAAACTAGAAGACATTTTCAGTTTTCTAAAATAAAAAAATTAAAACAAACGTTCATTAAAATCTAACTAAATGAACCTTCTCACGATAACCGAACATTAAAAAAATACCTTAAAACCCCACTTTGTTAGCATTAAGTAACCTACAGTGGTTGACATGGCGTTAAACAAAACTCACTTATTAAGCAAGGAATTTCGCATCACCTCATCTAAGGAATAGTCTAAATCGGTAGAGGAAGATGTCAGTCGTCTGTCGCGTTAGGAATCCGTACAGATATCTTCGTCTGCGTAAAAGACTATTCCCCAGATAATGGGATTCGAAAATTATGATTTTTTTTGTCTTTCTCTCTCTGACTATTGGGCGTGTATAATGATAATGTATACGCTAAAAAGTCTGCCTTCTTCTACCGAGCACCCATAGCCCAGCGGTAGAATCGCCGACTGACGCCAATTCGGTTGGGTTTCAATCCTGGGTTAAAAGCAATCGGAGTCTAACCGTACTGATGAGCTGTGATACAGCGAAACAGATCTGTCTGCGGATATATATATATATATATATATATATATATATATCACGGATGACTATTTACGCTCTCACACCCTGATTGAGCACTCTGGAAGAATGGGAAACTTTGTAAAACAGTAGATACTCTAGCATCTACGCATCGTTTATTCAGCAATGAATTAGAACACTCTCAGCTATTGGGCGTGTATAATGATAATATACACGCTAAAACGTCTGCTTTCCTTTACCGAGCGCTCATAGCCCAGAGGTAAAATCGCCGACTGACGCCAATTCGGTCGTTTTCAATCCTGGGTTAAAAGCAATCGGAGTCTAATGACTGTGATACAGCGAAACAGATCTGTCTGCGGAGATATATATATATATATATATATATATATATATATATATATATATTGTAGATCTCTCTCTCTCTCTCTCTCTCTATATATATATATATAGAGAGAGAGAGAGATCTACAAAGAGCACCTTTAAGCAGCACTGGAACATGCACTTAACTTCATTAAAAAACAACTTATATCGAAACCAAACATCCCTTTCCACATATTTTTGGAAATTAAAAGACACAAAAAGAAACCAATGTAAAATAGAAAATCCTGAAAAAAACTACAACCAGCAACTCGCTTAACGACATCTGCCCTTTATGCTTAAGTGAAAAACTACACATTCTAAAGTACCCCAACAATGGCGAATTATTGAACCGTAGAGATGAATTAGCAGTGGTATGTAAACATCGAAAATATTTTTCATTAAAATTTAATTAACCCAAAAATACCTCATTCACATAAAATAATCCCCTCCAAAACGGTAATAAACACCCATGTTTAAACCTAAAAATATTTAAAAAAATGGACAATGTATAAATAAAAGAAAATAAACTCACACAACATTAATAGCAACTTTATTCCACCCACTCATAATTAGCAGTAAAATAAAAAGTATCTACCCTTCCTTAAAAAAAACATTACATCCCAATATAAAAATTACCCAGAAAAAAATAAAAAGTGACCTGTCCAAAACTAAGCCAATACGCACCCCTCTCCTAATCCAAGGCTGTATCACTATGGCTACAAACTACCTGGTAAATAGTACTAAATTCCCACCACATTCACTTACATATCATATTACTAAAAATAAATCGTTTTCACCATTTACTTTTCATTTAACCTCATCACCAGAAGAGGAGCAAACGTGGCTCCGAAACGCGAAAATTTTTGTGTAGTGATACTATGCTTTTATAAACCATTGTAACAAATATTACCATATAAAGCTCGACGTTTTATCGAGCACTCTTTATAAAAGTAAATGCATGAACAGTGGGTTTAAAACCTACATGTTCCATAAATTTCTTACAATATATATATATATATATATATATATATATATATATATATATATATATTATTGTAAAACGTACCATGAAAACAGTATCACTAATAATGACTAAAATCATTGAGTCCTACAGGTAACAAAACGGTAAATTTAGTCGTCAATCCCAAAAGGTAATACCAAATGGGAAGAGGGGAATCAAAAAAAGAAACAAACAAAGCAAAAGGTATGTTCGAAAGAAAAAAAAAACCAAGACGAAAACCTTAACAGTAAAGAGCTCAGTACGAAAGTAGAGCAAAGATACGAACTAAATCTAAAAGTGAGCCAAAGCCGACCTCGGTTTGACTCGCCGGATCGTCAGGACACACACACACACACACACACACACACATATATATATATATATATATATATATATATATATATATATTATAAATTATGTTTTAGAACATGTACATAATTTCTTCTATATATGTCCTCTTCCCTACAATCATATGTTTGTTTCAGTGTTTGGATTTAAACACTTCTTCAGGGGAAATAAAAGTTTGGAATCATTCTCTGTTTATATTTGGTTCGTTGTTGTCGTGGGGGTTGGTTGGGGTTATTGGGAATTAATATATATATATATGTGTGTGTGTGTGTGTGTAAATGTGTATATGCATATGTTAACCTCTTTTATGATACTAAATTATTGACATTTTGGTTAATTAGTTTTAAGGAGTGTAGCTGACGAGAGCTTGTATGCAGATAAGCTGCGTAACAGTACCGTTCAGACTTACTTATTTCTATGGACTTATGACGAAAACTTTCTTTGTATATATTGTTCTTGTTATACTAATAAACCGTGTCTCACTTCTGACCAAAGCGGTTACTATAACTTTGCGGCGAAGTTTCGTCATTACAAATTCGTGACGAAGAACCACAACAATAATTCAATTATACTGAAATTAATTTTTGATTATTAACAGATGAATATCGTCATTCAAAAGAATCCGCTTTGTTGCACTAGACGTGTGGCAAAGTGTACCGTCATGCTGAAAACATCACCGTGTTTGAAGTCGGTCAAGGGATTAGACTGTTGTAAGCTAACACAGATTTATAGTTTCAGGTTTTCATCAATTTTTTTTTTAATCATTTCACCCCGAGCAAGGTGGAAACGCCACTGATGTGCAGGGGGCTACATAAATGTAAAAAGAATAATTAGAAAAGAATGATGAATACAAACTAGTTAGAAAGGAATAATAGAAAGTTGAGAAAGCAGGTGCGATGACAGATACATAGGTGGAGAGAAAGGGAAGGTTATACAGGGGTGGGAAGAGAGCTAGAGTCCAGTGGTTAGTAGATGAGTATTGACATTGCATTTAAATTTCTGGAGGTTGTAGCCGTCAGGAAAGCAAGAATACGGGATCCAGTTACCAGTCTGGTTGCACGAGTAAACACCTGTTGAGGAGGCATCAGTGACTTAAGTTCGTCTGCGCAGAAGCCATGAAAGTATTTATAGAACAGACAAAGGGAGGCCACATTTCGACGATGGGGAAGTGGTTGCAGTCGAGCCGCCAGACCAGCACCAATCACATAACAGACTCTCCTTTGGAGCCTGTCAAGAACACTGAAGAGAACGGCAGGGGCACCTGACCATAAATGGCAGCAGTACTCCATGCACGGACGGATGGTTGACTTGTATATATGCAGGATGGATTCAGGTGGAAAAAAATCCTGGATCGACATAGTGACCCAACCTTCTTAGCAGTAGATTTTGCTATGGATTCAATATAGTGGTTCCATTTGAAGACTGAGGACAGGGTAAGTCCGAGGAGGTGTAGTGTATTACTCTCCGGGAGAATCGCTTGGTCCATGTTTATGGGAGGCAGGAGAGGTTGCCTGTAATGGTTGACAGACAACAGCTTGGTCTTAGATGAATTGAAGTTGACAAGCCACTTCTTGCCCCACTTCACCACAGAGTGTAGATCCCGCTCAAGGTCAGCAGCGAGATTATGTCTGTCCGCCACGACAGGTTTCTTACTGGTGCAGGAGTATATTGTAGTGTCATCTGCGTAGATGCCTACTTGGGCAATTTTTTGCTACCATCAGATTTTCATGGAACCCCGCATATTACTTGCCTTCCATCTTATTATACCATCTTTATGATGTATATATTCTTCCACTGTTCTTGCACATTCTCTTGCGTTATAATCTATTTTGCATTTTGTTTTAAATTATTTTGCCCAAGCACCGCTGCTAATTTTCAAGCGGTTACAGTGAGAGAAAATACTGTACACAAGGAGTGTTGAGAAACAGTTGAACGGGATTCAAGAGGATAGCAGATTGCAAATGACGTTGCATTTATTTTTTAAAGAAATTAACTTTCAGAGAAGTAAGTGAACGAAAGGGATTTCAGGCGAAAAATGCTAGAAAAAAAGAACAATTGGAGTAGAAGTGAAGATTTTAACTATTTCAACGGTGAAAAAGTGGGACCTAGATACCAATCTAGTCAGTTAGTCAAATGCCATACATTGATACACGCTTTGGGCGATCATGTCTCAAAAGAGACATACCTGACTGGGCAGAAGATTATCCCGCAGTAGATTGCCATTATTTCTTTGGTAGACTGGTTAACAGCCAAGGCTATATAACCCAATCACTCCTATTATTTAGCCCATAACTGGAGGGAACAGACGGATTAATATTTTTCCCAACGGTATTAGTGCGTAAGTGAATGCGAGGAATTCAGCTGGAATTCGAACTCGGCTTCCTGATTTGTCGTTCCAAGCCGATAATCACTGCACCCCAACGCACATAGCACGCGTCAGGTAACATGGAAAAAGGTTTGTCAGAGTTGCCATGTAAATATTCGTAAAACAGACAGAGAGAAGACCCGAAGGTTGGTGAGAAAGTGACTGAATTTTCTTAAAAAGTTAATTTGCAACTTTCTTGATTCTTATATTAGATGTTCTTTGATTCACATCAGCATTCTTTTTCATTGGCTTTGATTGTTGAGGCGTTTGTTAATGAGATATGACCTTTCATGTTGTTTGTTTGCAATATTCTCTGTACATATCAACAGAAATCATTGCGCTCCATGCATTCCTCACTTGCATGGCTTCTCAATTTGCGATTGCCTGTCGGAATTCTCACAAACTTTCATTCATCTGCCTTGTCGAACATTTGTGGTCTTACTGCTTTATTTGCATTGAAAACATGTCTAATCGTCGCAAAATTATTTTAGGTTTCATTATTGTCTCAAGAATTTCTCAACGCTTGGCAATTTCTCGTTGAGCCAGTTTCTCCTTCAAATTTAAAATCTTCAGAAGCAGAATTTTCTCGTCGTTTTAATCCAAAAAGCAAGATGTTTAATTCTAATGGCTTTCAAGGTATCTTACTCTCCTATGAATAGGATGGAACAATTCGAAAGTAGAAATTTGGATATTATCATGATTTTACTACCTAATATCATCCCTTTTCTAACCTTTAACAGCTTTAGTTTGCTAAAGACTTTGTATCTTCAGTTACACAGCACCTACAAAAACGTAACTACTTGTTTTATATACAACATGGTCCATAGATACGACTGATATATACGGTATAAATATACTGCAAATTTCCTAATTAAAATATGAGTATATAATCATTTTATGGAGATGGCCCCAAATATTTCACACCTGTGTGTGTGTGTGTGTGTGTGTGTGTGTGTGTGTTTATTTACTACGTTTCCTTATGAATTGCATTTCTAACCTGGTAATACTGCTGGAATGTGCGTTCTGGTTCAGTGGATATCGGCTCGGAACGAGAAAATAAGGGAGCTGAGTTCAAATTCCAGTTGAATTCATTGCATTTACTCACGCGCAAATACCCTTGGGAAATGTATTAATTCGTCTATTCCCTTCAGTTATAGGTTAAATAACAGGACAGATTGGGTTCTATAGCCATGGCTGGCAACCAGTCTACCGCAGAAAGCAATGGCAACCTACTGCGGGATAATCTTCTGCCCAGTCAGTCATGTCTCTTTCGAGACATGATCTCCCAACTGTGTTTTACGTATGGCATTTAACTAACTGAGTACTGCTGCCCATATAAACATTTCTCAGTCATTTGGCTTACGGCAATGTAAAGTTTAAACGCCGATTTTTGTACGATCACTGAAGTTAAGCATCATCACTTCTGGTCAGAACCTAGATGGGTAACGGTTTGAGAATATCAGGAACTTAACAGGTGGGTGTGCGAACTGGGTTATAGGCAACTGTTTGCATTTGAAAATAGGAGAGCTGACTTCCAATACCCGTTGGGTTCGTTATATTCGCTTACGTGCAAATAGGGCACCTTAATGTAGTGTAATGTTTAGCAAGTTTGTCTCGCTAGAACCAGTTACAACTGAGTAGTGAGTTCAATCCTCACTGGGTGTCCCATAGTTTTGTCTTTGTGTCACATCTAAGCGGAACTTAGAAAATCACCTATTGGGAAAGGTATGACTGCACCTTTTCTCCACCCATCGATAGCTTAATTAGTAACACTTGAATCAGTAAATTATTATTTACCCCCAAAATCTTAAAATCTACAAATAATTTATTACATTAAATAACCTGCAAACAGTTGATAAGGTGTACGAAACGAATCAATCTACTTACTCTTTATTGTGTAAACATTATTTAAAAACATTACATATTCCCACTGATTTTTTTTTTAAGTCACCTGCTTCGTGATTTTCAGTAACCATTTAAGCGATCGAAGAATTATCTAAAATTCTTTTATTTAAAAAAAAAAATGCTAAATGAAGCTGTAATTATCCATGTTTTGTTTTCTTTTGCCAGTGCAGAAAAATTGCAATGCAAAGTGAGTCTTATAGAGAAAGAATAAAGCCAGTGTATAATTGAAAGTTGAAACATTTCCACCAAATAACCACCTCGAAGGACAATATATAGAACTCTTTTCATTGTTTCATTTCTAAACTGTACTTTCAGAATTTGCTGTGTCCCTAAATATAAAACCATTTCAGTAACCTGATCAATCGTCATATTTCTTTCATAAATTGTATCCTTGGTACCACGAATTTTTAAACCTGTTCTTCATCAAATAACATTGTATTTAGTTGCAACTGTTTGATGGAAATAAACGGAAATCTCTGATCGCAGAGAACAATTTACAACAATTCAAAACTTGGAGAGATAAGAGACATTTCCTAGATATGCCACGGTGATGTCTGCAATGGAAAGTTCTAAATGGCCTAAATCTATAGAGCTGCACCTGCGAATTGATTCAATTTTTAAGAACAAAATCTTGAAAATACAAACTAACCGATATAAGCTATGCTCTTACTTTCCTAAAAATGTAATATTTCATAAATATTCGAAAAAGTACATGTAAATTTGGTGAAATTGATATTTTGTCTTATGTAATTTAGATTCATGATTATATTAGATTTATGATCGGTACTGATCTGGCGACTCGACTGCAGCCACTTCCCCATCGTCGAAATGTGGCCTCCCTTTGTCTGTTCTATAAATACTTTCATGGCTTCTGCTCGGACGAGCTTAAGTCACTGATGCCTCCTCAACAGGTGTTTACTCGTGCAACCAGACTGGCAACTGGGTCCCACCCATTCACAGTCAGGTTAGCCAAATGCAGACGACAATTCTACTCCTGCAGCTGTGGAACTCGCTCCCGTATTCTTGCTTTCCTGACGGCTACAACCTCCAGAAATTTAAATGCAAAGTCAATACTCATCTACTAACCACTGGACTCTAGCTCTCTCCCCACCCCTGTATAACCTTCCCTTTCTCTCCACCTACGTATCTGTCATCCCACCTGCTTTCTATTGTTCCTTTCTAACTAGTTTGTACTCCTCACTCTTTTCTAATTAATCTTTTTACATTTTTACGTCAGTGACGTTTCCGCCTTGCTTGGGGTGAAATGATTAAAAAAATAGCATACTACTAGAATAGCAGTTATGTCTCTAATTTCTTTGGTGACATTACTATTTGTAACTGTAAAGGCGATGCTAATACTTTTATTATAATGCAATTTCCGCTTATGGAAATCTGTGTCGGTGTTTTGCTTTCCGGTCAACTACGAGCTTAAAAAATTAAAAAGCAAATTCAATCGCAATTTTCTGTCTTTTTTTTTAATATCAGCAGCACCTTGCGTTTTAGTGGCTTTTCTCGACTTGTTAGAACTGAGATTTTTTTATAATCGTGTGGCCCCAAGCAAGGCATTTTACTGCCACTGTTGTGCAGGGGGTTACATAGGAGGAATGTTATGAGAAAGAGTGACAGGTTACAGGGGGTGTCAGGAAGAGAGTAAGAGAAAGAGAATACTGACGAGAGTGGGGTGGACGGAGAAAAAAGCATGAGAGAGAGGATGTAAGTTAGTGAGACAGGAGATGACTATTGACTTTACAATTAAATTCTTGGAGATTATAGCTGTGAGATATGTCTTCGTGTGCGTGAAAGATATATGAATTCAAAATAGTCACATTCTTTTAATGCCTAATTATGGAACAAGTTCGCATTTACATGGAAATAAAAATCTATGAGGACATAATTTTGCTGTTCTTTGTAACACTTACTCATTTTCCAGTGCATTGTCGTACGTACTATGTAATGCATTTACTCAAAACCATCAAGTAGTATATGAAAGGTTTACGTGATACTTTTGCATTCAATTTTCTTTCAGCTTAAAATTTTCTAAGATTTATGTCTCAGTTAGTTATTCCAGAAATTTCAAATCGTCTCTTTCAAATTATAACAGAACATTATAAATATTTAACTATCCCTCATATAGCATTGCTATAACTCTTTAGTAACGTTGACAATTCCGCAATGTCCGAATTAAGCCCAGAAATATTTTTAGTTTATACATTAAGTGTAAATTTACATTCATTAAACGGAAAAAACTGATCTTCTGTTAGTTGGTCGTTCTTGTTTAGTGGCTTATTAGCAAATGTTATTTAATGCCTAAATCAAAATATTTTGAACGCAATTTTATGGCTTCAACTGGAGATATTTTATACATATCTTTTTAGCAATAAATTTAATAATGAATTTTGATAATGTGTACATAATGTGCGTTGTGGCGCAGTGGATATCGACTCCGAACGAGAAATCGGGGAACCGAGTTCGAATTCCAGTTGAATTCCTTGCATTCACTTACGCGCCAATACCCTTGGGAAAGGTAATAATCCGTCTCTTGCTTTCAGTTATGGGTTAAATAACAGGACAGATTGGGTTCTATTGCCTTGGTCGGCAACCAGTCTACCGTAGAAAGCAATGGCAACCTACTGCGGGATAATCTTCTGCCCAGTCAGTCATGTCTCTTTCGAGACATGATCGCCCAAGTGTGTATCGCGCATGGCACTTAACTGATTATGCATAATTTTATACTTCCAAGATAAACGTATGCTTATATGTGTGTATTCTGTTTTTATCTCGTTACAGTTAATTTTTATCACATTAGATGTACGACTTTGGGCTTTTTACGTCGACTCATAATATTTACTCGATTCTCAATTTTAAAAACTAGAATTAAAACTACTTTTCCTGACCGAAAAACGGAAGAAGCTACACAGCCTATCTCACTTCCTAATCTCTGAACAAATGACCAATAATTCGATTGTTTGAAAAGCTACTTTATCATGAAGAGCTTTCAGCATCTCTTTAAAAAAAAATTAAGCTTTAACTTTGAAAATCAATAATGACGAAATATGAGTATATATATATATATATATATATATATATATATATTTGTGTGTGTGTGTGTGTGTGTGTGTGTGTGTGCATAAAATGTGAGAGAGGAAGTTTCAGTGTTGTTATTTACAAAATAGTATTTAAGAAATATAAGTTATGATTTATAATAAGAATTTTTCCTCACTGGAAGCGCCACTCTGAGTTTCATGCCGAACGCAATCTTCAGGTGCTATGTCAGACTCACCGTTGCACAATTTAAATATATATATATATATATATATATATATAATACACGTGAATGGGGAAATATTGTAAAAGTCCACATAACTTCTTTTTATGCTTTTGTAGCTTGAAAAATAAGTTGAATATAAATATACTTACCGAAGTAATTATAAATATATTAAGTTACACTCAAATATCTTGGCTTATCTACAAATGAAAATATATATATATATATATATATATATATATATCCATATTGTTACATATGGATAACCAGATATATTAGATATTAATTCTACTGGATAAAATAAACTGTAGAATCTGTACAGATAATTTATGGGCACTAGGTGTATAAGGTCGCTCTATGTGTTATAATTTTACTCAATAAATCAGTTTGATCTGTTGCTATGATTAGAAATCACAGTATAAAAAATAAGACCCGTTAAAGACTTATTACAGAAGAGTGCAGCCGGTGTATGGATGACACGGTATCGCTCGGCGGAGGGCTTTCTAGACTTTCTAGATTAAAGTTAACTGCCAAAGAAGCGGATTCCCATAATGGTAACAGCAGTTTCATGTCAGTAACCATAGCGAACCTTCAAATTGGTGTACATCAACTCTGGGTTTAACAGGGGATAAATGGCCTGTCTGATGTCTATTCATCAAAGAAACACAGTGCATGGAGGTGTAGCTATTCGACTTTCAATACATATGTAGAGGAAACTGGTCATGTCTTCAGCTGTGCAGCAATTCTACATCAAAACACAGTAATAAGACGTATGATGAGAGAGCGACGAATGTAATCAAGTTAGTCCTGGGTATGATGACAAATTATATCCTGCAGAAAGACATCTGATAACGTGAGTAGAAACTTTGTGAAGCCTCTTAATAGCTGCTGTGCCCAGGTCCACCATACTCCTTGGTGGTATCATCTGTCAGTTTCCCTGCAATTGACAAATAGTAACCCCCCACAAACAAAAACAAAACTCAATTAAAGTATAAAAATACACTTTTATATAAAAATACCACTAATTCACTCTTATATTAAAAAAAATATTGGCAACTTACTTTTATATAAAACATTACCAACAATACACATTTATGATAAAATTATCAACAATAAATTTTATCTGTACTTGAATAGGTAGAAAATATCTAAAAGCGATACAATTAAAAAATCCTTAGATTTCGACATTAAATAACCCACAGTCTTTGATATGACGCTAAGCACAATCAAACAAACAACATGAAAAAAAATTCATGACATTAATCCATATAATACCCAAAAATATCTTAAAGAAATCAAACTGTATTCAACAATATAACTCTAAAAATCTACAACTAAAAACAGCCGTACCACCTCTAGTAATCAAATCTACACAAACATGTATACGGACTAAAGCTTAGTATCAACTACCATGTATTCAACTGTGAAAGAAGAATAATGTATGTCATATTTTTATTATTTCAACGCTCTCAAGAGGTCATAGTCCTGACACTAAACTGCATCCGGCAGCAAAGCCTCTGATTGGGAGGTTGTGAGGAGCATGGAATCACCTCTTAATTTCTTCCCAGATTCACCATGACCCGTAGTGATAGCACCTGTAAGGGTCTCAACTATGGGAAAATAGTTGACCCCACCACACAGGGCTTAAGACACTATGAAAGTATAAAAGTATTGGAATATATACAAAAAATACTTTTATAGAAAAAATAAACATTTTTGAAAGAAAAAAAATTACCAACAAATCATTTTTAAGAAAACCTATAGCCATAACACATTTTTGAAGGAAGAGAAATTCTCAGCAAAACATTTTCGAACACAAAACTAAAAGACATTT
This sequence comes from Ascarosepion bandense, assembly GCA_037127315.1. NCBI lineage: Eukaryota > Metazoa > Mollusca > Cephalopoda > Sepiida > Sepiidae > Ascarosepion > Ascarosepion bandense. The sequence continues at coordinate 400,397 of JBBBDQ010002023.1, forward strand.
TCAGTTGTCTAAAATAACAAAGACTAAAGACAAAAAAGAATTCATTAAAATCTGACTAAATCAACCTTCTCACTATAACCAAGCATTAAAAAAATACCTTAAGACCCCACTTTTTGGAATTAAATAACTCACAGAGGTTGATATTTCGTTAAAAAAAAACTCAAATAAAAAACTCAACGCTCTCAAGAAAATTAAGTTTTGGCATAGATTGATCCACAATGAGTTTATCTGCTGTTAAACAAGCAAATCAAATCAATGGAGACAAACATAGAAAGATACGTTTGTCGAGTTGCTAGAAGCTTTGATGCGCGAATATCTTCCTCTATTCGCCATCTCCCTTCAGAGCGTAGGCGATCATGTCTTTTCACGTCTCCTTATCTATGATAGCCCTTAGCACGATTTCTCTTGTTACTCCACCCAAACCCCCCTCTGCCATCCACCTGCTCAGGCCCTACAAATGTTTCATTTGCTGCTTTTCCTAATCTCTCTTTCCCTCTATCTGACCTGTGAGTATCATATTCTCCATGTTTTCCTTTATCAAATTTCCAAAGAACTTCAGCTCACTCTTTCTGATGCACAGTATTAATTTCTTTTTTGTTTCCATCCTTTCCAAATCCTCATAATTACTCGCATGTTCAATCCATGAAATTCGTACATTTCAGTTGCTTCAGGTTTTTCCTTCATCTTTGATGATATTGCCCAGCATTCACTGCCATCTGGGTCCCACCCATTCACAGTTAGGTTAGACAAATGCAGACGAAAATTCTACTCCTGCAGCTTCTTCTCTCGCACTTCCCGCCTGTGGAACTCGCACCCATATTCTTGCTTTCCTGACGGCTACAACCTCCAGAAATTTAAATGCAATGTCAATATTTATCTATTAACGACTGGACTCTATCTCTCTCCCCACCCCCGTATATCCTCCCCTTTCCCTCCACCTATGTATCTGTCATCGCACCTGCATTTTCAGCTTTCTATTGCTCCTTTCTAACTAGCTCCTCACTCTTTTCTAATTAATCTTTTTACAGTTATGTAGCCCCCAGCTCATCAGTGGCATTTCTGCTTGCTCGGGGTGAAATGATTAAAAAAAAAAGTATTAAAGGACAGACATCATATAGCAATCCAGAACTAACTTCTTTGATTCTATCAAAATTTTCCTGTCTCTTAATACTCTACTAAGCTTCTTGAATGCGTCCTTGGCCATTTCAATTCGCCTTCGGGACTCAGAGCAGGTATATTAATGGATAATGACTCGAAATTGAATGGGACTGAAGAGGGTGATGAACCCGATGCTCGAATGCGAGAGGTTGTCGACAACAACGACTGTTGTATTTGCTCTTATCATAATCTTTATCACAATTTACGTGATCTCTAACCTTTCATAGGCGCTTGTCGATGTAAATTTTGAATGATTGGTTTGTTTTCTTCGGAGTATATATGTTTGCGGCTTATTTAAACACAGGAGATATTTTTATATTGTAAGAATTTTGTGGGAAAGATAGAAATATTTAGGGATACAAGTTTTAATAATTTTTCCAAGTTTTTAGGGAAAACAAAAGGATTCATACCTTGTCAAGGGTATTTGTGCGTAAGCGAGTCTAACGAACCGAACTAGAATTGAAACCCGGCTCTCCAATTATTAATTCTAAATCATTAATCATTTCCATAGTAGTACGTCTACACTTACACTATTTGAATTCCTAGGCGGTTAATCATGTAACTACTGACCAGGCTAGACATTTATGTTCGGTGATCATATTGGTACCAATATTTTCAACTGGATATGGTCTTCAACCCTGTCCATCTAAAGTTTACCTGAATAAACGAATACCTGAGGAAGGGCGGAAAATAAATCAGCCAAACCTTGATTTTTTTTTTATACATGAATACTCTATATGTTCTGTCTGTATAACTCGCACACTCATACTCACACACACTCATTAGAAAAACATTCACTATTAATAACTCATTGTTGAATTTTACCTCTTAAATCAAATTATTCTCCTCTGGAGTTTGAACTGCACGTTAGAGATCCACGGGTCTATAACTTTTGTCTGCTAGGTTTTGTCAAATACAATGTTGGTAGACAGTTGATTTAGAAATCGAAGTTAGCTACGGAAATCTTATTTAAACTCAACTTTTCTTGAGAAGTAACTGTAAACAAACTCAGTAACGATATTAACCACATACTATGTCTCAATATAGAAGCCAGTTTATCTTGTTAGTAATTTGACCTGAGCAGGATATGATGTTTAACACGGTTTCTCTGAATCTAAATAGATTGATCGATCTATTTGTCATTTTCTCCTTCTTGCGCCGGAAATTTCACATATTTTTCAAATTTCCATCAAAAGCTATAGAAAAAACATCTATCAAACTTTGAGATATTTTATACTTGATGTTCCCGAAGTGCATATTAGCTCTTTATATGTATGCCTGTGTACAAAAAATTCCTATGATAAACTGAAAAAAAATTAGTTTTAGAAGAAAAATTGGTTTTATCTATTATATATATATATATATATATATATATATATATATAGTGGTGTAAGTTAATAAATATACATATTAGGAAGTTGTATATATGTATAGTATTATTATTCAGGTGTTATGTGTGTGTATGTCTTTTGTATCTGAATAAAAATACTATCTAGTATTTTATATTTCTCTGGTTACACATATACACGAAGATGGATTAACGTATATTGTAAAAGGTTAAGGCCTATATACTTTCAAAATCATCACTGCTTAGGGGTTCGTAATGAAGAACTGGAGAGCTGAATTCGAATTCCAGTCGGGTTTGTTAGATTCCGTTATACACAAATAACCTTGGAAATGATTTAAATCCAACTTCTCCCTTCCCTAGAAAAGCTAAATAGTATGACTTGTATTTGGAAAAAAGGGGTCAATCTCGAACGTTCTTAATGCCATATTTACTTGTAAAAGCATTCTCTCAATCTAAAATAACTGATCAGCCGTAAGAAACTAAACCAACAAAAAGAAATCAAATGTCTTATGGGGTGATTCATATAGTTAATTTTTTAAATATATTTTGCAATAAGATTTTGTTGAATTCTGATCTTTAAGCAAGATGTTTTTCAACACTTAGCTTCTTACAAACGTTGGATTTTTTTTTTTTTTTTTTTTGCTATTTCCATTAAAAAAATAAAATATACCACCTGGTATAATGTTGCAAGCAAAATAAGAAATTATACGTAATGTATCTGAGTGTGTATAAACATAACATAAATCTTACTGTGCTTTATTTATTACAAAACAATTATACGACAATTCTTTAAAAAACTGAGCGCTCAAAATCATCTCTATCGATATCCAGAACATTTTGTCAAACTTGCCTCGAGGTACGCAATACCTTGGTTGAAAAAATGAGGTGACATGGGCGCAAAAGATCTGTGAGTACCTACCGCAAGACGTCTTGACTTACGAATGTTTTCTCACGGAGATGTTTGTCCAGAGACTGAAAGTTGCAAACTTCTGGTGCAAGAACCGGGAAGTAAGTTGGCTGGCAGCGTCTCTCCAATTCTTGTTTCCTTACGGTATCCCATCCACGTCACATGAGTCCTGGAATTACCATTGCGATTAACCAATGATGGCTCTTTTTACTGTAGTGCGTCTTGCATAAGTTCCAGCTGCTGCGAGTAAATGTCCGCAGTGATGGTTTGGCTTGTTAGTAGCAGCTCATAGCAAATCACTTCTCGACTATTCTACCAGATACATAACATGAATGTTATGCCAATTGATGCTGACACGCTTGTGAGTGACATAATGGACCCACTTTTCGTCACTTGTGAGCATTCGATCAGATATGGGTGCGTTGCGTTGTTGATAAAGCAGTAAGACTGTCACTCGTCGTTTCTTGTTGGCTTTCGAGTGTGGGCTATCCACTTACTCAGCTTTTACGCCTTCTCTTCCCACTTGAGCTTCTGGAAACAATGCCTGGTGGTGCATTCCTTCATATCGTTATCCATAAAGGCTTTATGTATTCGGTGACTTGATGTACCCTGCCGACAAGCCTACGTTAAAGTTATAAAGCACACAATCCCGAACGAGATTCTTTGGCAATACCATATTTTCTCACTTCTGCTCGAGCTATGACTGATATTTGTGCGAAACGACGGACATTCGTTCAGGGCAATAGTCCAACCCCCAGCCCACTGCCTTTCCAGCACGAGGTGTACTCGTTTATGTATCCGTGATCACTTCTCACACGATGTAAAAAACGCAAATACATTTTTATTTTATATTTCTATGATATAACGTACGTCTCACTTACGCCTGATTTGCCTAATGTATTTATTTGCTGAAAGATACCAACACCCATGCGGGCAGTTAATACGAAACACTTTTCTTTTTTCATAGATGTAAACAAACAGCAAAAAATTGTATAAAATTTCTTGAATTTTTAAGATTCCAATTAATTACTGTGTTACGTGGTTGAAGCGTTGAATTTTTTTTTTTTAATCATGTCACCCCAAGCAAGGCATTCCACTGTCACTAGAGCGCAAGGGGTTACACAGGGCGATAGACGAGTTAGGATGTACATAGGGGGAGAGTTGGAGAGAATGGGATGGTCAGTGTGTTAGGAGGTGTCTCTTGACCTTACATTTAAACTCCTGGAGGTTATAGCCGTCGGTGAAGCAAGCATGTGGAAGGGAATTCCACAGGCGGAAAGTGCGAGAAAAGAAGCAATTGGAGTAGAAATTGCGGTTACGTTTCATCGGTTTCACTGTAAAAGGGTGGGACCTAGTTGCCAATCTAGTATCTCGTGCAAACTCACACCTAGGGGGCACCAGGTATTTAAGTTCATCAGAGCAGAAGCCATGATAGTATTTATAGAAGAGGCACAGGAAGCCACGTCACGCCGGTGAGAGAGTGACTTAAAATTATGTTTAGTTTAACGGATAAAGCAAAGTGTTTCAAATCTTTTGAACAAGGAAAAAGCAAAATAACGATGGACACTGAACATCTGATCAATTTCAGTTTTGTTTAACGGTATATCAACACCTCTGTAGGTTATTTAATGCCAAAAGGGTGGGATTTGAAGTTCAGTTATAGTGAGAAGATTTATTTCGATTTTGATGAACATTTTTATTTTATTTATTTATTTATTTATTTATTTATTTATTTTAGAAAACTGAAAATGTCTTCTAGTTTTGTATTCAAAATTGTTTTGCTAAAAATTTTTTTTTCTTCAAAAATGTGTTATGGTAATAATTTTTTCTTCAAAATTGTATTGTTGGTAATATTTTTCCTTCAAAAATGTATATTTTCGTAGAAAAAGTATTTTATGTATATATTTCTATAAAAGTGTATTTTTATACTTTCATAGTGTTTTTACCCAAGTTTGGGGATTAACTATTTGCACATAGCCGGGACCCTAACAGGTGCTAACACTCCGGGTCAGGGTGGACCTGGGAACAGCAGCAAATTGGAGGCGGTTCCATAATCCACACACAACTCCCAATCAGAGGCCTTGCTGCTGGATGCAGTTTATCGCCATGCCCAGGATCATCTGATCAATAGATAGCAGTGAACTGTGTACTTCGTTGATGATAATAACAGCGTTGATGCAGGTTAGATAAGACTCAGTGAAAGAGTATCTATCTGATCTGCCCTATTACAAGAAAGAATGCTTTAGAAGTGTCTTCGTTTAATATTTAGTTGCTCTAGCAGCGATGAACTGTCACAAAGCATAAGTTCTCGAATAAAAAATGAATAAACTTTCTACAAGTGAAATCGATCACTCAGTCAGTCAGTTAAGTGCCATACGCGATACACGCTTGGGCGATCATGTCTCGAAAGAGACATGACTGACTGGACAGAAGATTATCCCGCATGTAGGTTGTCATTGCTTTCTGCGGTAGACTGGTTGCCGACCAAGGCTATAGAACACAATCTGTCCTGTTATTTAACCCATAACTGGAAGGAATAGACTGATTAATACCTTTCCCAAGGGTATTAGTGCGTAAGTGAATGCAATGAATTCGGCTGGAATTCAAACTCGGCTCCCCGATTTCTCGTTCCGAGTCGATATCCACTGCACCACAACGCACATCCTCTAGGCGTCCTATTAACAATCATCCAAACATAAAGTTGAATTAGATTTTTCAATCGTTATTTTTACGGACGATTATCATGCTACCCTGACCAGGTGGATAATTTAAAATTTGGTCACTACTAAGAGAAATAGCTTTCACAGTTTCAGATATCAACAAGGAGGAGCTGGGATCATTTGTTGACGAGGAGTGATTCTCATGAAGATTTTCAAACTGCTAAAATTATATACATTTATATTGAAAGGTCACGTGTACACAGAATTCAAGTAGATTCAAATCCTTGCAAAAATTCTATCAAATTCAGTAATACCATTTAAAGATAGCAAGAAAGAACATTTATTAATTGCAAGAAGACAGAATGTATGACTTCCCAAAAGGGAATAGACCAGAATGCGAATTACGAACTAGGAAAACAAAAATAATGACAGTATAAAGTTTTAAATATGTAGAACGTGTTACCAAAGGACAGAAGACGTGACACCGAAATTCCAAAAGTTTTTATAAAGTATTAAGAAACAACACTTCCGTAAGAAACAAGAAGAATTCTTATGTAATATCGGGATTTCTGTATGACAGTGAAAGCTGAACAAATTCTTCACTGATAAAGAATAGAATTGATCAACAAATGTGGTTCTATAAAAGTGTGGTGAATGACATGGACTGAACGTAATGGTAATGAGGAAATTTGACGGAAAAATTGAAGCAAAAATTATAATTATAATCAGAAATAGATGCAACTTTTAGGACGTATAACCGAGAGGCGACTTGGAGAATTCCCCACTCACAGGAAGTACAGAAGGCAAAAACATCAGTTAATTAGCGATAATCTACTTAACGAGATTGTGTAAATAGGTTGCATAAAAGGGAAACGAGTTGTTTCATGCTTAAACGCAATATTTAGGATTTCAGATGACCTAAGGCAGTGTTTAAGAATAAGAATGAAACAGTCTGTCGCCACTTGGTGTTAGCTTGAGTGTTTGTTTTTGTATTAACATACACTTCATTATTGATATTGAGCACATTAACCCAAAAATATGGCATGCATAGAAACTATATTTTTTATCATACATACATACATACACAAATGTATGTGTGTGAAATCTATGGTTGCTGACTCAACCGACATGGCACTCCCATTTAATATGATATTGTGTGGTTAGCCACCACGTAAGATCAAAACTAAAACCTCCCAATGCGCGGAAGGTTTCGGGAAAAGTTAACGGTGAGTTAACTATGTAGTGTCTCAATAAAATCAACGTGGAAAAATAAAGGAGAAACACAAACTGTTAGCTTTAATATATATAAGGTGTACGTATGTGTGCGCGCGTGCACTCTTATATATTTTTTATGTATTCAAATTGAATGTTGTCGAATCGATAAGAAAAGCGAGAACACAGGAACAACTTCTCGCGAGATGCAAGGCGATGAGATCTTGGAGCAAAGCCGAGTGGCAAAATCATCGAATTCTCACGCGAATGATCCAACCTCTTTTTGGCTTCTTTCCATAAAAGACATCACAAATTTGATTCGCTGTCTGAATACTGACTCCATTCCGCTGGGCTCATTACGTACGACACTGCGAGCTCATCTGTATCACCCACTTAATTGCGAACAGGATTCCATTTCAGAAGGGACATCTCAGTACAGCGACTACGAATGTTAAGTTGGATGATGTAAAAAAAAATAAAGAAACTCGAAACTAAATATGTTATAGAGAGAAAAAATGACATCTAAGAAAGATAAAGTTTTAAGAATATGAAACAAAAATCTCTAAGAAACACTATTGTGCAAGGACGGGAATAGAAAGAATATGAAGGAAAAGAAATGAATTATATTCGGACGTATTAAGTGACATGGTAGAAAGAAGTCTGGGACCGTCAGCGCATGCGTGCATTCTACTGGAACTCAGTTTCTTTGGATTTTTATCCGCGCATTCAAGAATAGGTTCGCTTTTACACATAGAATTTTTTCCTTCTGCATTTGTGTCTCAAGATTTCTGTGGCTTCTTTGTAATAGACAATATCAGGCACACGCACATATATGCGGGTTTTTGTATGGTTGCATGTTTTTCTGTATGTTAGACATGTCACAGAGGAGTATAAACTTCTAAAATATTCTATAAGGAAAGAATATCGTTAGTTCTTTTAAAAAATTCAATAAATCTTCAATCTTTCGAGCTTTACGAGAACACTGACACACTTACTTGTTAAGTGTATATTTTCTATGCATGTATACACACACACATATGTATATGTTTTCCCTTCCTATATATATATATATATATATATAATCAGGAAACCAGAATTAGATATTTTTTATAAATATCATTGGCAATACTGTTTTTCGCGGTCTCAGCCGCTTTTCAAACCCTAATTTTTGTTTCCTGATTCTAATACTCTGTTAAATTTAGCAATAAATTTTAACATTGAATTTTTTTCGAGTCTGTCTCTATTGGAATTTATCTTAACAAATATCAAGGATTCTATTTTATATATATATATATATATATATATATATACACGCTTTTTTCATGAGTGATTTTTATCAAAGGTATTAATTATTGTATTTTGTGACAAATGTTTATGTGCAAGAGAATTCTTTTTGAACACGTTATGTATAGGAGTGTACATTTCTTTTGAGGTCTTATATATGGGTGTCATAGGTAAATTGTCATTTTATAGTTTTTACTTTGTGCATATTTGTTGATTGTTTTGTTATGGACTGCATAAAATAGTAGGTTCAGTTGGGCACATTCTGTGGGAAAACAAACACAATGCCGCAATTCACTCCTTTCGTTTTGCTAAGTTAGATTTTGTTCTCATGAAGTAAATTTATTTTTTCTGTGTATCGCCAGCTCCTAAACTTAATATATCAAAGTAGAAAATACGTATGTTCGTTGTGGTGCAATGGTTATCGGCTCAGAATGAGAACTCGATAGAGCCGAGTTCAAATTCCAGTTTAATACATTGGGAAAGGTATTAATCCATCTCTTCTTTATCAGGCTATGGATTAATTAGCAGGACAAATTCGATTATTTAGCCTTGGTTGCAGTCAAATGCAGAAAAAATGGCAACCTACTTAAGCAAAATCTTCTGCCTAGTCGGTCATGTCCCAAAAAACATGATCGTCGAAACTTTTATCCTGTATGACAACTGACTGATATATGCGTGTAGTTTCTTTTATTCTTTTTCTGTTCAGTTTTATTTCTTTTGTTGGTTCGTTAAATTCTGCCTTTTATTTCTTACGCTTAAATTTGATTCTGTATGCGAAGAATGTGAGCATTTCTATTACTGAGTTTGTTTCTGCTGGTAACATATTTAACAAGACAGCTTTTGCTAGAGAGTAAGAAAGGAAGCTGATATCGTTTGGTATTTTATTTTTCATGTAAATTGATAACGATTTCGCTTTTTAAAAATCCATGTTTGCCATTTCGTTCTAAGATTTCAGATAACCATTTGTCTCTCACTCTCATCTTCCGTTTCAAATTTTTCTTCCACGAAATTCTTCATATTTCTTTGTCGCCACTTTTGCAGTCAAGTCAGCTGCGAAAATGGTGCAATTGGTATTTTCTCAGCCCATCACGCTACCGGTATCGTTACAAAATCTTTTCAACTTTCTCGACGGAATTTTAAAAGTTAGCACGCACATTCAAGTTAACTCTGTTTAATTTTTGAATAAACTGAATGAATCTTTCCTCTTACATCTTCCCTCTTCCATACGTTCGAAGTATGTTCTACTCAGTTTTTTTCCTAAGAACCACCACTTTGTGAAGCAGGCTCCAATGTGGTTGCTTTTCTGAACACATCAATTTATACCTCTTCAAATGTTTCTTTCATTCGAACACTCCTATTTTTTCTTTTCCCATGGCCCTTCTATTCATTAGCACATTTTTCTTGAGTGACTATCAATCCTTGAATAAAATATTGATATTCAAATTATTTTTACATGTGAACATCTAACAGAATGACAACTATAGGGTGTAAAAATAAAAAATGACCCTGACAACTCATTTTAACAGATATATTCACCAAAATGACACAAAAATATCTTGATATTTCTAAAGAGGAAATTCGTTCAATAAAATGGCCATTGGTTTCAACTCCAGCCTCCGTAAAACTTTGGAATCTCTTGCAACACTTCTGAACAATCTCTTTCATTAAGTCAGTGAATGCTGCCATAATCCTTATCCTCAGTTCATCTTTTGTGTTGCAAGAAGTTTTATTGGTCTCCCGCTCAAATGCACCTCACACACAATAATCAAAGGAATTGTAGTCTGTAGTTAATTGGCTAGATATAAGCCGTTATGGGGTCGCAGATGAATGGCTACTTCTGCTTGTGTGGCATGACGCAGAATTCTTTTGCCAAACATATGATCTTCCATCATCTACCCTCTTGACTCGGAGTAGCACTCCTCATTCAAGGCACTTGATGTAGACTTCCCTGTTTATTCTGAAGTCTTGTGAGAAGATGAATATAGGTATAATGTTATCATCACTAGTGATCACTCAAGATACTTTCGTAATCATCATTAGACTTCCTTCCGAATTCTTTGCACTATCGTTAGATTGAACCGCAAACATTCTAAAATATTCGTATTGGAACTTATTTTGCGAATGCCGATAATTCTGTTTCCACATTTCAGGTTGGAGTAAATTGCGTCATGATGGACTTACACTCACATACGGTGTCCAACTGACGTCAGTATACAGTGCAATCGTCGAAATCAAAAACAACCAACGCGCATGCGTAAAACTAAAAATGGTGACAATTTACTCATCGCTCACAGTATTCACACTGTCAGTGTAAAACAGGCAGATAATTGAACAGGTTTTAAAAATCACGTTATTTGATATTTTAATTTTAAACCGTATTTTAAATTTTATTATTGCTTTCCGTTTAATTCTGTGGATTATATTTGTGCACATGGAGGCTGTTGTCCAGTTTTATTGGACATTGTACAATGACGGGAAGAATAAATAAATAACTATTGCTAGTATTAAGACCATTGGAAAATTACATGAAACTTAAATAATCGTAGCAGGGTGTCTCAACACGAGTCGAAAAATAGAAAGATATAAAATAAATGCGATTTTCAATCGTAACTTTAGAAAAATATCACAGAATAAACGATGAAGAACTGGAATAAGTGCAGGAATATATCTACTTGGGAACTGGAGAACATTAAAGACAATGAAATACTATAAAAAATGGATAAAGATTTTTGGAAGAATGTTTTATAAATATAAACAAATAATAAATGGTTCTGTGTCCATATGCTTAATAGGTATATTTTACGAAATAATAATCACCACTCTCCTGACCAGGTGTGATTTTATGATTGCTGGGCAGTTTCCTCCACATATCGAAGTTTAATGAGGAAGCAAACCTGGCCGAGACTTTCCCTATGCAGGTCGAATCACAACTGAGGTTCTCCAACTTTATGGCTTCTGTTAGTCATGGACACTTGGCTGTTGTTTCCTTCGAAATCATTTACTGTCACTGACGTTGATTTCAATTTTGAAGATCTCCACCTTATCACCATACTGAATGCACATTTGCCGATGAAGCCTAATCTAACTGACTGTGCTAGAAGACCGTTAATCGATCTTGCTTTCTTACTCTGGTGATGGAACCAGTTTGGTTGCGATGACCCAACCCTTTTGCAGATAGTACTGGGTTACCACACAAAAATAATTAAAAAAATATCCGAATTTTTTTTTTTTTTTTTGGTTCTCCAAATATCATTTTTGGATGAAGCTTAAATAAAAAGCTAAACACGTTAAATTTACAAACTTTTTTTTTTATTTATACTTAATTTTATCATTTTTAATATAATGTGTGAGAGAGAATGTGCAAATATTACGTTGCGTTTGAATCTTATTAAAATATACCAACAGCTTTAACTACTAAAAGTTTCACGTACTCACGATATATATATATATATATATATATATTTAACATTAATGTTAGCAGTTTTCTTTTGTCTCTAATCGAAATATTTTTCAAATCTTATTTCTCAATCAACCACCTCTTGGCTCTTTCTTTCCTTTCTGTTCCTCCCAACACTTCTATTCTTCTGACTTGGATCTTGTATTGGGAAGGGATAAATCCTCTAATATGAGACAGTTAACTATCTGCTTTCCTTTTGCATTCAAACGTTTTATTTTCCTGTGTATGGATGATTGGTGGTGGTAGGGGGGCTTTTACCGGTAAAAAACCCTTTAACACATTTGAATTTGAATAAAGTTTTGGTTTCAGACGTTGCTAAAGAAGCGAGGAATTCCTCTTAGAAAGAGTATCCAACGGATTTAAATGTCGAAATTTTTGTTATATATATATATATATATATATATATATATATATATAGTTTCTGGTCATAATAAGCTTAGACCAGTGCACATTTGTATTAAAAAGTGTTCAATACAAATATATTGTAGAACTTTTGAATATTTTCCATTTGTAAACGAGTTTATTACAAATCGCCTGAAAACACCACTCAAGGTAAAAATCTAGGTCGCATAATAACTTTTTTACAGATGGAATATGTATATATTCAGCAGGTGTATACAGAATAAATAAATATATATAATCGTATTGAGCACTTTTTTGTTAAGCTTTTCGTCTTGGGTTTTTTTCTTTATCACGAATGCTTGACTTTTTGTTCAGATATTTCGTTTGTTTCTTTTTTTCTTAAACTTCTTTTCTCTCTGGGTTAGTTCCCGGTGGGTTTCAAGACGATCTCTGTAGTTTAATTATTGATAATCTTGACAGAATAAGTTCTGTTGTTATTGGTATTACAACTATAATTAATATATATATATATATATATATATATATATATAATTTCTACTAGAATAATTGTGTTTTAACAATCTGATGAGTTGCTTATCGCTGTGAAAGAGTAACATACGAGCTTGGTACATTTTAATGAGCTCAAGAAAAAAGGAAATGCTTATACTGTATGCGGTACTCTCCGAAAAGAAATTGAGTATTGTTTTTAAATAAACGTTAGCCTGTGTTTAGCTTAATTGTGTTTCAGATGAATTAATAATTTATTCGTAAGTGAATGTGCGTTTCTGCGTGGAATTTTATATATTCCTGATGTATCACATTTTAATATATGTAATGTTGCCATTATTTCATTTTTTTTATAATAACTTAAATTTGAATGTATCGTGCTGTATCATTTGTTTTTTCAATTCTCATGATTATATTCGTGTCGATATATCAGTCAGCTCAAGTCTATTTGCATTTATCATAGATTCGTCCGTTTTGCTGTTTACCATAAACATTAACCAAATCTGTTTTAGAAAAGTTAAATAATTAGTTTTTCTATAAGAAAGTTTTGAAAGTATAAATTAACACACTTTTTTTTAAACAAACTATGTTTCAATATAAGTACTGAAACATAGTTTGTTTAAAAACGTTTTTATATATACTGGTGTTAACAGAAAAGCAAGTTATTTTCGCCCGTTCTAGTTGATTACTAAAAACAATAAACAAAAAAAAGTCTTATTCAAAATTTTTATTTCTTACTAATTACTGATTTTTAAAGAAGCACCGTTTGTTTTATATTTTAGTGGTACCACTGTAATCTAATAACCTCTTTGTTTAAAAAATGTTCCTAAACAGGAGTTCATTAAGCGTGTAGTTTTACTCATACAGTACGTTATTCCCTAATGGAAAAGATATTCAGCGCTTAGGATGAAAGGAGGCACTGCAAAACTAATAATGTTTTATCTTTTTTTCATTTTAGAAACAATATCCAACAAAGAACTGATTTGCACAGAGCCCTTAACGAAGATGAACATGCACTCATTTTCAGGTAAGTTTCTCCTTATTTACCAGTAGTTTCACGTAAAAGTTAGGACAAATGTGTTTTATATATATATATATATATATATATATATATATATTACTTGCCATGGTAAAGATTTGGCACGCGTCACAGACACGAAGTGAGTAAAAATGAAAAAGCAAATAAATAAGACTAATGAAGAAAATTAATTTAATACGCCATTAATGGTGGGAATGCATTATCCTATTAAATACCAGAAGAAAGAAGATGGGTTGAGAGCCATAGAATAGGAGTTATTATAAAAGACAGAATTAGTGGAAATTGGAGGAATGAAAGGAAGGGAATGGAAAGAAGTCTAGTAAAGAGGTAAAAGATATGAATGGAGAAATGAAAAAGGGAGAAAAATAGTGAATGGCAAAAAATGTTTTAAAACTTTTTAAAGATAGGCTATTAACCAGACTAAAAAAAGGATTAAAATATTTAAAAAATAAGAAATAAACAAGGAAAAGTAAGGACATAGTAAAGAAGAAAGAAAACAGCACAAAAGAGAAAATAAAGAAAAAGATGATAAAAAAATGAACTGGATAAACTGATGATAAAAGGATCAGGGCAGATAAGAAAGAAAAGGAGATGAACAAATAAGAATGAATGAAAAATCAAAAGAAAGAACAGTAGAAGGAAAATAAACGAGAAAAAAGCAAGAAAACAGGGTAAACAACTGCAAGAAGAATGAAAGAAATAAAAGAACGGCATGAACAAAATATAAAAAATTAAAAAAAAAATTAAAGAGCTGAATTAAAATAATGTTAGGAAATAAAGAAAAGAAAGAATGAGATGAAACAAAATTGAGAAAGAAAGTAACAAAACGACCAAACAAGTGAGAAAGAATAAAAACGGAAAGAGATAAATAAATCATAATAAAAAAGAAACGAAAAGCACTGAACAAACAAATGATAAAAAAGAAAGTTGTATAAGCAAATGAAAGAACGTAATATGAAAGAAAAAAGAACGAGATAAACAAATGATAAAAAGGAAAGAAAGAAAAGGGGGACAATAAGAAGAAAATAAATGAAGGAAATAAACAAATGAAAAGAAATAAAGATGAATAAAAATGTTTAACCGAATGATTATATAAATAAGATGAGAAGGAGGAAAAGAAGAAAAAACGGGATAAAGGAATGAAAGAAAAGAACGCGATAGAAAATAAGAACGGGCTTAACATATAAGAATGAAAGAATAGGACGAGGTAAACTGATTATTAGTTTGGACGAAAGAAAAGAACAAGATATTCAAATGATAAAATCAAAAAAGAAAAAACAAGTATGGTATGCAAATCGTTTGAAAGAATAAATGGAATAAAAAATGACAGGATAAAAAAAAAGAACACAAAAAGTGTAAGGTATACAAAATTAATAGGCAGGAAAGAAAGAAAGTAAGGATCAACATAAACAAATGGTAACAAGGAATGAAAGAAAAAACTGGAATAGACAGGTGAAAAGAATTACATAATTTAAAAATATTAAGTAAAAAAGAAAAGACTAGAAGATAAACAAACAAGATAGAAAAACTAAAAAAGACAAAAAACGGGATAAACGCATAAGAAAGAAAAGGTTGTTTAAAGGAAGTAAAAACAATGAAAGAAATGAACGGGGAAAGCAAATTGTAAAAAAGAAAAGAATGAGGCAAAAAGAAAAATTTGAAGGAAACAATAAAAGAAAAAAGAACGTGATAAGAAAGGAATGAAATTAAAAGAATAACAATGAGAAAAGTGCGGTATAAGCAAACGATTAGTAGGAAAGTACAAAAAAAAGAACGAGATAAACAATTAAGAAAGAAATAATGTAAAAAAGAACAAACTGAATAAAAAAAAATGAACAAACAAATAGAACGAACAAAGTTAATGATAAAAAGAAATGGAAAAAATAAACGGATAAACAAAAAATAAAAATTAAGAGGAAAACTATTACAAAGGAAACAAAACAAAAATAAAAGGCAAACAAAAATGATAAGTAGAAAAAAAAAGGATCAGCATTTGTTAAAATTATAGAAAATTAAGAAAAGGACAGGATAAAACTAATATGAAAGAAACAAAAACACAAAGTAAGTAAAATAAAAGAATGGGGCAGACATAAAAAAGAAAGAAATGAACGGAATAAAAAAAATGTTAGAAAGAATGAAAAGATTGGGATGAAGAAATGAGACATAAAAGTATGGGATAAACAAATAATGAAAAAGATGGCAGAAAGAAGAACGGAAGAAACAAATATGAAATAAAGAAAGAAATATAACCGATAAAAAATATAACCAATAAAAAAATGAGAAAACAAAAAACGGTTCATAGAAACGATACGAAAGAAATAAACGCACCGGATTAACAAATAATAAAAGAATGAAAAAAATGGTCAGAATTATCAAAAAGTAAGAACGAAAAAAAAGGAAGGTATAAACAAAGACAGCATGAGCGAAAAAGACTGGTTGAAGAAATGAAATGAATGACAAAAATATAGAAAAAAGGAATGGATAAACAAAAATGATAATACGGAATACACAAATGCTAAAAAAGAAAAGCAACGGAATAAACAACGGAGAAAACTGTAAGAAAGAAAATACGAATTAAACACATGATGGTGTAGTGAACAAAACAATTCTTTTATTTAAAAATTCAAACTTGGTTCATTGTTAGAAATAAACAAATTTTATCGAATTTACAAACTTTGCTTAACACACACGAAACTAGCCAAATTTCAAACCTCGATGCTAAATGTTTGCATCCAATGGAAATGCCAGAATCACACCCGGGAGTGAATTTCTACACTAAACAAAACCGCAGAGTCTGGTAATTAAGATGAGCAATTAACACGTACCCTTAACAAACATGAAACGTTCGTAATCATTATTGTTTCTATCTTTTTCTCTCGCCTCTCACCTCTCACCTCTCATCTCTCGCCCTCCGCCTTTTCTTACTTGATAATCGCACGGAACCCTTTAAGACTGATCGAATACTTCAAACACACTCCTACTATCAATAACGCTCCCACATGCACATACGTTCCTTTATACGTGCACACAAACTCTTTCCAACAAGTTACTACTCCGAACTCTTGATACCTTTAACTAATTACTTGTTTCTCATGAACTTTTGACTTCTACCAATTCATTTTGATCTTTTTATTAATGGATTTCTATTCCAACGTGCAAAAGGTATACTTTTATTTTTCCACAAATCCACACATTCCAATCTACAACCTTCTGATGATAACGAACAATTCTATGTTGCGGGGAGTTGGGTTATGTTTGACACAGGGCCAATTCAATAAAAATTAACCATCTCCCTATAGCTTCACTAGACAACCCCGAAGCATCCGTACTACCTAAATGGGAAAGAAAGAACGAAAAAAGAAGATAAGAATGGCATCAGTGAATAATAATGAAGAAAAAAGAATAGGATAAAAACAATGTATGAGAAAGAAAGAATAAAAGAAGAATGGACTAAAAGAACATTATAAACAAATGCTATAAACGACAAAAGGAAAGAAGGGGTAGATAATTAAAAAAGGAATCATGAAAAGACCGTTATAAACAAAAAAGAAAGAAAGAAAGTGATAAACAATTGATGTGAAAGAAATAAAGGAAAGAAAGCAAAAGCAATGCGTGATAAACACATGAGAATGAAAAGAACGGAATAAACAAATAAGAATGAAAAGAAAGAAAGGGATAAACAATTGATAAGGAATGAACGGTTTAACAAAATGAAAAGAATGGGATACACAAATAAGTATGGAAAAACAGAACAGGATAAAGAAATGAGAAAGATTGAAATGAACGTGATAATCTAATGCTAAGAAAGAAGGGAAAGATTTGGATTAAAAGAAATTAATAAGAAAATCGAATAAGATTAAGCTAAAAAGAACAAAAGATGTTTGTAGAACGTAGTGTTAAATGACAATGAGGAAAGAGAATAAGAAAGAAAGCAAACGAAAGATGAATTAATACAAAAACAAAAATACAGAAAAAAAAGAACGAAATAGCAACATTGTAAACATGGAAAACTTTGCAAATTTAAAATTTTAAAACCATATCAGACCGAACAAAGACAGAAATGATTAAAAACATTTCGGGGAATTTTAAAAATTGTATGGAGGAAAATGTTCGAATATTCTAATGAAAATTTGCCGCGTACCATTTTGTGCAAAGAAACCTATTTTAAAAACAAAAATAAAAAATTTGTTACAAAATTAAAAACTGCAATGTTATATCTAGCTTAAGGGAATATTGTGAAAAGCTATTCAAACTCTGTGGAAAAGTGAGTGAATCGCTCAAAGTGGTTCTGAAGTGGCTGACTCTAAGGGTAAATATCACAATTCATGTGTGATGCATGGCACTATTTGACAAATATATTCATGATTCCATCTTCAAAATAAATGTTTTTCTTTGAATAGATTAAAAATATTTTTTTTAAATATCTAAAAGTGTGTACATATTTGTTTGGCACCATTGTTGAAGTTTTCTATCTTGCGCGATAAAAACAAAAAACAGATCACTCAAATTCTATAACATTATGGTAGACTATTCAAGAACATGTCTTCATCAACGTAAATGATGGATGGAGTGATCAAGAAACAAATTTTTCATATTTGATAAAAAGACGTTGGAACATATTCAACAAGCTGGCTTAATTTAAATAGACAGTTATTAGTGAATCATCAAACTTATCATCTTCAGTAACAAGACATTGATACATATTCCACAAACTGGATTTCTCAACGGGGTTATGGCTATTGTGTTCAAAGATCAATTTTATTATATTTTGTAACAAAGTATTGGCATATACTGAACATGTTTTCAGCAACGTAGACAGTGACTTATATGATAAATTATCAAGGTTTTCATATTGAATAAAAAGACATTGCAACATGTTCAACAAAAGTTGATTGTGAACTTGCATCATCAGAGATCCAAGATTCTCCTATTTGATAAAAAGACATTGGGACATGTTCAACAAAAGTAGATTGTGAACTGGCATCTTCAAGAACCAAGTTTTTCATATTCAATAAAAAGACATTGGAACATGTGTTCATATTTGATAAAAAGATATTGGAACATGTTCAACAAAAGTAGATTGTGAACTAGCATCTTCAATATCCAAGCTTTTCATATTTGATGAAAAGACAAAATCGGAACATGTTTTTCATGTTTGATGAAAAGACATCGGAACATGTTTTTCATGTTTGATGAAAAGACATCGGAACATGTTTTTGATGTTTGATGAAAAGACATCGGAACATGTTTTTGATGTTTGATGAAAAGACATCGGAACATGTTTTTGATGTTTGATGAAAAGACATCGGAACATGTTTTTCATGTTTGATGAAAAGACATCGGAACATGTTTTTCATGTTTGATGAAAAGACATCGGAACATGTTTTTCATGTTTGATGAAAAGACATCGGAACATGTTTTTCATGTTTGATGAAAAGACATTGGAACATGTTCAACAAAAGTAGATTGTGAACTGGCATCTTCAAGATCCAAGTTTCTCCTATTTGATAAAATGATATTGGAACGTGTTCAACAAGTTAGATTGTGAACTGGCATCTTCAAGAACCAAGCTTTTCATATTTGTTAAAGAGACATTGGAACATGTTTTTCAGATTTGATATAAAGACATTGGAACATGTTCAACTAAAGTAGATTGTGAACTGGCATCTTCAAGAACCAAGTTTCTCCTATTTGATAAAAAGACATTGGAACATATATAACAAACTGGCTTCACCTAAACTGTCTGTGGTTTAATTAAGGATAAAGTTTCTGATATTCGGCAAGAAGGTTCGTAGGATCAATTTTCTCATATTTGTTTACAAGACGTTGATGAAACAAATTTATGGAATAAGTTTCAAAGTGGGCAGTGAATATTGTGATCAAGTTTATTTTTCCCATACTCTTCAGAAAGACATTGAAATATATTCAACAAATTATCTTCACTAAAGTGGATTTTTGCTGGCGTCTTTGAGAAACAAGTTTCTCATATTTGATAAAGGAAGATGTGATCAAGCTTCAAGTCTCTAATATTCAATAACAAGACTTTAGTACTTATTCAACAAATCTAGTAGACTGTAACTGATGTGATGAAGGATTAATTTCTCATGGTCTGTAAGATGACGATGGAGCCTATTTAGGCAATTTTCACATTAATGTAAATTGTGACATGTCAAGGATCAAGGTACTCATATTCAGTGACAAGATTTTGAAACATATTCAACAAAGTGGCTTCATTCTTGTAAGCATTGGTTGGCGTGATTTAAAGCAAAATTAAATCGTGCCACTCTAATTATATTTTCGACTTGAATATGTTTTAATCTTAAACTTCATTCCTTATTTAACTCAGATTATTTCAAAGACGAATAGTTTGAGTCTTGTAAATCTAAACTATATATATATATATATATATATATATATATATTAGGGATGAATTAAGTTTTTGTAAACATCGAAAAATTTAATAAAAATGTTTGTTATAGCTTGTGATCTAATAGAAAAAATCAAACTTGCGGTTAAAAATGATTTACCTGTTTTAGTTATTATGTGGTCCCACGGGATACCTTACTCAGGCAAAATTTTCAAAATTCAATTATTAACTATGTTTCATTCAAAAATAAAAAATAAATATTATATTAATAAAATAAAAAAAGCCTGCAAGACTAAAATGTTCTAAAACGCAATATAACTAAGAATATTACAATCATTCAATCTATATTCTGACCTAAACTATCTCATGCACTCATAGATAGTAGTCAAATAAAAATCTAATATAATAAAACAAATCTGGACTCCAACCTCCTGACAAAAAGTATTGTCTACCCATTCAAAAAAAGGTCCTACTACGATGTTTACCCAGACAAAATGAAGTGTCCTGTCTAGATCTAAGCCGTCCTGCTCTCTTTTCTAACCTAAATGTGTATCTCTGTCGTTACAAACTGGTGATTGCCTAGTTTAAACACATTAAATTCTATTTCCTAAAACACCACTCCATAATTCTCGAAATAATCATGAATACATCTTACATTCTCAAAAATAAATCGTTTTCACCATTTATTTTCAGTTCAGCATATCAATTGAAGAAGAGCGGTTATGCTTCGAAATATCCGAGTGGGTACAGAACGAAGAAAGAATTTTTTCCGTCCAAAACATTAAGAGTTTTGCTTTTACCTCCCAAAGAAACGTTGGGCACCCAACGTTGAAACAAACATATGATGGTCGAGAACATATATTAAAAAATAATGTACATGTTCTAAAACATAATATATATATTGCAAACAGTTTTAGGATTTTTACTGACAAGTTTTTGCAAGGATAATTCTTTATGGTAGAAGATGGGTATCTCAATTATAAAAGATTTTAAGTTTGTATATTCTGTTTCGTACTAGGCTATATTTGTAACCTTTGTGCTATCAGTTAGGAAATAATAGAAAAAAAGATGTTCGTTTCTTTTTTTCTGAATGTTTTATAATTTTACTGAGTAGACAAATTGCTTCTTTTTTTTTTCAATTCTGATATTGCCTTCATTTAGAAACATATTTATTATTCTATTCCACTAGAATCTGCCATATTTGAAAATGTCAAAATTCATTATGCAATAATATCTTTGTCTTTCTTGACTTTCAGTACTCTTTGTGAATTTACAGTGAACTGGATATTGTGTATTTAGTTTTTATTTGTTTTGTTTTTGTTATTAGAAGGATTTACAAACCAAAGATTGAATTAGTTTATTTAAGGCGATTTCAACCCATTGCCCATTCATTTTGTCTAATAAATAGATTTACATTGCATTTCTAAGGAGCGTCTTTTAAATAGTACATGTTCGAACCTCTTGTTTGTTTATTTTCTATAACATTCCTATAGTAACTGAGTTAGTTTCAGTTTTACCATACACGCACTATTAACACATTTAAATAAAAGTAGCCATTTGAACAATGGCAACAGAAAACTCTGGCAGCAAAATCTCGTATTATGAGACGGACTCTTAACGAATTCACGATAAAACTGAGAACGAACAGTGTATAAATAGATGAAAATATATTGAAATTTTCATCGGTTTATTTCCTCTTATCTATCAATCTGTATTGTGCCGTTTTGTCAATATTCTCTAAGTATTTCAATTAATAAACTCCGTATAAAACTTTACAAAACGGAAACTATGATCTGGAATTGGAATGAAATTTGTAATATCCACTGCAGGATGTGGAATTAATATATTTTTTTTATAATCATATCGCCCCAAGCAAGGAATTTTACTGCCACTGTTTGCAGGGGGTTACATAGGAGGAATGTTATGAGAAAGAGTGACAGGTTATAGGGGGTGTCAGGAAGTGGGTAAGAGAAGGATGACTGCGGCCATAAAGTGAGGGATCAGTTTACATATTGACTGTAATATAGAATTGATCCTCCACTTTATATCCACATTATAATAGAGATTTTTTTTTATAATCATATTGCTCTAAGCAAGGAACTTTACTGCCACTGTTTTGCAGGAGGTTACACAGGAGGAAAGTTATGAGAAAGAGTGACAAGTTATAAGGGGTGTCAGGAAGTGGGTAAGAGAAGGATGAGAATACTGATGGGAGTGGAGTAGACGGAGAAAGGAGTATGAGAGATTGGATGCAGGTTAATGAGATAGATGATGACTATTGACTTTTCATTTAAGTTCACGGAGATTGTAACTCTCGGAAAAGCAAGTAACCAGAAGGGAATTTTTTATAAACAAATCACCCCAAGCAAGGCCTTTTATTGTCACTGTTTTGCAGGGGGTTAGATAGGAGGAAAGTTATGAGAAAAAGTGACAGGTTATAGGAGGTGTCAGGAAGTGGGTAAGAGAAGGATGAGAATACTGATGAGTGGAGTGGACGGAGAAAGGAGCATGAGAGAGAGGACGCAGGTTAGTGGGATAGAAGATGACTATTGTCTTTGCATTTAAATTCTTGGAGATTATAGCTCTCGGAAAAACAAGTAAATGGAAGGGAATTCCACAGGCGGAAAGTGCAAGAAAATATTAAAGACTTTCAATATCTCTGTGTACAGATCTGTTATAACAAATTTAGTATAGGAAATCAGGATATTGAACATAAAATAGTCTGTGAAAATATAGTTTGGCCAAATACTATTAACTAAAAAGCTGGAGTCATGTTTTTAAATAAAGTCGTCACATGTAACTCGAAGGCGAAGAAAAAAAGACATATACACTATGAAGAATTTTGGACACCATGAGGTGGTGTAATAGTTGACAAGCTTGTCTCGATAGAATCATCAAAGTTGTGCAGTGAGTTCGATCCTCACTGGGTGTCTCATACTTTTGGCTTTGTGCCACATCTAACTGCAATTAGAAAATCACCATAATATGATAAAGTTACTACTTCCCAAAAAATGTTGTGAGTTAATCTTGCAACAATATTCGAAAGAGCGATAAAAATTTAATGGATTTGAGAAGCCTATCTACCTGAAAACTTACAGAAATTGCTTAAGAAATTGAACGAACAGTCGCATCAGTGAACACAGTATTTTTTCTTCATATAACCAAACTGCTTACATCACCATTAAATATCGTTTTAACTCTTTGTTGCAAATTGGTTACAATCGTAACCAATATGCAAAAAATTTTAGAGAAAAGTTACAATTGTAACAAAAGGTTAAGTTTGTTCGCTGTCATATTTTTGTTACTTATATTTATGCGATAAATTGTAAATTATTTTTAACATTGGAAGACTAATATAAACTGTTTTAGATAGATATGTGAAAAAAGATTGATATAAACAAACATGAGGGTATAGTGATATATTTTTATGTATATAGACAGCAAATTTTCTTTTAGGCATGTCAGACTAAATAAATAGCAAACATTGTGTCGGTTTATTTTTAATAAAATCAGTTCATACTGACAGATAATCTTTCGCGTATTATAACTGAAATATGTATTAAATGAAGTGTAACTTTACCAGTTGATTTTATTATTCATTTCTCAATGTAGCCAAGTACTTTTAATCTCCTTCCGAGATGATCTACAGAGGTGTGAGTTGTGGTAACAAAAAATAAACGCAAACTGTGATGATAAAAATTACTGTAAGTTTTCTTCTTGTTTCAAATATGAAGGTTGACAAATTGCTTAGCGTTCACTTGAACGTGAAAATTATCCAAAAATATATTTTTTTTTAATGTTGTAATGTCATGGTCTTGCACGTGTTAAAGCTTGAAATAGGTTTTCCTTTTATAAGCATTTTAAAACATTACTACATTCATAGCTGACTTTATTATTTGACGGCTCAAGTGTTTTAATGAATATTCTCTCGAGGATCTGTAGTTTGCTTTTTCTGTTTTCTTGGTGTAGGATAGTTGTGTTATTGATCATTATAATTTTTATATTGTGAATGTGGACTGGAATGTTGTTGTATTGTAGATGTCTAGAAGTGGAGGAATGGTCAGGCATGTGTAGTGTAAGACGATCGTTAATGTAGTTGTAAATCGAACATATATATTTGTTTTCTTTTTTTTTTTTTGTTATTGGAGATACATTCTCCTAAAAGAAAATTTGAAATGATATATAATTTTGGTTTTGCAGAATATATTATTTGGTGGGGAGAAGTTATTACGGATATTTAAATTAGGAGTATTGTATTTTGTTAATACAATAATTATACATTTTGTAGCAAGAGTCTGCTGAAAAATAACAATTTATGAATTTCGGACAGTTTCTCTAAAACAACGAGCGCAATACACAAAATCTTATGCAGAACTTTGGAAAATACAATTGAAAGAATTAAAAACAACCAATCCCTGTCGGTTCGTTTTAAACAAACTTATTTTATTTAACAAAAAGATTTTTTTCTACTGTGCCTTCCGTATCTACATTCATTTATAAAATGAGATCGCTGAGTATTTTTGCGCATACCTAATATATTTAAAACAATTTAAAAACAAATCATATTTAAATCAGCAAACTCACGATGAACCCTAAAGTTTCTAATTGCTTTTCTTTACCTATAAATATTCAATTGTCACATTATTTCTTCAGCGGGACACATCAAAGATATCATTTCAATCGCGTGTCGATATTCTTCAGAATTTATAATCATAGACATAGATCACGAATAGAATAGAAATTAAATTATCAATTTCTGTGAATTCAATCCCTCGTTTCCCTTCATTTAAAGAAGACGATTACCTGCAAGCTCCTCCCGTCGCAGCTTCTAACAATTCACCGTTTTTGTAGTATATTTATTTATTTTCATTTCTTTGATTTGGTCGTTACAGCCTCTCTTATTACATATATATCTTATTCAAAATATTTGTGAGCATTTGTCGTTATTGTACGTAGGTCCGACAATAAAATAAATCTCTTGAAAGAATTTTACGTGCAAAAGAAATTCTGATTCAACATGCGATGATTTTTTTACTTCTGTTATTTGCATAATTTTCGCATCTCACTCACACAGTATTGATTTCTCTTATCTCTCTCTCTCTCTCTCTCTCTCTATATATATATATATATATATATATATATATATATTCTTACATTTTCATTTCTTTTCTTCATCTTTTTTATTTCTTTTTTCATTGTTTTTCACTTTTTTCACAATTTTCCATTTCTTTTTTCATTTCTTTTTATATATATATTGTTATATTGTGTGTTTCATGTCTCTAAAATTTTACGACTTTCTGTGCCTCTCACGCTATTATCAATGTTTTATAAAGTTATTCTGTATTCAATTACTTAAAAAGAAATATATTTGAATAATGCATTTATTCTTAAATGAATAAATGTTAATATTTGGGAAAGAAATATATGTATATATAATATATGCGGCAATAGATTTATAGAAAAAACCCTAACAAGGTTAGTCCTGTTAAGCTGTTTCATCCCTCCGGCAATCCAATTTATCAAAACTTGTTCAGACTACAAAACCGCAATATCTGCTAAGTTGCACGCCATTTTTGTTAAAATCCCAAACCTGCTTTGGAAAGACATTTATTTGCTACGAGAACACAGGAACCTAAAAAAATCTCGCTGACTTCTTCAGAGGACTCGAAAGAAAAAAAAACTAAGACGGTACTGCGATTTAGAAGACCGTTAATTCTCCAGCAATACGTCACAAACTGCTGAAAAAAAGAAAACATTGCATTTACAGACAGCTTACGATCAATCTTCATCCCCTCATTTAGCATGAAAAAAAAGCGAAGCTTATTTTGAACCTATTTTCTCTCCGACCGTTGGAGTCTTTGAGATAAACCATTCTTGCAAAGACAAAATATACTTAATCCATCAAAAACAATAATGGCAGATACAAATTACGAGCCCAGTTGTACTAATAGGTAAAACTGTTTCTTTTGTTGGGCCATGCAGTACCATAAAAGAAATAATTGTCCGGCTCAGAAATCCCTATATAACAAATGTTTTAAAAATGGACACCTTGTTAGATCGTCTTATCCTTGAGTAAACATACCACGATCACTACCGTGTTCTTCATCAGAATAATAAGAAAAGCAGAAGTGCCGGGTAGACTGTCACATGCTGCGACAATTATAACTATAAAAGGACAAATGTTTAACGCCTTACTTGACATTTCCGAAAGCTTTATTTGCGAAAATACAGTTTATTCTTTAAAATTAAAATGCACACCTTCATCTAAATGGGTTGCTATGACACAAAAAGTCTAGGGAGTCAATCTAGAAGATTTGTCGTTGTTAGTCTCAAAATCAACGAGAGACTATATTTTCATCGTAAGACTCAGAAAGTTATTTCGAATATGGCAGTCACCTTCCTGAACTGCTTATGACAAATACAGGAACGTGCTTTGCTTTAGGGGCTGCAAATATAGAGAAACCTACATTGTTCCAAAAAATGATATCTACATTCAAACTGATAGCCTTAGGCAAGTGAGTAGTTTTCCATATAACTTTGATAGAACTACTCGCTGCTATATTTTCTCAGCGTATACTCCTTCAATTCGAGAGATATAGCAGAATGACTTTTATCTGAGTGAATATAACTCGGCATTCTAGACATACAAAAAGTTTTCAGGCAGATAATAACTGTCGAACTGTGCATATTCGGGCAATCTCAATTGCTAACAAGTACGGAATATGAGTAGTTGTTTAAAATGACACCTGCAAATCAACATTGATACGTTCCATAAATCTAGTAGCTTTTATCAGCATAACTTCGATAGATCGATATATGATGTACCCTTCGAGTAATTCGACAGTGAAGATTAAATTGCAACCTAAATTTTGACGATATTCTCCTCACTGACAAATAACGAAACATCAACTTGACCTAAATTGACTTGCTTTACTCACTTGCAAAATGACGACGCTAACTAATACATATATATATATCCACAATATTTTTACTCGTTCTTCGGTGACTTGGCGTAGAGTGGGAGGTGATTGGGTCTGATGGTTAACACACATGCACACGAGGGCAGCAGCCAGCGAGCTACAACTGACCTGTTTTCTTATCTCGACTGGTGTCTGCAAACAGCTAACCTTGAACTGACTGACAACTTAAATATGCTACCTCATTTGACAGCTGACTCTTCAGCAATATTTTCCCCCCTCGGGCGACGACATTTTTACCCTGATCGTCAAAACAAAATTCAGCTCACTACCTGCATTCTACACTCAGTGACATCTAAAAAATACACTTTCAGGAAAAATTACTCGCCGACCAAAAGAATATACAACAGAGAGACTTAGGCTTGAATTCAATACAAACCCTGTATGGCGCGCACGTCTTTTGAACGTCTTTGATGGAAAAGAGGAAATTTCTTGATCTTAGAAAACGTAAGATTCTTGATACACCTGGATGTCATAAGTTCTCGTAAAAATCCTCATCAGTTGAACGATGAGAATTTGCAGCTGCACAATCGACACAACTAAAAGCATCAACAGTGACGTTACTCACCTCAGGTCGATATTTTCAATATCGAAAATTAGTTCTCCGTTCGTCGATTTTTGGCATTTATCGTACATTAGACACTGACCTGGTATCGGCATATAACTTAAAGCAATAAAATATAAATCCATTTCCGCGTTGCAGTGATTATCGCCAAAGATTCTTTCATGACTGTATTATACTGTTTTCGTTCGCTTGGAGAGTTTTTGATATAAATGCGATGGGCCGCCTATTATGACTTGGTACTACAGATAGAATTGCACTCTAGCTCGAATGCCCAAAGAATTGCTTTACACAGATAGGATTTTACGGATTTAAAGTGCTTGTTAATTCAGTGGGATATGATCGACATATTTTATCTAAAAAAAATCAGGTATCCATTTTGCGTTATACGCAAACAATACCCTAACTCTATTAAGTGTTCACATATTTTTTCGAGTTCCATTTCTCGTCATGGCTTCACCCGTTCTGGATC
This sequence comes from Ascarosepion bandense, assembly GCA_037127315.1. Classification (NCBI taxonomy): domain Eukaryota; kingdom Metazoa; phylum Mollusca; class Cephalopoda; order Sepiida; family Sepiidae; genus Ascarosepion; species Ascarosepion bandense. The sequence continues at coordinate 428,689 of JBBBDQ010002023.1, forward strand.
AGGTTTAATGAGACGTTTTCTGAACAATAATCTAAATATTCAGTGTTAATTTCTGAATAGCACTTTAGGTCATCTTTTCTTCATGACTTTAAAAGCTTTCCTTTCATTTTTATCGCCAATGGTATTATTAAAACACATTCATGGCTATCATCTTTTTATGATTTTATTTACTGATCGCTGAAAGAGACCCCATTGGTTATTCCAAAAGAAAGCCTAGTAAACTGATGAATTGACCACTGGAATTTGGAGCGGTTTACTTCTTGTCGTATTGTTTTATTTTAACTTGGAGAAAGGCATTTTCTTTAATTCAAAAATAGAAAAGTAATTTTATGTTTTTTAAATTTTTTTTATAATCATTTCACCCCAAGTAAGGCAGTACTGCTACTGGTGCACAAGGGGTAACATAAGAGGAGACTGATGAGAAAGAGTAACAAGTTAGAGGGGGTGTCAAAAAATGGGCAAGAGAAGGGTGAGAATACTGGTGTAAAGAGGGCTGCAAGAGAGTAGAGTGGACGCGGAAAAGAACATGATACAAAGGTTGTCGGGGAAAGGATGCGAGTCAAAGAGATAGATGGCAACTGACACTATATACAGATTCTTGATGATGGTAGTAATCATGGAAGCAAGAAAGAAAGGGACTTACACAGGCGGCAAGTACGAGTAAAGAATCTGTTAGTCGAACTCATGGTTACATTTGACTGGTTTTGCTGTAAAAGGTTTGTTTGAATGTTCGATAAATTTTTGAGCTAATAATTTTTATCAACATATAGATAAATTTTGAATAATTTTGGCCAACGTGGGAATATGATAAAATTGATTGTGCGTAGTACACTTTAATTCGCTACACAGTCATCGAAATGGTTATTGAATTCACAGTAACTCTATAATCTTAACTGTAGTCGACTTATTACTGCCCATATATATATATATATATATATATATATATATATATATAATTTGAAGAAGTAAGTGATTTTGGTTAGTTTCTGTGGTGTGGTTCTCAGTTTTAATCTTTGAATGATTAAATATTCAGAATTTTGACATTCCTTTCTCCCTTTCAAAATATCTAACGAATTCAGGTATTTGGATACTGCGTTAAAGAAAATAGTAAAATAACTGTTTTTCCTCTTTTTTCCCCACGAGTTGAATTCTGTTTAGAAAGGTTTGTCGATACAATTCACTCAATAAAGAAATTATTCATAATATACTTTACAATATCCTATTGCAAGGGGAGTAACAGCTATTGAAAACATTTGGTGGTCTAATAATAACTTTTTCGATTTGGCCAATGAGCAATAAGCACTTTTCTAGTCTCATGCCGAAGTCTTTTCTGTCGACCTTTACTGACTAATGAAAACGGTGTTAATATTGATGATAAATAATCAATTTACCATTGTAAAGAATTCTGAAATTAGAATACGAGATAAGGTATTTTAATTTTCAGATTTTTAAACACAACATTGCGTCTCAAATACATAATTTCTGATAATTTTCCACGCGAAATATTAATTCATCATTCTTTCCTCTTCCATTGTATTAAATTTGTCTAATGCAAATAAAAAAAAATACTTAAAATATTATAGCCTAAAGTGTTATTCCCAGAAAATTGTGGTACTTAGAAAATCACATAGTGGTAGAAAAAAGGCTTGTATATAAAGTCTTACGTTTTCTGTCCTTTCCTGTGTATAATGATGAACTACATCCAGCAGTAGGGCTACTGATCGAGAGGTTTTGAGAATCTTATTTAGTGTTGTTCTCACGTTCTCCTTGACCCAGAATTATAAAACCTGTTAGGATCCCAGCTATGGACAAACAGTTACCTACAAAACCGAGGTTGAAACACTATAAAATATTAAAACAGTTATACTTTCAACAATACATTTCAGTAAAAATATATTTTCTAATTACCTACAATATATTTATGTAAGGAAAAATATATACCAGCAACGCATTTAATTATTTTTTAAAGAAATTATTCATGCACCCAAGAAAATGAAAATGCTTTACTAAATAACTCTTAAAGAGCTGATATGCTACTAAGCAAAGGAACAATCTACTTTTCTCCTTTGGGATTAAGGGAGCTCAAACTAAAGGATTACTAAGTGGAAATTTTATAAATATAGTGGTAATAAGCGTACATTATATATATTTATATGTATGTATATATATATATATATATGATATGGATAATTGACCCTGCACTTTATAAGATTAACATTGTAAAGATCAGAGTAGTATCCCCTAGTTTGTCTGTTCTACAAAGTAACAGTTCTAGAGACGAGATTAAATAATTGGTACGTACTCATTATAAAAGATAATATGGGTGGTTTTCTACCGGGACTATTATACGACGTGTCCCAGCTGTGAAAATCGTTGCGATGTACACGTACATCTTTCTAGGGCATAATTTGGGGTCCTCGATGAGGCAGTTTTTTTTTTGTTTGTTTTTGTTTTTTGTTTGTTTTTGTTTTTTGTTTTTTTTGTTTTGTTTTTTTGTGCACGGTGTGGTTTGCCGCGCACATTTTAGATTCAGAACTGTTGCCTCCGCTCACAACATCGTCAAACTACGCTTTTCGGAAGCAATCAAAATAAAGATCAAAGACCAACTATCAACTCCAAAGAAGAATCAAACGAATTAACTTGCCGGATATTTACTTAGCCCATCCGTCTTCTCATCAACAATTCTATTCTATAATTTTATAATTTTACAACTTCAATTTAATTTTCGCACCCCTCATTTTACGACAATAACTATAGCATGAGAATATATATTATATAAATGCACACACAACCCGCCGCACCAACCCCAAAATCAATGAGTAATTTTTAATACAGAAAACAATAAAAACCTTATCTGGCTTGAATCCAAGATTGTTTTGGCTTTTTGGCAATACTTAATACAAAACTAACCTAAACAGAGGATGTGTGTTGTGGTGCAGTTAATATCGGTTCGAACGAGTAATCGGAGAGCAGAGTTCGAATTCCAGTTGAATTTGTTGCATTCACTTACGCACAAATACTCTTCCCCCTTCAGATAAGATAGATTGGGTTCTAGAGCCTTAGCTAGCAACCAGTCTACTACATAAAATAATGGCAATCTACTGTGGAAAACATTCTGGCCAGTCAAGCGTTTATCATGTATGACACTGAACTGACTGAATACAGAACGATTTTTCTTTTGAACATTTTGTTTTTAATCATATCACCCCAAGCAACGCACGTATGCCACTAGAATGCAGAGGAATACAAAAGAGTAAAAGGGAGAAAAACGATTGAGTATAAGGAGGATTATGAAACAATAAAAGATGAAGGGCCTCATGACGATATAAGATGGAGATTGCATTTAAATGTTTGAAAACCGTTGTTTTCAAGGAAGCAAGTAAACAAGGAATTTCAACAAATGGAAGGAGCAAGAGAAGAAACTGATGGAATAGCAGTGGGAGTGATATTTAGCTAAGGTTCATGCAGTCAGGACAACAAGGAAAAAAGCTCGTCGGTGAGATAGTAACTGAAATCAAGTCAGAATCAATAATATTGCAGATCATTCTGTTATTATAGTAAAGAACAACGAGAGGAATATCAGGAGAGCCAGACCAAATATTCAATGCCCGGATAAATGGTAGATTTGGAAAACGTGTTAGATGAGATCAAAATTCTGGTACGATACAGTGAGAGAAGTCTGATTTTCATTTCACAAAGAACATTTTAAAAGAAAATTCGCGTCGTCCGAGGACAGTGCACGGAATTCTGAAAAAGCTGGATGAAACTAATGGTAATTACGAAGTCTTTTAGAGTGATTACCCTTATGCCTCTATATATATTACTACAGAACCTCAGACACAACACGTGGGTCTAGCAGCCACCCTCTTGACCCAGGGTAGCACTGTGTTTGGTAACATGAATCTGCACCATGTCGCACAAGAGGAAGAATCCAATCATGTTTATCAGACAATTTCTTCTGCTACATCACCTCTTACATCTGCGTCCAACTCCCCAGAATACAGCCATATCAATCATTATATGTTGGGTGCAGATAAGCAAGAGACCAACAAAACTACTTGTAACACTAAAAATGAACGGAAGGCAAGGATTATGGCAACTTTCACGAACTTAAACAAGTTGACCGCCCAGAAGAGATGCAAGAAATTCCTAAGTCGTCTGGAGACTGTGGTTGAACCCAATTACGATTGTATTGAATACATTTACTCTTTAGTGTTTCAAGATACTTTTGTCATTTTGGTAAATATATCTGTTAAAATGAGATGTTAGTGTTATTTTACTTTTGCATGTTTTAGACAACATTTCATCCATAGCACCCTGTATCTAATAAAATACACAGGACTGATGCTTTGACCCACATCATCAGCGATATTTTCAGTCGATAATCATTAGGTGTTTCGGGTCTTTTAACGTCATACTTTCCACCTAGGGCTAACCTCTTTTATTATTTTAATTTATGCTTATCATTCATATATTTCTTAATCATTTCACCCTAAGAAAAGTAATAAATCTACTAAGACGTGTTAATCAATGTGATCATGGATCGAGCATGTGAGCAAAAATGAGATTTTGGAAATGATGGAAAAGAAAAAGAAAATTAATACTGAGCATCAGGAAGAGACAACTGAAGTTCCTAGAACATGCAGTAAGAAAAGAGAGCTTGGAGAACCTGATACTAACAGGCTAAATAGAGGGAAAAGGAGACAGGGGAAAGCAGCGGAAACATATTTGAAGGACCTAATCAATTGGCTAATAGAACGAGGGTTGTTTGGTGTAACAAGAGAAGGCGTGCTAAGAGCCACCAGGGATAGGGAAACGTGGAAAGCCATAATCGCCTACGTCATGAAGGAACAGGGCACACAGAAGAAGAATGAATGTGATAAAAATACTATTAAAGTCAGACAACAATAAATAAGAATTACAACAGAAGATAACGATTCAGATGCATTTTAAATTTTGAAGATCAGATTTGATTGGAAAGCAAGAAATCGGAAGACAAACAAGCAGTCCAATTGAATATACTATCAACATAGAACTAACCTTTATATATAACCAATTTTTCCTATATAATAATGAGACCTTGCCACTAATATATTACTGCACTTAAATTCATAAAATCTAGTTACCATAATTGAAAGTTCATCACAATTACCATGAAAGTATTTATAAAAAGGGACAGGAAAGCTAGATTATTGCGTTGAGAAAGTGAGTGGAGGCGAGATGCCAGGTTTGGACCAGTAACACTGTAGACTCCTTTTGATTTATTATATATATATATATATATATATATATATATATATATGTGTGTGTGTGTGTGTGTGAAAATATACTCAGTTATAATCTGAGATTAAGAACAGAATCGTTAAATAAAATAAAGACAAGAGGAAAACTATTTTAAATCGCCTACGCGTTTCGTCCTGTGATGAACTTCATCAAGTTTGTTTATAGATACGTAATTTAGAATAAAGCTCATTTCGTCTTTTTGCCTTGATAAAGCTCTTCACATGACGAAACGCCTAGGCGATATATATAGTTTTCCTCTTTATTTTAATTAACCATATATATATATATATATATAGCTTCGAATGCTGCTGAAGATTTAGTTTTCATTATTGTTTCACTAATTTACAAACCGGTAGATGTAAATCAAAGACCGTGTAAAATAATACATCATCTCTAGTTTTATATATATATATATATATATATATATATATATATATATATATATTGTGTGTGTGTTTAGGCAGCATTTTTTCATTAATGCATTTTTCATTAAATAATATAGACAAGTTTTGTCTATTTATTTTATGTAACTTTTTTCATATTCTCTGCTAAGCTTAATATCATTAATATCATTAAATGAAGAAAGAAAATTACAATATAGATATAATTTTATTATTAATACAATCTAAGTTTTCGGCTTAGATAAGCCATCTTCAAAGGTGTGAAGTTACATTATATATTATAAACACGGTCAAACGATAATGACAAGCTGTTTTTGTTTACGTGGAAGATTTCCAAACAACAACAAACTCGTGCATTTAAGACGCTGGAAGCGAATAGACAAAATTTGTCCATATTATTTAACGAAACATGCATTAATATATATATATATATATATATATATATATATGTCAAAGAACGAATTTGTTCACCACTTACTTGCTACCCAGGTTTTAACCATACCGATCTCATCAGGCAATTATGATGATCTCTATGAGGCTTATATATATATTTGGACAGCAGCTTTTCTTTAAAATATATTTCATTACGTGCACCAAACAAGGGACATTTCATTTTTTAGTGAGTTTTTTTTTTTTGTCCAGCATCATTAATATTGGGAAATTTAATATTAAAATAAATATTTAAAAAAATCAATAATATACTTGTCACTCCACAGAAACAGCGAACCCAAAATATTCTAAATTGACTTAATATTTAAGAAAATATTTACTAGAATATTAAATGTTCTGTAACTTTCTCAATCACACCGATATAAAAGATAGTCAATTTACGATGCATATTTTGTCGACCATTATACGTCTACACTGTATCGCCTTTGCTAAAAACCCTGAAATGATTATTGTGACAAGATACTTCCAATAAAATTCGCACCGGAAAAATAAGCTATACTTTCTTTCTCTTAACACCTATAAGTCTCCAAGATAATATTCTCGACCTAAGTATCATTTTTGTTTATTATTGCCATCATAATAGCCCGTTTAATACTTCTAATGTCTGGAGACGTTTTGTTTTGTCTAAGAACGTGTGATTTCCTGGGTGTTCAAATTATATCTTACTGATTTGCCACCTTCATTAACTTCAATTTTCTGACCACCTGAAAAGAGTTTCAAGAGATTTTTTTCAAGAGATAGAATTTGGCAGTTAAAGAATTTCGTTAGAAATTTTGGAATGAAATATTATCTGATTAACAAAGTAGATGTTGCTTTCGTCAGAAAAGTGATTTTGGTACGTTGTATTTAACACTGGTGTGTCCAGCAGAAAGAAAAATAAGTCCAAGGAATGAAGACTAGTTATGAAGGGTTTTGCTATGTTTGTACGATGCATATTCAAGTGTTGTGCTTAACGTATTTCATACAAAATTCTTTCTTTTTTGCATTTTTCGACAAAAACATTTATTTTACAATATAAATTCTTTGTGAAGTTTAGTGCAATTTCATTCAAAATGATTTCTTTCACGGACAAAACTCAGTAAAAACAAACGTTTTACCAAGTTTTCAACTTCAGCGGCTTAAGGACCCAAAGTTCAACAGTGCGATACCTGAATTCCTTTGTTGCTGAATTTAGATATGCATAACCGCTTGCTACAAATAATGCTTCTGAAGTGTAATCTATTAGCGGATCTCGAGAACAAGATCAGTCAGTCAGTTAATTGCCATACGTGATACACGGTTGGGCGATCATGTCGCGAAAGATACATGACTGACTGGGCAGAAGATTATCCCGCAGTAGGTTGCCATTGCTTTCTGCTGTAGACTGGTTGCCGACCAAGGCTATAGAACCCAATCTATCACGTTATTTGACTCCTAGTTAGAGATGGGGGAGATATGTATTATATTATTAAGTAGTAATTAGTGGGGGAGCAGTTTATTACTTCATAACAATAAAAAAGTGATCCCCCACTTTATGCCCAGTACAAGCCTTAATCATGTTTTCAACTATTATATTCAGTCAGTCAGTTAATTGCCATACGTGATACACGCTTGGGCGAAAGAGACATGATTGACTGGGCAGAAGATTATCCCGCAGTAGGCTGCCATTGCTTTCTGGAGTAGATTGGTTTCCGACCAAGGCTATAGAACCCAATCTGTCCTGTTATTTAACCCATAACTGGAAGGAAGAGACGGATTAATACCTTTCCCAAGGGTATTTGCGCGTAAGTGAATGCAAGGAATTCAACTGGAATTCGAAATCGGCTCTCCGATTTCTCGTTCCGAGTCGATATCCACTTCGCCACAACGCACATCCAAGGTAAATATTCAAATTTCTTTTTCTCAAGGCCACATGGTCTAGTGAATATAGACGTTTCTCAAGGCCACATGGTCTAGTGAATATAGACGTTTCTCAAGGCCACATGGTCTAGTGAATATAGACGTTTCTCAAGGCCACATGGTCTAGTGAATATAGACGTTTCTCAAGGCCACATGGTCTAGTGAATATAGACGTTTCTCAAGGCCACATGGTCTAGTGAATATAGACGTTTCTCAAGGCCACATGGTCTAGTGAATATAGACGTTTCTCAAGGCCACATGGTCTAGTGAATATAGACGTTTCTCAAGGCCACATGGTCTAGTGAATATAGACGTTTCTCAAGGCCACATGGTCTAGTGAATATAGACGTTTCTCAAGGCCACATGGTCTAGTGAATATAGACGTTTCTCAAGGCCACATGGTCTAGTGAATATAGACGTTTCTCAAGGCCACATGGTCTAGTGAATATAGACGTTTCTCAAGGCCACTTGGTCTAGTGAATATAGACGTTTCTCAAGGCCACTTGGTCTAGTGAATATAGACGTTTCTCAAGGCCACATGGTCTAGTGAATATAGACGTTTCTCAAGGCCACATGGTCTAGTGAATATAGACGTTTCTCAAGGCCACATGGTCTAGTGAATATAGACGTTTCTCAAGGCCACTTGGTCTAGTGAATATAGACGTTTCTCAAGGCCACATGGTCTAGTGAATATAGACGTTTCTCAAGGCCACATGGTCTAGTGAATATAGACGTTTCTCAAGGCCACATGGTCTAGTGAATATAGACGTTTCTCAAGGCCACATGGTCTAGTGAATATAGACAGAGAGCAGAGAGCACAAGCCCAGTCGTGGTTCCGCCGAAGGGTAGAACCACGACTCGGTAAAAATAGGCAGACATATTTTCGGCCCGGCTATATGGCCGGGAATACCCACTTTAAAATGACCATGTGTCACATCCGGCCTTGCGTGGGAAGGCTAGTAAATACAGTGAATATAGACGTTTCTCAAGGCTACATGGTCTAGTGAATATAGACGTTTCTCAAGGCTACATGGTCTAGTGAATATAGACGTTTCTCAAGGCCACATGGTCTAGTGAATATAGACGTTGGTTAATTACAGTGAATTTCAAAGATTGTTTGTCTACAGCAATGGTGAACGATAACTTCGAGAGTAAAATTAAAGGGAGATAACTACATGGCTACCATAATTGGCATTGTACATGGAATGAGAATGATATACTCCAGTGATTGAAATAAAGGGTTCGGTTTGAAATTCCTAGCAGCTGAAGAAAGCCAGAAAGTCCAACAGCCAAAACGTTGTGATTATGGCAATTAAAGAGAGGAAAATAGTCCGAACGATGTAAATAGGGTAATTTTATTAAGTCTATTACAAAAAGCCAGCTAAATATAATATCAGGTTTATGAATGTGTGTTGGTACAGGGTCACTTCACAGTGGAACCTCTGATCATTTCTATACACATCAGTCAGTCAGTTAATTAACATACGTGATACACGCTTAGGCAATCATATCTCTTTCGATTTATGACTGACTAGGCAGAAGATTTTCCAACAGTAAGCTGCCATTAACTTCCTGCGTTAGACCGTTGGTAAACAAATGTCATAGTATCCAATTTGTTCAGCTATTCTAAGCATAGCTGGAGGGAAAAAGATTGATTATCTTTCCAGGGATATTTGTGCACATGTGAGGGAAACGAATTTGACTAGAATTCGAAATCGGCTACACATAGTGTCACCAAATTTACGAACCAACATTTTAACCCTCTGCTCTCCAGAACCAAAATCTTGAAAGAGAAGAGTATTTTACCCGTGGATTAAGTTCTTAGTTCTAAATGTTACTCAAATGGACACAACATCTGATGGGGGGGGGGTCTATACTCCGACTTAAGATATTGTAAATGATTATTAATCTTCCTATAAATTCAGAGAAAGCGAGAGATAGAGAGAGAGAGGGGAAATAACCTTTTTTAAGATCGTATTTTTGATAAACACCCAAACGTGATTGTTAAATTTTAACAAGACCCCACCAAAAAGTTTTTCCCGTAAGTTCTCCCTGTATAAACCCTGGGAGCGATTGAAGATAATGGGTTATGTTAAGGGGTAGTATGTAAAGATAGAAAGAGAAGACAACGGTTAACTATTCGAGTAAAACGTTTCGACGATTAAATATGGAAGAAATGTGCGTGGTTTGTGACAATGTAAACAACGTGGTAGGTCTTAGCCGTAAAGGTTAAACCTTGCGTAACCAAGGACTGTAGTTATTTTTAAATACTAACTCTTCATTGAAAATAAGGCTTAAGAGCTACTCATGGTAAATTGTTACATAAGGAAAGGGATACACTTAAGATGCGGAAGTAAAGAATAAAGATTTTAAGTAGATGTAAGGGAAGATAACATGAAAAGAGCAAGATTGTAATGATAAAAAAAATCTGTTCCATAAAGCAACGACTCTTAGGAGGAAGTTCTCCGAATATGAATTCGTTCTTACTAGCGAAGTAGGAAGTAAATAGGTATGATTCGTTCTAATGCACGTACCATGGCCGGTCATAGACGTGAAATTCAGAACAGGGAGCACTAACGTATGTACTGCGTCAGGTCATCTATGTTAATAACAATGGAGTAAAAAGCGGTTTGCGATGATTCATCTTCAGGTCAAGGGTTTGTAAGGCCGGGGAGACTATTTTGGACTTGATCAGGACAGCAAAAATATTGATAAGCAGATCCAGCTCAGATATGACAACAGTAATAATTTTTGGCATGAACTGTTTCTCCTAAATTTAGGGCATAGCAGACAGTCAGTTATTTATTGGTGCGGTATAAAGAACCGATCTGTAACGACAGTTCGTATAAATTGTTGACCCGTGTGACCAATTGACGTTCACTTAGTGAGGAAACAACATTCAAATTTTAGTCAACCATCATAGAACTTTGCTAGTCTAGTTTATGTTACAATTCATTGTTACAATCTGGTGTTGACCGCATTACCTCAAATGGAACCACTATATTGAATCCATAGCAAAATCTACTGCTAAGAAGGTTGGGTCACTATGTCGATCCAGGATGTTTTTTCCACCTGAATCCATCCTGCATATATACAAGTCAACCATCCGTCCGTGCATGGAGTACTACTGCCATTTATGGTCAGGTGCCCCTGCCGTTCTCCTCAGTGTTGTTGACAAGCTCCAAAGGAGAGTCTGTAATGTGATAGGTACTGATCTGGCGACTCGACTGCAGCCACTTCCCCATCGTCGAAATGTGGCCTCCCTTTGTCTGTTCTATAAATACTTTTATGGCTTCAGCTCAGATAAACTTAAGTCACTGATGTCTCCTCAACAGGTGTTTACTCGTGCAACCAGACTGGCAACTGGGTCCCACACACTCACAGTCAGGTTAGCCAAATGCAGACGACAATTCTACTCCTGCAGCTTCTTCTCTCGCACTTCCCGTCTGTGGAACTCGCTCCCGTATTCTTGCTTTCCTAACGGCTACAACCTCCAGAAATTTAAATGCAAAGTCAATACTCATCTACTAACCACTGGACTCTAGCTCTCTCCCCACCCCTGTATAACCTTCCCTTCTCTCCACCTATGTATCTGTCATCGCACCTGCTTTCTCAGCTTTCTATTGTTCCTTTCTAACTAGTTTGTATTCCTCACTCTTTTCTAATTAATCTTTTTACATTTATGTAACCCCCTGCACATTAGTGGCGTTTCTACCTTGCTCGGGGTGAAATGATTAAAAAAAAACAAAAAGAGCTAGATCGGGATAGAGATAAGCTTTTTAGCCATCTATATTTCTTGACATATTTCCATGCGCTATTGTATCATGAGTACACAGGACAAAAACGTGACACGGGTGAATATGCTTATTTGCAGTTAAAATGAATTAAATGAATACTTCTTCGTAATGAAAATAGGAAGAAGTTGCTACGTACAGAAGATAAACCAAAGCCATAATTTACAGACATTATTTCAACTAATCCACAGTTCTGTTCTTTTAAAAGTTCTGTACATTTTTCATTTCTAGCAAAGGCAGACTACCACATAAATGCTTAATGATGTGCGGATTTGTGTCTAAACTATTGCGATAAAGGATTTCCATAATTCGATGCATTATTTAAACAGTTATCTTCCTGTTCGTTGCTTTGATCACGACGTATCGATCGATGTGTCCGACTGCATAGTCAAAACTCCTAGTATTCTTCACAAAGCTTTGAACAGAAACTATTATTTCTTATTTGTATTTAATAACTTACAGCACGCCTCTTCTGTTCGACTTATTTCCAAAAGTGTTGAATTTGTTTTCATGCGAGACATGTAATTAAGAGAAAAATGTTAAAGTTTAGCAGGAATTGGCGGAAACTTTTTACTAACGAGGAGAGTATCAAAACTATGTATTGTTTCTTGATTACAATAAGAAGAGATGGAGAAGGAATACCACAGAAAGCACTAGACGTAGAGAGATCATTGAGCAAAGAGAGACAACAAAAGAGCTTGAAATGATGAATGAAATAATGACATATTAATCCAGTTTTTTGAGCATGAGTTAGAAATCACGCGAGATATTTTACTACGGTTGTATTATTCTTATGTTTATTGCTTTATACTTTTTACAATTTCTGCTAAAAACATTCACCAACATATAATATGGCTTATTATATTGCTGAGATGTAATGAATATCGTCTCGAATAGGGAATCAGCGAGCAGTGTTTGATTTCGATTCAATTCATTGCATTCACTTTCATGCAAATACATTTAAGAAACATATGAATCCATATCTTCTGTTAGTCTCTTTGATCTGTTTCCTCTGTTTAATTAATTAATATTTATAATGGTACGGTATTTGAAAGAAATTGGATCTATCTATGATAAGTAAATATTTCACAAAACAATGGAACTCAATAGCCTTATATCCATCTATGAAAAGAGACATTAATAAGAATCTGCTTAATATTAATGATTAATGTTAGAAATGGAGAAAGAGTGGATTCATTTTGTAAATGCAACTTCTACTCAATAGCTTCTTTTCTCGCACTTCTCGCCTGTGGAATTCCCTTCCGTTTACTTGCTTCCCCGACAGATACAATATCCAAGAATTAAATGTAAAGACAAGACTCATCTATCTCACTAATCTGCACCCTCTCTCTCATGCTCATTTCTCCGTCCACTCCACTCTCATCAGTATTCTCATTCTTCTCTTACCCACTTCCTGACACTCTCTCTAACCTGTCACTCTTTCTCATAACTTTCCTCCTATGTAACCCTCTGCAAAACAGTAGCAGTAAAATACCTTGCTTGGGGCGATATGATTATAAAAAAAAACTTCTCCCTATAGCTACTGGTAGAATAACAAGACAAATTGGGTTCTATAGTCTTGATTAGTAACCAGTCTAATGCAGAAAGTAGTGGCAACCTACTGCAGGACAATATTCTGCCTTGTCAGTTATGAACCGAAAGAGACATGATCGCCCAAGCGTGTATAACGTATGGCACTTAACCGTCTGACTGATATGGTAAATCAGATCTTAAATATTATTTACTAGCAGTATAGCCCGGCGTTGCTTCGGTGTAATGAAAGCTTTAAAACTAATCCATGGTCCTAGAGCTCAGATTTTTTGGACGTTGGCACGAAAGACTAAAATCAATAGTTCTTTCCAGTTAAAGCGAAACCGTAGACTGAAAGAAAAATGAATGGATGTAAGTCAAATTTTGATTTCCTGGTATCGATATCAAATTTTCTGCACTATTGTAAGAACTGCAACCTTGAAACTTCTGAATATCGTTTTCTATGTCTTTGTCTATGAGTGTATCAAATTTGATTAAAATCGGACCACTCCTTCTATAACCCGATTTTTTGGATTATCGATTTTTGATATTTATCGGGGGTACCTCGACAGAAAACCTAGCTAAGAACACTCGCAGACCCTTATAGTCCAACTGTGTAAATTTTCAAGAACATTGATTCAGCCGTTTCGGAGTCTATAGGTAACAGATACACAATCTGGTGTAGGCGTCAAAGCTAAACTTGCAGCCGAGATTGAAAAAGACCTCCAATCCATATTGGACTGGGGTAAGAAATGGCTAGTAAATTTTAATGCTTCTAAAACGAAGCTACTGTCAATTAACCATCATCGACAATCTCACCTACCTCCCATTAGCATGGACCAGGCTTGCCTCCCAGAGAGTAAAACACTACGCCTCCTTGGTCTCACACTTTCAGCGGACCTCAAATGGAATGACTATATCGAATCCATTGCTAAATCCGCTGCTATGAAAGTCGGTTCTCTGTGTAGGGCCCGGAAGTTTTTTCCGTCTAAATCTATCCTGCACATTTACAAATCTACCATCCGCCCGTGCATTGAATACTGCTGCCATATCTGGTCGGGTGCCCCTGCTGTTCTCCTCGGGCTTCTCGATAAGGTTCAGAGGAGGGTCTGTAATGTGATAGATACCGACTTGGCAGACCGCCTGCAGTCTCTCTCCCACCGGCGAGACGTGGCTTCGCTGTGTCTCTTCTATAAATACTTTCACGGCTTCTGCTCCGATGAACTTAGATCACTGGTGCCCCCTAAATACGAATTTGCACGAGATACTAGATTAGCAACTAGATCCCACCCTTTTACAGTGAAACCGATAAAATGCAGCCGTAACTTCTACTCCAACAGTTTCTTTCCTCGCACTTCCCGACTGTGGAATTCTCTTCCAAACGATTGCTTCCCCGACGGCTACAACCTCCAGGAGTTTAAATGTAAGGTCAATAGACACCTCCTAACACACTAACCTGCTCCCATTCTATCAAACACTCTTCCCATCTGCCCGACACTCATCCTCGCTATCCTTACTCATCTATCACCTTTCTCCTGACATTCCCTATGTCTATCCACTCCTTCTCTTTACCTTCCCCTATGTAGCCCCATGCGCAATAGTGGCAGTGGAATGCTTTGCTTGGGGTGAGATGATTAAAAAAAAAAAAAAAAAACACAGACAAAGTTCCATTTATGAATAAGTTTAGATACTATCTATATTTTATCTTCAGTGTTGTTATCACAACGATTCGGTCTTGTTCTCTACGGCCTTATATATATGGTTTTAAATAGATTTGACGTCATAATGTATAGAACAAATTAGGACCCCTTCGGTCAACACATTATAAAAGGTCCTCGTTGACAAAATTTTAAATGATATACAGGACACATAAATATGACTTTTGAAATTACCCTTAGTTTGGTAGAAAATGTCAGTTAATAACTGACCAGGTTTTGGTGTGTGTTTCGTCGTATTATTGTGTAATTAAGATGCGTCGTTGTGGTACAGTGGATATCGGCTCGGAATGAGAAATCGGGGAGCCGAGTTCGAATTCCAGTTGAATCCGTTGTATTCACTTACGCGCAAATACCCCTGGGAAAGGTATAAATCCGTCTCTTCCTTCCAGTTATGGGTTAAATAGCAGGACAGATTGGGTTCTATAGCCTTGGTCGGCAACCAGTCTACCGCAGAAAGCAATGGCAACCTACTGCGGGATAACCTTCTGCCCAGTCAGTCGTGTCTCTTTGGAGACATGATCACCCAAGCGTGTATCACGTATGGCACTTTAACTAACTGACTGACTGTTTTTCAGACTCGAACTGTTTCCTTCTATTGGTAAAAATAGGTTGTCCTATTTTCGTAAGAATTCAGTTGTTTACAAGTTCAAATGCCGATGCGATGCAGTTTACATAGGACAAAGCAATCTGAGGTTAGAATCAAGGGTAGCGCTGCGCGTTCCCGCAAGTGTACGTTTAGGTAGTCCAAGACGGCTATCAGAACCACTAAAGCTGTTCATGACTTGGCTGTTGGACAACATCTGCTGAACAATAATTACTGCGCTTCTTGGTATGAGGACACATGGGTCTCTGTTGTTCACAGCTCTCGCTCGGCCTATCATCTACGTGTTCTGAAGGCTGTGTACCTAAAAATCCACCAGCCTAGTCTGTCCTGAGAAAAGTAGCACTTTATTCTCTCCTTACGGTTGTTGGAGGGTTTGTGAGTTCTTTCTTCTTTTTTTTTTTTTTTTTTTCAATTAATTGCTGTGGTGAAACTTTACTTAATTTTAATTAATTTGGATTAAAATCTTCATTTTAAGCGAGTTCCACCTTTCCTTCTACAAGTCATATTTATGTGTCCTGTCTATCATTTAAAAATTCTGCCAACGAGCACCTTTGATAATGTGTTGGCCGAAAGGGTCCTAAGGTTTTATGTACATTATGACGTCAATTCTATTTAAATCCATTTGTTTTTTCTGTTTACAAAAATGAGAAAACGTATACGTAGGTATTTTCACAGGACTCTGGAAACAATAATTAGCACTCATTTTTTAAACCCCACCTAAAATATAAAACCGTTATTTCTAAATATTTCTAGGAACTACAAGACAAAAGTCTCTCACCACAGATTGAATGGAAGGTTGTAGGTAAATCTCAAACCCTAATAACCTCAGAAACAGATATAATTCATGTTATAATAAAAAATTTAAATAATGACATTAGTAAAACTAGCCAGCTATTAAACTAGAGGAATGAAATCATTTTTCAATGCTGTCATAAAATAAATTTAAATTACCTGTTAAACAGGAGTTTGTTACCCAACTCTACCTTACTTACAACTTAACTTTAATTTTGTGTTGAATATTCTTCGGTTATTTTTCGCGTGTTGATGGAATTGAGATTGAATTTAGTATATGTATTTGATATATATGCATTTATGAGTATATATTTATATCATTTTCGTGATTTTGTGTATATGAATTTTGCTTGTATATTTGTATACGTTGTGTATGTATTAATGTGGGCATAAGTGTGTGTATATATCGTGTGTTTATGATTATGAACACATCTATTATATATATATATATATATATACATACACACACACACACATACATGGGTGGGTATGTGAGTATGTTAACTTTGTGGAAAATAATCCCTAATGACAATTCGCAATTTGCGGCTCATTCTTTTCTGCAAAAAAAAGGGTTTTCGACGGAGGAGCTATTAATTTGTGAGATCCGTCTGGCGTCATGTGCATAATACATACTCCAGTCCCATATGATCTGACTTTGCTGGCAACTATAATGTCCAGTTCTGGGATATAGGTGTTGAGAAACAAGTCCGACGTCAAGACTGTCATGTCGTTTTTGTTTTTTTGTTTTGTTTATTTTTTTTTTTCAAAATTTCCTTTAACGGAACTCATAAGTTGTGAATATTTTTTACACATACCTGGTAGTAGTTTGCTAATCCTAAAAAAAAACTTTATACGGTCGAGACATTTTCAAGAGCATACATATCCTTGATTGTTCTACTCCGTTTTGGATCAGGTCCTAATTCATCTTTATCGAAATCGTTTTCCAAGTATTTAATCATCTCCATAAAAATGTTTTTCATTTCGAACCCTTACTCCTGAATATATTGAGAGGAATTTATGAGCATGTTCCTTATCTTGTTCTCAGCATAGTGTCCATTATTTGTTGAGAAATTGCTGGCGTGACCTTTATTTAGAATGATAGATGTTTACACTTGTACAAACCCCGATGTTTGTTGATACAAAGCAACTTAGAAAATTCTTCCTCCACCGATATTTGCAGAATTCTTTCCTTTATTTAGTTTCTCGAAAAATTTCTTCCGGTTTAGATAAAGGATAATGATAGTCTTTGAGTACCACATTAAGCCCTGTTGATATCGTTTGACTTCTTCACATAGATGGTCGGTGAAGACCATTGACTGTACACAGTTTTCGACAAGACACCGGTTCCTTCTAGTAAAGAGTCGAAAGCCACATTTCGTATTTTCTTAACTCATCTTTTAACTCAAATTTTTCCGTCATCTAATTACACCGGCAAAGACCCCCCCCCCCCCTCAGAAAAAAATTCTTCCGGAAATATTTGCTTCGGTTCTCAGGTTTTCGAGATTTTTGGCAAAATGAATTAATTGACATGTGTCACAACTTAAAATTCTCCATACAGTCGGTGCCTAATACATTTTTTGTACTCATTAAAACGAACATTTTAGTTTTAACGTCCTTCCTTGAAAAGTTACATTAATATTATGTTTCACTTAAACTTGATTTTCTCCCCTGTCACGGATCTGGTCATTTCATTAGTTCTTAGCAAGGTTGGTTTTCACATCTTTTTCCAAGTGTGTAAATTTATGATGGTTCAATCTGAACCAGAATCCAACTGTAGTTTATTTTTATTTAAGATTTGTGCTTGCGCGTATTTTCTTAATGTTTAACCCGTCTTGTTCATCTGATTTTGTGCTTTTCCGCAGCTATTAACTTGTTTTCATGCTCGACATTGGCAGGAAATTTGTCTTGTTTCTTTTTTGATCGCTTTGATTTAGAGGGAGAAATAATCTTTTTCTTTGGCGTACTTACCTCATGCGAACTATGTAAGATTCCTCGACATTTTTTCGAATCTTGGCGTACGCTAACGAATCTGATAGTCATCCGCTATTTGTTGGGAGTAAGGCTTGGCTAGTTTTCCAATTTATTCAGAACTGTACGTCTACTTTCAGCGTCTTCAGCTGAAGCGAGACCTTGAACAAATACCAGACACTTGAAATTATTCGCAGTTTGAAATCGTCGCAATGCTTGTTCACGACCGACGCAAATGTAGTGTAATCTTCACTATTCTTTCTGGTTGAATTCATACACGTCTATCTCTTATGAAAGAGTGAAGTTTTAGGACTAAATGTTATTTTAAGAAAATTAACCACTTCGTAAAGGTCAATTCGCTTGTTTTACGAGGTATATTATAGTGCACAAATTTGGTGTGCACTGTGGTGCCCAGTTTTCATAGGTGAACATTCTTAATCTAACCAATCTGTGGCGTATGAATCCCCAAATTTTCTAAAATAGGAGGCAGAAGTTAAATCCTTGTCCGAAGAATATATAAAAAATTCTATTGTGCCCCAGATCGTGTTTTGTGAGAACACATTTTCATTTTTACTAATATGTCCACTGTTTGTCAGTTCAAACAAATTCGCTTTTGTTGAGTTTGATGTTTTCGAGTTTTGATGCCTGCTTCCTGTTTGTTTTTGAAATTCAAAACGTTCTTTTTCAGCTTGCTTTTAAATTCTCGTTCTTTTTGCATATCCAGTAGGAGGTGATTTATTTATTTATTTTTTAAAATTAATTGAAGTGAAGAAGCAAAAATAACTTTGATTTTTTTACTCACTCAGGGTATAACGATTGCTTTTTTTTCTCCAAAAAACATGAATTCTCGGAGTTTAGCGGCTCCAGTTCAAATTTAGTGTAAGTTAGTTACATTTATTTTTTTATTTTTCTATTTTTGTTCAGGTTCTTTTTCTGGATTGCCAAGTACTGTTAGATAGAAAAATGTGTGACTAAATATAGAATTCCGGGCGTCCAATGTTAAAACGATATTGACAGTTTCCACGCATTCGTTTTTGGAGTCAGCGAGCTTCTTAAAGTCCTCGTCGTCAAGTTGTTGTGGCCTCTTAGGGGCCGAAAATAAAAGACACAAAAAAGAAAGGAATAGAAGTTAAAGAAATATATTAACAAAGAACGGTAGTACAAAATATATATAGAGAGAAGGTTATCAGCGTGACTGTTTGCTTCGGCTGTCAGAGCTATCTACTGGAAGAGACTTCGGTAATTTCTATTACACCCACCATGCAACAGATGCGACAAAAGATCAGTTATTTTAGCTGGGTTTGTCTGAAAACCGGAGAATTCCCAACACCCTCGGAACTTCCACTTCTGTGGACGCCTCAGACACCGGGTAACTAACTCAGCCCCCTCCCGAGGGAGAGAGAAATAGCCCCTGGGGTTTTGCACCCCACGGTGTATTTTTCTCAGCTGCATGTCCGTCGTCGGACAGATATATAACAAGACACACTTTGCTGGAGGATATTGCATGCAACTGAAAGACGACTTGCATTCAGACCTCAGCTGGAATAGACGTCTGCTAGAAAGCAGAAACCGCTTCTTGTTTATAGCCGGAAAAGTTCATATGTGTATGGGTATATTACTATAACGCATTTAATATCCTGCTTTCCTAAGAAGATTTCTCAAAAATGATCAGGCTTATAAATAAACCCTTCGCTGGTTAAGGCAGTTCCTTTTTGTGTATCTAGTTAATGGGAATAAATGTGATTCCTTGCCTGTCCCCGACATTGTATTTCGTTATGATCCATGTCGAGATTCCCATTTTCCCCAGTTTTTATTTTTTCCCGTTTTATCTCGTCTGGGTCAAGATTATATTCTCCCCATCCATTTTATTTTCTCCTCTCCACTCCCTGTAGAAAGAGTGCCTCTTGATTTTGTCCTATGGGCAGAATACAGTGGCCTCTTTGTTTTGTGGGTTGGTTGGGTCCAACTAACATCATGATTTCTGTTTATATCTTTTGTTTAATTTTTTTTTGTTTTGGGGATTTATGTCGTGACCCTCCCTACATATCATTTCATGATATATTTTTAAATATATTTTTGTAATTATTGTTCCTATTAAAATGTTTATGCTCATTTGTGGGCTTTTTAGGCCCCTGGTACATTTGAGGGATTTTGGTATATGAAGGATTGAATGCTGATTGACAAATTCTTATGGTGGATGAGTAAATTGTAAATATCTCTGGGTCGTGAGTCGGATTAGCTAGATATAGGATAGGTACTGAAGACCCCCCCCTAAGTTTTTCCCCCACCCAAACCGACCTTGTGCCACAATTGTATTTTCTATGCAATAAATAATGATCAGGCCTATAAATATAATGTTTAATTGCAAAGAATCTACTCATATACGAATATCCGTTAAGAACAATTTTCAAGCAAATAAATTAAAATCTGTCAGTTGTTTATCCATTTAGTAACTTTAAGTAATAATTCGAAAAATTGAGTGTTTACGTTTGTTAACATTAATATAAGCTATCACGGCAAAGATGAATGTTTCTAGAAATCGGAATGTGTTCATGAGGCTTAATTCGGCTATTTTTAACTGAAATCATTCGTAGACGAGTGGTTAAGACACGTCAGATCGATCGAGGGTTCCCCCTGTTTCAGAAGGTCACAGGTTCGAATCCTGGCGAATGGTGCACATTTTCCTAAACAGATTTCACAACAATATTCAGTTCGCTATATATATATATATATATATATATATATATATATATATATGGCGAGATAGATAGATAGATACACTCTTTAAAACCAGTGAATCTACTCAAATAATGTTCAAACAAATCATATACATAAAAATATTAAAATATCTGATTACTTACTCAATATTTAATTTTTTTTTCTAATATTGAATAAGTAGTTAGATATTTTAAATGAATCATTTACCTAAATTTTGTATTCACGCTTACGTTTTTCTGGGTCAATAGTTGGGTTATACCTGTGACGATAAATACGATCTAATTAGAAATAGATTCACGCCATCCCCCTTCGAACACAGGAAAAGGACAATCTTCTATCCGTTCAAAAATGACCTTCTATATATCCAATATGCAGTTCTTAGTAAAGTTTATCTTATAGTCATCCATTGCAGTCCCTGTTCAAGCAAGGTCGGTACATGCTACTTGTTCTTTGTTCGTCTTTTGGATATTGCGATAAATTATATCCGGCAGGATGGGTTCTCAATTGTTGTTGATTCTAGGTGCCCTCTGACGCAAAATGATAGCAATTATTAGTGCTCCAGCTATGCTTAAATAGTAAACTTTATAACGGAAAAGAAATCAATGTAAAAATACCGACAATACACTTTGATATGTAAATATAACCAACCAGCTCAGATATAGTCACTTTCCCACCGACACAATGTGGCTTCCCTGTGTCTCTTCTACAAACACTTTCACGGTTTCTGCTCCTGTGAACTTAGCTCACTAGTGCCCCTTATATATAAATTTACTCGAACCACAAGATTAGCAATTAGGTCCCACCTTTTTACTGTGAAACCAATAAAAGGTAAACGCAAATTCTATTCCATCAGCTTCTTTTCTCGCACTTCCCGTCCCTGGAATTGCCTTCCTCTTACTTTATACCCCGACAGCTACAATCTTCAAGCATTTCAATGTAAAGTCAACAGTCATATCCTATCTCACTAACTTACATCCTCTCTCTCTCTCTCTCTCTCTCTCTCTCTCTCGCTCTCATTCTCCTTTCTTTGTCCACTCTACTCTTATCAATATTCTCATCTTTCTCTTAACCACTTTCTGACACACCCTATAGCCTGTCACTCGTTCCTGCTATGTAACCCCCTGCACAACAGTGGCAGTAAAATGCCTTGCTTGGTGCGATTTTAGTATAAAAATAAATCATACATTTTATCTTTAGGTGAAGGCAAAGCATTGTGTTCAAAATATACTTTGTTGAAGCTGTAAAATTGTAGGTTTTGGCATTAAATAATCCACAGGGGTTTATATGTCACGTAACAACAATCAACGAATCAATTTTTTGCTGATATTAGTCCTTATATTCAACATTTTCTTGAATTCTATTCTATTCCAAAATAAAAATTCAACAAAACTACAATATAAAATATGCATATCACCGCCTCTAGCAATAATGTCCGCACAAGCATGTTTATACACAAAAGCTGAGTATCATCTACCATGTACTCCATTGTGATAGCAGAAAAATATAGATCGTATTTTTATTACTTCAAAGATCCCAATAAATTAAATTTCGATGATAAATGATCCAAAAATAAAGTTTAAATTAATCTTGCCTCGAACATGGCCTATGAGGGTCAAATTCTCTATTTTTTTTTTTATTTTGTGTCCTATAAAGTTCAGCTTTCTCTTTGTGATTCTATGTATAAGCGCCCATTCTGTTGTCATTTTCCTTAAAATTTCCTCGTTACTCACATGTTCAGACTGTTATTCTCAGAATCAATCTGTCAAACAGCATTGTTCTACTTCTATGTGAGGGGATTGTACAACATTCCTTGATATATATATATATATATATATGTATATATATATATATATATAGTTGAATCGATATTACATAACAGCATTTTCTTTGTTGGTAATTTTTGTTCTGTTTCTTAATACTTTGCTTAGGTACATTTCGCTATTCAAATGATACTCTGATTTTCAGGATAACTTTTTCTCTGTGAATCACTTCCCAAATATGTAAATGTTTGTATTTTCATGACTTTGGTATCTTTCAACCGTAATTCATATCATTGGCTGTCCCTCTTTCTGACAATCATGCATATTTTCACAACTAATGCTTAGTCATTTCTTCTCAATTTCCTTTACTGGTATGTTAAGAATTTTCTGCAGCTTGATTTCCGTATCTGCAACACCAGCCTATTTTATAGTATGGTTGTGGGCGCCATTATTAAATCTTAGTCGCATTTTTAGGATTGTCTCACTTTAAAAAGAGAATAAGTCCACTGAGAAGAGGTATTCGTGTATTATTCCGTTCATAATGTTTTTAGATTTATTAATGCATTTTCTATCCAGCTTTTATCTGAGTATAAATTTTAGATTATTCAAATATACTTCTCAGATAAATGAAGCTTGCCTGAGTCTATGAGTCACTAATGAAAGCGTATACAGTCACTTTGGTTAAACTTTCCAAAGACAAATTTTTGACAGCTGATGTTTAAAACACAAAACATGCATATATATATATATATATATATATATATATATATATATATATAAACACATTTTCTAACAATCGGTAATTTAAGATCGATTTTTGAATCATTAGTCCTCTAAAAATAAAACGGTAAAATCGATTCTCGTTAAAAAAATAAAATTAGTCAGAAAATGATGCAAGAAGAATTGTGCATAATTTTAAATATTCATGTTCATTTTAACCGAAAAATATATATATATGCTAAGAGAAACTTTTTTGCTTCTATTAGCTTTTTTTATTTGTTTTTTTTTGTTTTGTTTTTTTAACTTTATTTTTTCTCTTATGAGAAAAGAAGCAATATAAAAGTTGCCGTGCTGATATATAAACTCGCACTTTTTATTTATTTATTTATTTTTATTTTTATTTTTTTGTTAAGATGCCATCTATTGCTCTATTTATCAAGTAAGCTCAGCTGAGTCTGGTAAAATACAATAAGTTTTGAGTGCTCAATGAGGAATAAACTGCGCATACGAACTGACCTCCGAAATGTGCTAACTAACCATTGTGTGATTCTATGCAGTTTCGGGATATTCATGTAGAGTTAATTGCCGCTCACCTATCATCCTGCCACCTTAGATTCAATGTTTCATTTTCCTGTTTTTGAATTCCTTTTGTTACACATAAACTTTCTTACTCACATACATTTTTAAACAAATCATCAATGATACGAAAGTAAACATTTGTTTCAATGGTTTTTCTTTTTCATATTAATTTTCGCTCAAAACAAATACCGAGAGCCACTGTTTAAAAGTCTTATTTGCAATGATTTCAGCACCAGAATGGGGACTTACAATCTTATCTTAACATGATATTTAAATTTAGTGGTCCGCAGACCCTATCAAATCACTGAAACATGTTTCGTTTGTTTTCCTTCTGGTGATGATTTTCACAGTGATTCTACTGAACACCAGGACATCAGATATTTTCATATAGTATTTCAGAAATATGAAATGCATTCAACATAACGTATTTTTTCTATCCAACTAATTTCTTTTAATCATATCGACCCAAGCAAAGCATTTTACTGCCACTGGTTTGCAGGGGTGTTCCATAGAAGAAAATTTATGAGAAAGAGTGACAGGTTATAGGGGGTGTCAGGAAGTGGATAAGAGAAGGATGAATGTGGCCATAAAGTGAGGGACCAGTTTATATATTGATTGTAATGTAGAATTGATGCCCCACTTTATATCCACATTATAATAGTATAGAAATTATTTTTATAATCATATCGCCCCAAGCAAGGTATTTTATTGCCACTGTTGTGCGGGGGTTCCATTGAAGGAAATTTATGAGAAAGAGTGACAGGTTATAGGGGATGTCAGGAAATGGGTAAGAGAAGCATGAGAATACTGATGTGAGTGGAGTGGCCGAAGAAATGAGCATGAGAGAGAGGGTGCAGATTAGTGAGATAGATGACTATTGACTTTACATTTAAATTCTTGGATATTGTAGCTGTCGGGGAAGCAAGTAAACGGAAGGGAATTCCACAGGCGAGAAGTGCGAGAAAAGAAGCTATTGAGTAGAAGTTGCATTTACAAAATGAATCCACTCTTTCTCCATTTCTAACATTAATCATTAATATTATGCAGATTCTTATTAATGTCTCTTTTCATAGATGGATACAAGGCTATTGAGTTCCATTGTTTTGTGAAATATTTACTTTTCAAATACCGTCCTATTATAATTATTAATAAATTAAACAGAGGAAACACATCAAAGAGACTAACAGACGCGTACTTGTTTAAAACATCAGATTGGATAGTGTATGTTGGCTTTCTATTACGTTGTATGATACTGAATATTTACAAATAATATTTGACAAGATCACGAGCAACCATAGCTGCTTCATTAAACTGAGGAGAATTATTCGAAATATACAAACTATATTTGAGAAAGTTTAGCAACATAGAACAATGTTTTATCTGGCTAGCTAGCTAGAGTTTCAAAAAGACAGAACGGGTGACTTTTTTTTCTTTTTCCCAATTACATTTTTATTAAAATATATATATATATATATATAGATAGATATATATATATATATAGGTAATATCAAACAGATTTTAATAAAAAATACAATAATCCTTACTCATACACACAGTAAAAAGAACTTTATCAACATTAAATCCAAACAACCCACACTTAATAAAATCACGTTTAAATCTGGTCATAACACATTACATTGCATTTGAATACATGGTTCTGTTGTCATTTCGCGCTATCACGCGGTGTGACGTCATAGAACCGCATTGCAACTTTGCGAACTGCGTTTGTTATTTTTGGTAACTATTGCCGTAGCCTAGCGGAGTTTTATGTCAACACGAAATAAAATTGTCACTGATGGTGGATGTTATTGTGTTACCGGCTTAATAAACTCTTTGAAGATGGCTCATGTGAGCCGAAATCTTAGAACCAAATTAATAAGAAATTATCCAAAATTTGGAGATTTTTTTGTCTTTATTTTCAACTGAAATTAAAGCCAAAACTCGACGTTTAGAACGGCTCATGATTAAACGTAAAAGGCAGCAAATAATTTTCTAAACATATACTGTGAAATATAAGAGACAATGAATGTCTATTATGTTTAATCATGAGCCGTTCTAAACGTCGTATTTTGGCTTTAATTTCAGGCGAAAATAAAAACAAAAATTTTCCCATTTAATATCTATCTATCTATATATATATATATATATATATATATATGGTGTATGGGTAGGTTTGAAGGCTATCGCAAAGCATTATTGAAATAAAAGAAACTAAAAACGGTTTTGGGTATTACCTATTTATTATTAATATTTCGAGATCAAAATCTCATCTTCAGAATGGTAGGAGAGTTTGTTTTCACGCCCGTTCGTGGACCGTGTCTTTCAACGTTTGCTTGTTTCCCTGATCGCTACAATCTCCATAAGTTTCAATACCTCGTCAGTAGTTATCTTCTTGATTCCCATCCTTCTCTTATCCATTCTTTGACGTGCACAGTTCCTTGTTTTTCCTCTCTGCCCACCAGTGGCAGCCCTGCCTTGTTTGGGATGAGATGATTATTAAAAAATTAACATTCATTCAAATTCAGTGTGAATTAACCTTTAAAGAAACTCAGTAACGATTTCTTGTTTGAGTCGAATTTTAATTTTTCTTAAATTAAAAAGTAGCATAATGAACAAAGGTGCATATCTTCTTCCATTTTGATATGAGCCTAAATAAACACATCAATTTCAACTTTTAAGAATTACAATAATATTCGTTGATATAACAGCGGGCATCTAAATCTAAACTTATTTATAAATGGAACTTTGTGTGTGTGTGTGTGTGTGTGTGTGTGTGTGTGTCTGTGTGTTACCTACAGATTCCGAAACGGCTGAGCTGAATTTTTGAAAATTTACACAGTTGTACTATAAGTGTCTGCGAGTGTTCTTAGCTAGGTTTTGTGTCAAGGCACCCCCCATAAATATCGATAATCGAAAAAATCGGGTTATAGAAGAAGTGGTCCAATTTTAATCAAATTTGATACAGTAATAGACAAAGACATAAGAAACGATATTCAGAAGTTTCAATTTTGCAGTTCTTACAATAGTGCAGAAAATCGATAATATATATATATATATATATATATATATATATATAAAAGGCAAGATGTTTGTGTGTGTGTGTCCTTTATACAAATCCACAATTTTTATCCGATTCTCACCAAACTTCACACAAATATTTTTTAGGCTGAGACTAATCTCCAAGACCATGGATTAGTTTTAACGCTTTCATTACACCCGAGCAACGCCAGGCTATACTGCTAGTATATATGTGATTGGTAAGTTGTCGCAATTATTTTATTAGGTGCGAGTGGTAAATTGGCGCAATTATTATATGAGGTGTGATTGGTAAATTGTCGCAATTATTATATTAGGTGCGACTGGTAAATTGTCGCAATTATTATATTAGTTGCGTTTGGTAAATTGTCGCAATTATTTTATTATTTCAAATATTTAGGCTGAGTCTAATCTCCAAGACCATGGATTAGCTTTAACGCTTTCATTACACCCGAGCAACGCTAGGCTATACTGCTAGTAAAACAATAAACTAATTTTCTTTAAAATTGCGTAATTTAAAACTAAACGGTCCTAACGCCATCTTTAAATAAGTAGAAACTGATTTTGACGATTATAGAAGATCACCGTTTCTTTATATTCACGTTATAAATAACAATTTCATATTTTTAAATATGTAATAACATATCTATACCTATGGTGACAGGAACATCTACATAGAGACACGTGTACGAATATATTGTTCGCTATTTCTAGTCCCAAAGTAATGTGTACTGTGAATATTTGATTTTGAATGACGTCGCCATAGGTGTCTTTGAATATTATTGCGTGGATATGAATTAGTCATGTTTGTCGAAAAATCTTTGGAGACAGGCGGAGATTGCTCAAGGCAGATCAACTGTTTCTGCTATGATCAGCGGCGTAAATTTACCAGACAATAATCATTGACAAATATGTCAGCGTAAAGAAATTATTCAATGGCAAGTGTTACTAAACATATTTACAACGAACAAACAATATTTGGATAGCCTTCGGGTGAGAGGTCAATAATCACGACATCTTATACATATATTTTGTGTACGAAAGTGAAGATCGACATATTTATAACATATGTCCTATTCTAACTGTTTCTCAAAAATGTCATAACGATACGAAAGGGGAATGCTAATCGATAGGTCATCGTTTGTGCGGCTTTTGACAGCATTTAACAGACATATTAACCTACTAGCAGTATAGCCCGGCGTTGCTCGGTTGTAATGAAAGCTTTAAAACTAATCCAGGGTCCTGGAACTCAGACCCTTTGATCGTTGGCACGAAAGACTAAAAAGCAATCGTTATTTCCAGTTAAAGCGAAACCGTAAACTGAAAGAAAAATGAATGGATGTAAGTCAAATTTTGATTTCCTACTATCGATATCAAATACGTTTTGGAAACAACGACTGCTTTTTAGTCTTTCGTGCCAACGTCCAAAGAGTCTGAACTCCAGGACCATGGATTAGTTTTAATGCTTTCATTACACCCGAGCAACGCAGGGCTATACTGCTAGTTAATGAATAAAAAAATCCACTATATCTATATAGGTATATATAGTGGATTTTGTTTAATAATATATATATATATATATATATATATATATATATATTTATTTATTTACTAATATATGATGCTAGAGAGGAAAATGTTTAAAACAGGACCACTTCTGCGATTTACATGTTACCCTTCAGCAATGAATTGAATTCTTCCGGTGACTGGCATGTGTATACACCGCTTATATATAACACGCTAAATTGTCTCTTCTCTCATTCCATGTGCCTATGGCTTAGGGAGTTGCAACTCCGACTGATATCGAATCGGTTGAATTTCGATCTCGGCCAGAAGCAAATGGATGTCTAGCTACACAGATGAGCTGTAATACAGCAAAACAGGCTTGTATGTGCATGACATATATATATATATATATATAAAATGATGCCAAGGTTCACACTCCACCCACCTCTATTGAACAAGTGTAGAGGCTCATCCCTTGTTCCCTGTTTAGGATGTGGTTTCCGGCTTTCTCTCTTATAATCTTTTCACTCTTACGTAGCCCCCTGCACATCAGTGGCGTTCCCGCCTTGCTCGTGGTAACATGATTAAAAAAAATATTAATTTAAATGGAGAGGATAATCCAAAAAGATCTATATAATATAAAATATTAAGTGATAGATATGTATAGAGAGCTCCATAAGGTTACCATAGCCGGGAGAGAGTGGGGATAAGTTCCCACTGTCTATAAAATGCTTTCATTGGAATGGGTCTTAAATAGCTTCTGTCATCTAAGTCCAGTTCCATGCTTTAGAAGGGAGGAAGGCAGAATAACGTTTAACCAGCTGTTTCGGGTAGATGGACCTCGATAATCCAGGATGAGAATCCATGTACGAAAAAAAAAACTCTGATATTAAACCTCCGCTGAATTTCGGTCTTACCAAACACAGAAAAGTGTACGGAAGAAAATTCAGACAGTTATTTTAGAGTGGGTCCTCAAAGGCGGTTGGCTCTCAACACGGGTAACTTTCCGATAACTACTGCGGCTAAGCCATCCTTAAATGTAATGCGCTGTGTTGCATTGAATCTTCTCCGAGAGTAGAGGGGGGATGGCACGTAGTCTGTGCAACGCAAGGCTTCCAAATAACGTCCTACAGGCCTGCATGGAAATGTCACTCTGCTTTCACTAACAAGGGACTGAATGTTGACTAAATAAGGTGTTGGAGAGCAACTCTTTATCTCGCAAGATAAGCGGAGGAGTCCCGCTATATATATGTAAGTTTTCCTTTTGCATTATATTTTAAAGATTTTTCCAAAAAATACGACATAAAAATCACTCGAAAAACGTCATACAATTCACACTGAATTTGGCAATCTTTAAAATGTTTATTTTTTTTTATATAATCGTGTGGCCCCAAGCAAGGCATTTTACTGCCACTGTTATGCAGGGGGTTACATAGCAGGAATGTTCTGAGAAAGAGTGACAAGTTACAGGGGGTGTTATGAACAGAGTATGAGAAGGAAGAGGATACTGATGAGAGTGGGGGTGGACGAAGAAAGCATAAGAGAGAGTGGATGTAAGTTAGTGCGACGGGATTTGACTATTGACTTTAAATTTGAATTCTTGAAGATTGTAGCTGTCGTGAAAACATGTATGCGGAAGGGAATTCCACGGGCAGTAAGTGCGAGAAAAGAAGCTGATGGAGTAAAATTTGAGTTTACAATTCATCGGTTTCACAGTAAAAGGGTGGGACCCAGTTGCTAAGCTTGTGGCTCGAGGAAATTCATATACAGGTGGTACCAGTGAGTTAAGTTCATCGGAGCAGAAACTGTGAATGTATTTGTAGAAGAGACACAGAGAAGCTATATTGCGTAATCGCTTTGACAATTTCAAGACCGACCGACACACACACACACACACACACACACACACACACGCACACATACGTATGTGTGTGGCTTGTGAAAGCGTGTGAATTCGTTTGATGTAATCATTGCTAAAAATTCTTGCAAATCTCTTAAATATATTCTAAAGTATACAAAAAAGGCATTAATTCTTGAGTGCTTCTTATTTTTTTCTTTCAGTACTTAGAATTCTCATATATATATATATATATATATATATATATAGAATTCACGTTTATTGAACAGATGAAGAGGCTCATCCCTTGTTTCCTGTTTAGGATGCAGTTTCCGGTTTTCTCTTTTCCAATCTTCTCACTCCTATGTAGCCCCCTGCACATCAGTGGCGTTACCGCCTTGCTCGGGGTGATATGATTAAAAAAAATATTCCGTTTGCGATCATGGCTCTCTACTATTTTCTGTCTCTTGTATCTATTAATAATTTTGTCTTTTGATTATATCTCCTAGACTTTGTTCCACCATGAATTCATTCATACACTCTAAGTATATTTTCCGTTGATCTTCTCTGTTTATCTTGCTTTCACTCTTTGCTGTGAGTATCAATTTTTCCAAGACAACTTTTCTCATTCTTTTCCACAGTCTCTTTCTTCGTTCATGATATTCTCAGTAACCTTCTTACCTCAAATGACTTCTTCAATTGTGAAGAAGTTAACCGATATCCACTATCCTATAAAAGAACTAGTATTACATAATAATTCAGTACACATTTCTTTGTCTAACGAATTTTCTTTCTGTTTATTAATGCTTTGCTTAGATTTTGGAAGACAGCTTTTGCTATCTCAAGGCGCCTTCAGATTTTCATGTGGCATTTTCCATCCTTTGATGAGACATATCCCAGATATTTAAATGTTTGTACTTCTTTAAATTTTGTTATCTCTAATTTCTAATTTGCATGTTAGGTTGTTGTTGTTCTTCTTCTTCTATGTGCCCTGTCCCTTCAGGACGCAGGCGATCATGGCTCTCCACGTCTCCCTATTCCTTGTGGCTCTTAGTATGTTTGCTCCTGTTGCTCCTGGCAACCCCCGTTCCGTCATCCACCTGATCAGTCCCTGCGAATATGTTATCCGCTACCTTCCTCTGTCTGTCTTTCCTTCTATCTGTCCAGTCAGTATCAGGTTCTCCAGGCTCTCCTTCCTCATTGCATGTCCCAGGAACTTCAGTTGTCTCTTCCTGTTTCGCTAATAATCGTGTATTCTGTTTATTTGGAAATGGTATTTAGTCCTTGATTTTCCGTTTTACTTCATTATCATCTACGGGGGTATTTCTGCGTCTGCTGCAATCAATGTGCCATCCGCATATCTTATGTTGTCAAGATTGATTCTTTCAGAATAAACTCACTGTATAGGTTGGATAAATCCGGTCAGAAGACGCATGCTTGTCTTACACCCTTTTCTCTTTCGGTATATTGACTGAAGTTATTTTGTATCTGTATGCAGGAAGTTTGCTCTCAGTATACGTTCTGGATGATTCTATCATTCTCAAATATTAGCTTGCATTTTTCAACAGCTTTTATGTAACGCCTTTTAAAATAACAAAGAATCGTAAAAGCTATCGTCTGAAAAAAAATTATTCATCTTTCTGTGTCACGGAAATTTTTGTTCGTTATCAATCGAGGAACAACTTCATTATAAATTTTTGTAAAACATTTCTTGTAAATTATCGCTGTGTGATAGGTTTTCACTTTTTATTTAGGTATCTCATAGAAGTCTAAATCATGGACATGTGAACGTTCTGTAATGGTTAGCAAGATTGTCTTACTAGATCACTTATGACTGAGAAAGTGAGTTCAATCCTCATTGGGCTCCACAAACTTTGGGCCTTGTACAACTTTTGAGTTACGCTTAAAAATCAACATATTATTTATAATTAGGATAACACCTGCAAAAAACTGAGGGTAACTGTTATTATCAAAAGCAACTAAAATGACTTTGACCTCCATAAAAGGACAGAGAACAGAGAAGAAAATATTAAAATACAATCATTAATGTATACAGTAATTTATTACCCTGGTGACAAAATGTACTACAAATTGTTCAAAGTAATTGCTTATATATATATATATAGAGAGAGAGAGGTATGTCTTCTAATATGAGACAAGGGTATCTGTCAGTTTTCTCCTTCTTACTTCTTTACATTCAAAATTGTTTAATTCCACCCCATTTTATTTTCCCGTGAAGAGATGATTTTTTTTTTTTTGGACTTTACCAGTACAAAATCTTTTAACACATTAGAATTTTTGTTCCGCCGTTACTGAAGAAGCGAGGATTTCCTCGAAGAAATGGTTATCCAACGAATTTAAATATCGAAGTTCTTGTTATTCATATATATATATATATATATAAAGTTAAATGGTTGCCTTTAATTATAAATTACTAGCAGTATAGCCCGGCGTTGCTCGAGTGTAATGAACGATTTAAAACTAATCAATGGTCTTGGAGCTCAGACTCTTTGGACGTTGGCACAAAAGACTAAAAAGCAATAGTTGTTTCCAGTTAAAGCAAAACCGTAGATGAAAGAAAAATGGATGGATGTAAGTCAAATTTTGATTTCCTAGTATCGATATCAAATAAGTTTCTTTCGTTGTAAACTGAATTTTGAAGGCTAAATAAGTCCTCTAAGTAAATGGTATCATGACTAACAACTACAATTATACGTATTTAGAGCCAATCCCAAAGCAAAAACTAAAATAAAAGGGCTGAAAAAATACAGACATACAGGCAGATAAACAGACACACACACAATTGCATTTATATATATATATATATATATATATATATATATATATATATATAATCAATTTTCTGCACTATTGTAAGAACTGCAACATTGAAACTTCTGTATATCGTTTCTTATGTCTTTGTCTATGAGTGTATCAAATTTGTTTAAAATCGGACGACTCCTTCTATAACCCGATTTTTCGATTATCGATTTTCGATATTTATCAAGGGTACCTCGACACAAAACCTAGCTAAGAACACTCGCAGACGCTTATAGTACAACTGTGTAAATAGTCAAGAAAATCGGTTCAGCCGTTTTGGAGTCTATAGGTAACTGAAACACACACACACACACACACACACACAGAGACAAAGTTCCAGTTATAAATAAGTTTAGATTTTTGCTATCTATAAAACCATGCAGGATAACCTTCATTTGCTACGCTTCATCATTAAACAAGCCGACAGTGAAACTACGCTGATCATTATAGATCAGTCTAAATCATTCCATAGCTTTGACCGTCTTCTTTCTGGAGGCTGCCCTTTCGTCCACTGGTTTCGCTACATTCTCACTTGGATCAGATTTCTGTAAGCGTCTTCGGTACGCTGGTAGTAGCGAAATTGGATACGACGGGAGCCTTTCGTGTTGTTCCGCGCTATTCGTCATGGTTTGTCCGCATTCGTCTTCGCTTTACGTTTTTGACTTGGTTTTTTTTTCTTAAGTCAAAGGTGAACTCTAATCCTATGTCGAATTTCCTTACCACATCGGCCAGTTACTTCGCCTTTTCTGATATTATTTCAATTCTTGTTTCGAGTCAGTTCGTGATTGACGAAGTTGGCAAAGAGATAGACGCTACAGGGCTGTGACAGGGGCCAATAGCATCCGTTGTAAATACGTTAGGTTGCTGTTAGACGCGTGGAGGGTACTTTCTCTTCCTCGGGTTTTTACCCTGGATAGACGGTCAAGATTCTCATCGTTTAGTTCTGTTCCGATCTCTTGCTGGAAATGAATTGATCAAAGGTGCTTTAGAAGATCGAGGGTGCAGTTTGTCTCTGACAGGGAAAGGCAGAATGTGTTTTGCTTGTCTTCTCAATCCTTTTACTGAGGTATGTCGAGATATCTTTTACAGTTCTCTCATGGATGTAGGACTTTTTTTTTTGAATGAGTTCTTTTGTAAATATTCTCGTGTCTGAATGAGTGTGTATTTGTGTGTGGTTAGTCAAATGATTGGATTTTAATTCATTCAAGTTCATCATTTAGTTAACTGATATTTCTGCCACATTTATGGGTTGTAGCGCTATTAGTGACACCATTTTCTTTAGTACCTTATATATATCGTATTATGCATATTGTAAATATTCAGTGTGTTTTTCATTTTTTAAATGTTTTCATTCTATTCCCACCCGTCACAGACAAGTTGTACATATAGAGATTAATTAGGACGTTATAGAAACATTGTATTGTGTTACTTGCAGTAAGTATATTAAATAAGAATGTGGTATTTTGGTGTAAGGATTATTGTGCATTTTATTTAGACAAACCATTTTTGCATTATCGTGCAGTGGATATCGACTCAGAACAAGAAATCTGGGAGCCGAGTACGATTTCCAGTCGAAGTCATTGCATTCACTTACGCACAAATACCCTTGGGAAAAATATTAATCCGACTGTTTCTTCCATTTATAGGTTAAATAACAGGACAGATTGGATTCTGTAGCCTTGTTCGGCAACCGGTCTACCGCAGAAAATAATGGCAACCTACTGCGCTAAAATGTTCTGCTTAGTGAGTCAGGTTTCTTTCGAAACATAATCGCCCAAGCGCGTATCACGTATAGCACTTAACTGACTCATGTTCAATATAAAACTGATGTTGGCAAAATATCAAGGTGCCTGTCGCTAAGATTGTCATTTCTTGTTTATAACCCTCGCAGACTGTCAGAGTCGCTAGATTTTCTTAAACATTTTATAACATCCTGAAATTTTGAATATAGATGTTATGTTCTTGCATGCATACTAAAACACATCTGTAATCTATTTCTCTCTCAAGTTCATTTTTTTAAAATTTCAAATGATTTGTGGCCTCTTCGGGGCCGGAAGGCTTCTATTTGAGGTTCTCACGTCATTTGCGGACAAAGCTGAGTGCTTTGCCCGCAGATTCTCATCCAACTCCACATATGACTCGTCCGGAGTACACCCACCCGACTTCCCTATTAGAACTGAGACCAAACTGCACGACGTATATATTACTCCGACAGTAGTATCCCGAGTAATTTCAAAACTCGACCCCCATAAGGCGTGTGGAGACGATGGAATCCCGGTGATAGTCCTTAGGAGGTGTGCTCCTGAACTTTCCCCTGTCCTCTCTAAACTCTTTAATTACTGCCTTTCTGCTTCCTGCTTTCCTGCATGCTGGAAATTCTCTTCAGTCGTTCCTGTATTTAAGAATTGTGGTGAACCCTCGGACCCATCTAACTATCGCCCTATCAGTCTTCTACCGATATTCGAGAAAGTATTCGAGGCTATAATCAATGCTGAAATAGTTCATCATCTCACTGCCCACAAACTCTTCTGTGACAGGCAATATGGCTTCCGCTTTGCCAAGTCCACGACCGACTTGCTAACAACCGTGACGGAGTACATGCTACAGGCCCTTGATGAGTCTGACGATGCTCGCGCGGTTGCTCTGGACATTTCCAAGGCTTTCGACAGGGTTTGGCACTCTGGTCTCCTATGCAAAATACGGGGTTACGGTATTACCGGTCGCCTGCTTGACCTAATCCAATCTTTTTTAAATAACCGCAAAATGAAGGTCGTTTTGAATGGGCGTGCCTCTTCATCCTACAGCACGAATACTGGTGTCCCACAGGGCTCTATCCTGGGCTCGACGCTCTTCCTTATTTTCATCAACGACCTCCTAGATGTGATAAAGTCCCAAGTAGGCATCTACGCAGATGACACTACAATATACTCCCGCACCAGTAAGAAACCTGTCGTGGCGGACAGACATAATCTCGCTGCTGACCTTGAACGGGATCTACACTCTGTGGTGATCTGGGGCAAGAAGTGGCTTGTCAACTTCAATTCGTCTAAGACCAAGCTGTTGTCTGTCAACCATTACAGGCAACCTCTCCTGCCTCCCATAAGCATGGACCAAGCGATTCTCCCGGAGAGCAATACTTAACCTGTCCTCAGACTTCAAATGGAACCACTATATTGACTCCATAGCAAAATCTACTGCTAAGAAGGTTGGGTCACGATGTCGATCTATCCTGCATATATACAAGTCAACCATCCGTCCGTGCATGGAGTACTGCTACCATTTATGGTCAGGCGACCCTGCCGTTCTCCTCAGTGTTCTTGACAGGCTCCAAAGGAGAGTTTGTAATGTGATAGGTACTGATCTAGCGGCTCGACTGCAGCCACTTCCCCACCGTCGAAATGTGGCCTCCCTTTGTCTGTTCTATAAATACTTTCATGGCTTCTGCTCGGACGAACTTAAGTCACTGATGCCTCCTCAACAGGTGTTTACTCGTGCAACCAGACTGGCAACTGGGTCCCACCCATTCACAGTCAGGTTAGCCAAATGCAGACGACAATTCTACTCCTGCAGCTTCTTCTCTCGCACTTTCCGCCTGTGAAACTCGCTCCCATATTCTTGCTTTCCTGATGGCTACAACCTCCAGAAATTTAAATGTAAAGTCAATACTTATCTACAAACCACTGGACTTTAGCTCTCTCCCCACCCCCGTATAACCTTCCCTTCTCTCCACCTATGTATCTGTCATCGCACCTGCTTTCTCAGCTTTCTATTGCTTCTTTCTAACCAGTTTGTACTCCTCACTCTTTTCTAATTAATCTTTTTACAGTTATGTAGCCTCCTGCATATCAGTGGCATTTCCGCCTTGCTCGGGGTGAAATGATTATTATATATATATATATATATATATAAAGAGAGAGCGTGGCGGTTTGATAGATGTCTGAACATACAAGTATGATAATAATTTTCCAGTTAATCTGAAGAATTATTTTTTTTCTTACAATAGATCTGCGGAGCTAAGGAGCCTTGCGGCCCCTAGGGAACTTGCGTCCTCCGCAATTGTGGCGTCTGCGGGAGTTCTAAGCACGGCCTTGCAGCTGAGTAAAATTTGTAATTTATCCAATCAATGTTTTTTTTTAATTAGACGAACAAAAACGAACACTTTCTCGGCGTTCATCTCATTAGGTTTCAAAAAAAAATCCATCCAAAATTCAGTAGACACTTTACTGTAATCAAACAAATTTCGCTAAATACCGAATGAAATAAACGCAGATTACGAAATATATATAATTTATTAATCATGATCTAAAACATCAGCTATGTATGTTTTCGTAAGATATCAAAGGAACAAACTGTTTATTTTCTTGGGCCGGTAACTGTCATTGACGTGAGAAGAGCTTTGAAATCCAGCTTAAAAAATCTTGAAGATCTGAGCTGAGTTGAGATCTCAGTTTCCGAATTTTGGTTACAGAGAAAACTCGAAGTTACTGCATTGACTAAAAACGCCTGACCATCGTACCGTCATCAAAACTCAAGTGGAGTTTGACTCAAATGTCAGACATTGACGATAATCATTCTCTGTCCATTTTGTTTTTCCGGTCTGATTGATTGCCGGCCATTGACTATCAGAATAATCGAGTAGCTAACCCCTACCCAACCGATTCATCGATGTTCGATAATATATTCTTATTATATTATTTCGTCGTCACAACAACAAAAAAGAGAAATCGATTACGCGTAGGCTTCTATTCACATGACCTTATCAAGCTTTATTTTTGCTGTACGATGTTTTAGCATTAACACATTGCATCAAAGTGTATCTTATGATATCAATCCACGTAGTTGAATGTATTGCATTATACTGACAATGAAGTACAAGGATTGGAACTTGATGGGAGAAAGGAAACATCAATGGATTTTTATAACTAAAATTACCAAAATCACAAGTAAATTCTATGCAGTGATTAATGGTAAATGTCCATTAGACAATTATCCAAAGTATACGTCAGTGCTCGGTTTCCTTTACCGCTCTGGTACGTACCTGACTTCGCATGCTATACACTGTCTTTACAAAAACTAGATAAGGCTTACATTGGAGTATAGTTGTGATACTTGGATTGAACTGTCCAGACATCACCTTCTAGTCGACAAAAGAGCTCAAATGAGCCTCCGTTTCCTTGTTTGAATTTTGTTTAACGACATATCAACACCTCTGTGGATTATTTCATGTCAAAAAGGTTGAGTTTTAAAGTATTTTTAATGTTCAGCTATAGTGAAAAGATCGATTTAACCAGATTTTGAGGATCCTTTTATATTTTAGATAAATGAAGATGTCTTCAAGTTTTATTCGAGAAAGTATTGCTAGTAATATTTTTTTAACACCAAAAATGTATTATGCAATATTTTTTCTTTCAGAAATATGTAACGGTAACAATTATTTTTCCTTCAAAAATATACATCTATCTAATCTAAATCTAAACTTATTTATAAATGTAACTTTGTGTGTGTACGTTGCTTATAGACTCCGAAACGGCTGAACCGATTTTCTTGAAAATTTCCGCAGTTGGACTATAAGCGTCTGCGAGTGTTCTTAGCTAGGTTTTGTGTTGAGGTACAAGCATCTTACTGTTCTGTCCCTTCTTGCATGTAAAATGCTTCAACAATCTACATTCCATAGTTCCGCTAGATCTAACCATCATGGACAGAACGCGCCATGCCATTGCCATTGGAGTAAACCACCCGCATTCCCTACGTACTCTACGTACTCAACTAGAATGGCTTCTAGCAGCGAACTACTGCTATGTGGAACCGAATTGTATCCCCGATCTCTTCAATATTAACCTGTTTAATGCTAGGGTTAACTGTTATTTTTCCTCTACTGTTAACCGCCTGTTAATGTAACCCTCTACATCGGGTCATGTACAGGGTGAATCTTACTGTCAACTGTTTTTTTTTTTAATCTCAAAAGCAAAAATGGTTATAATTTTTAAGTGGAAGCCTATTACTTGAATTTTACAGAAAGTTTATGATTCATTTGTAAGATTCTCTTCAAAGGAATTCCAGAAATGTCATATATATATATATATATATATATATATATATTTGTTTATAGGTGTGTATATAAATGTATGTATATATATATATATATATATATATATATAAGTGTGTAAATATGTGTATACGTATGTATGTTCGTATATGTGTTGTGTGTATATATACATATGTGGGTATGAATATATTTATATTTTCTGTGTGTGTGTATATATATATATATGTGTGTGTGTTTATGCACATATGTGTATATATATATTTTTATATGCATATGTTTGTATATATATGTATGTATATTTTTATATATGTATGTATGTGTATATATATGTATGTGTATATTTTTATATGTATGTATGTATATATACGTATGTGTATATTTATATGTATGTATGTGTATATATACGTGTATGTGTATATTTTTATATGTATATATGTATGTATGTGTATATATACGTGTATGTGTATATTTTTATATGTATATATGTATGTGTATATACGTGTATGTGTATATTTTTATATGTATGTATGTATGTATGTGTATATATACGTGTATGTGTATATTTTTATATGTGTATGTATGTGTATATGTGTATATTTTTATATGTGTATGTATGTATATGTGTATATTTTTATATGTGTATGTATGTGTATATATGCGTGTATGTGTATATATTTTTATATGTGTATGTATGTGTATATATGCGTGTATGTGTATATTTTTATATGTGTATGTATGTGTATATATGTGTGTATGTGTATATTTTTATATGTGTATGCATGTGTATATATGCGTGTATGTGTATATTTTTATATGTGTATGTATGTATATGTATGTATGTGTATATTTTTATATGTGTATGTATGTGTATATATGCGTGTATGTGTGTATTTATATGTGTATGTATGTGTATATATGCGTGTATGTGTATATTTTTATATGTGTATGTATGTGTATATATGCGTGTATGTGTATATTTCTATATGTGTATGTATGTGTATATATGCGTGTATGTGTATATTTTTATATGTGTATGCATGTGTATATATGCGTGTATGTGTATATTTTTATATGTGTATGTATGTATATATGCGTGTATGTGTATACTTTTATATGTATGTATGTGTATATATGCGTGTATGTGTATATTTTTATATGTGTATGCATGTATATATATATATGGATATATTTTTGTGTGTACATACAGTAAAGGATATAAGATAAGGAACGGAAAAAGCGAAGACATAAATATGTGTTTTACTTCAAAAGTAATGCATGATTAGCAATGAATATTTTACCGAATAAAATTAGGGTGTAATGAATAAATATTATACAAAGTTACAAAAGTTCACATAATATCTTTTTTAAAATAAAGATTAAATGGAACAAAGGAAATAGGCTACTGGACAAAAGTTAAGGAACGATCTTGTTAATACTTGATTGTGAACAAAATATCAACAAAATTTAATATTTGGTAAACATCCCCTTATTTTCAATGACTTTTCTGCATCGTCGACCACACGATTTAATTAATTTATTGCAAAAGTCAGCAGTAATTCCGTCCCATTCGTCTTTCAATAACTCTCATAGGTAATCATGGTTTTCCGGGTTTCTTTTCTGAACCATTTCTCCAATTATCTTATAAACATTTTCTATTGGATTCAGGTCGGGGCCCTGGGCTGACCATTTCATTAGGGCCATTCCTTTTTACTTCTGCGCCAAGTGGCAAGATGCATTGTCCTGCATGTAAATAAGAGATTCCTAAAGATTATGGTGTATTCTGGGTACCACATCTTGCTGAAGAAGCCTTTTGTAAATCTCAGCATTGATATTGCCATGATATTTTTTCGGTTTCTCTGAAAAAAACATAGTACATCATATAAACGTTTCTTCTGCATATGAAATCATTATACACACCATCACATTGAGAAAACAGTATTTCACCTGTTTTGCGGCGTACCTAAGTTTTGCTCTCAGAACCTAATATATTAAACTTGGACTCGTGACTGAAATGAACTGTATCCCATTGTGCGTCAATCCAAACAACTTGTTTTCTCGCATACACCAGGCGTGCCCTTTGGTTTCACTTTGAAATGAGAGCCTTCGAAGCTGGAATACAGGCATGCAATCCTGCATTTTTTTAACCCTCGAGCAACTGTTTTCTTTGAGATCTTATTATCTATCCTGTCTCTTCATTAATGTAGTAATGTAGCAGTTACAAAACGGTTTTTTGTAGATATTCTAACAATTCTTCAATCTTCTCTTTACGATGTTTTTGGAGGTCTGCCGTTTTTTGGTTTTGCATCTAACGTATTATCGGTTTTATACCTGCTAATTACACAATGAACGACACTTTTAGACCTATGAACAATATCAGAAATTTCTGAAATTGACTTCTTTTCTTGATAGCGTTAATGAGTTTTTTTTCTTCAAACGTGAGCGTTTTGCGTGTAGAATTTGCCATATGACTTAAAATAAATCCCTAATGATAAACTTTTACTTATTGTTGTAAAGCTCCATGGAGTTTTTTAACAATGTAAATTAAAAGTTTATCCAAATTATAAACAGCGTTTCTTAACTTTTGTCCAGTAGCTTATATTCTTTGCTCCATTTAATCTTTATTTAAAAAAAAACTATTATGCAAATTATTGTAACTTTGTATAATATTTATGAATTACACCCTAATGTTTATTCGGTAAAAATGTCATTGCTAATCATGCATTACTTTTAAGTAATACACATATGTATGTTTTTGTTGTTCCTGTTCCTTATATTATGAACGCTGCTATATATGTGGGCGGATAGATATGTGTGAATGTATATGTGTGTATCAACATGTGTGTATATGTGTTTGGGTGCTTATATATATATATATATATATATATAAGTAACAACTGTTTAACGGAAATTTAAATTTAGTGTTTAGTGGATTACATGTAAATTTAAAATATTTAAATTCATGACGACTTTTGCTAATGAAATATTTAAATTTAAAAGCAAATTTTGCTTAGGTTATTTTAATATTTAAACATTTTTAACTAAGTAGAAATTGCATCTATTGCTAAATTACTAAGCACTCGGACCGAACCTATTAGTCTTCAATTCATTATTTGTTGAGTCCCTCCTTTTTCGTTTCCAAAATTCTTTGAGAAACGGAAATCTGGAATTTATATTGAAGTTGCAAAATGAGTGTTTGTTGAAATAGTAGTGTTGTTTAAATTTTCTTACCGAACATTTAATGACAGCTTGATAATTATTTTTATTGTTCTTGTTAAATAGTTAATTGTTTTTTCTTTTCTTCTTATTCTAATTATTATATAATTACTTATATATTAACCTTTCTTTTCTTAATCTATATTTCTTCTAGTTCAAACGTTTGATAGGATTGTCGTCATAGTTTTCAATTTAATTTCCTGGTAAACAATTTTAAATCTAATTCCCCTAAACGAATTGTTTTATTTCCTCTTATTTATCCTGCACTACAGTATATTTTTTCTTTCTTCCTTTATTCTTCGCTACTCTTACTTCTGTTTTTTACGCATACATAGGTAGTGAACAAAAATTCTACATTTAAAAATTCAGATCTGTCTCGTTAGAAATAAACGATATTTATCGAATTTACAAACTTTGCTTAACAAACACAAGTCTCGCGAAACTTGACACCTCGATACGAAATGTTTGTCGTCCAATGGAAAAGCCAGAATCAAATCCAGGAGTGAATTCCCAAACAAAATAAAAGACGGAGTGTAATCGACTCTCGTCAGAGAGTAAAGATGAGCAGTTAACACGTACTATTGAGATTGTAATTATTATTGTCTCTATCTTTCTTTCACATCTCACCTCCGTCCTTATTCACCATTCACCCTGAGCGATAGCTTCAAAGAAACTTCTATCCATTGACAACACTCATACATACAGACATACGTTCCTGCCTACGTACACGTAAACTCATTCCAACTAGCTTCTATTATGAACTCTCTTGATACCCATAATCACTTAATACTATTTTTCTTGGAACTTTTAACTTTTACCAATTCGTGTAATTCATTTTTATCAAATTTCTATTCAAACATGCAAAAGGTATATTTTTATTCTTCCACATCTCCACAAATCTAAACATTACAATCTACAACCTTCTGATAATTCTGCATAAAACTTGTAATTTGTAGGGAGTCCTGTTATGTATGACACAAGGCCGATTTAATAAGCATTAACCATCTCCCTATAGCTTCACACAGACGTACACGACAGACACAGCTTTTCACAGTGGGTTATTCAAAGGATGAAAACTAACCCAATGACTTAGTGCGTTCAATCTACTAATCAAAGATCGTAGCGTGAAGCCCTAATCAGTCACCGAATTACATAAAATCAAGCCCTATCTAAAATGATCTATTGACTAGCCAGATCAAAGAATATATATATATATATATATATATATATATATATAAACCACAGTTTGTTTAACTGAGCAGGTTCAAGCCGACTTCGAATTTTCGTGGGGTAACCGTTTTGACGTTATCCCTCTTCAAGACGAGTTTGGTGTTATGTTCCGATTTTGCCTTGATTGCATA
The DNA here is from genome assembly GCA_037127315.1 of Ascarosepion bandense. Taxonomy (NCBI): domain Eukaryota; kingdom Metazoa; phylum Mollusca; class Cephalopoda; order Sepiida; family Sepiidae; genus Ascarosepion; species Ascarosepion bandense. The sequence continues at coordinate 472,703 of JBBBDQ010002023.1, forward strand.
GAACTTTGTGTGATTTTTCAGGGAATGTTTTTATTTGTTACTGGTTGTTTTTTTTTTTTGCTTTTTCTTTTTGTTTCTTTTTCCTTTTTGTTTCTTTTTCCTTTTTATTTTTTGTGTAAATATTTAATTTTTTATTTCAGTAAAATTAAAAAGTGTATTAAACACCTGCAAAAATATTTTGTTTTAATTCACGTTTCGGCAAACAAAGCTTGCAACTTAATCATGTTATGTGTTTTGTCATATTTTTTTCTTCTCGGCAGGTAAATGTTTTCTTTTCTGGACTTAATCGTTGAAGAAATCTTTGTTAATTTCTAGCAATTCCGTCTGCTCAATAAACAATTTCCAAGGAATTAATTTTTAAATACTTTTTTTTTTGTTCTTCACAAGTAACATGGGTAATTATCTTTGTATGTCTCCGTTAAATGACGACCAATCACCACCAATGACATATATCTGATTCCCGTCGCACACACATTCAATAGTTTTGTCTTCGTATCGTTAATTTAGACGAGTGTTGCTATGATCTATATTAATTGCGAAAATCTTCCTCAATTTCTCTCTCTCTCACTCACTAACTCCGGACGGTTAACAATAATTTTTTTCGGTTTCTCTTTGAAAAAAACATATATATATATATATATATATATATATATATATATATATTCGAAGAAACCCAAAACATAAAACCACGAATTTTTTAGGCTCGAAACACGTGTATCGCACATCATGAATAATTAATACTTCATAACTTGTATAAATACCAAAACAATAAACATACATTTTAAAGAAAACTTTCACAGCTTCTCACACTTTTTATTCTATACTAATTACTCTCGTTGGAACAACCCTATTCCTTTATTCAAGATATATATATATATATATATATATATATATATATATATATAGCATTGTGTTATGGTAATGTTTAGCGTCATGATTGTTGTTTTTTCCGTAGTTTTACTGATAAAAGATATTTTGGCAAGCAGTTGTTTCCTCTTTATGAGTTCGATATTGAGGTTGAGACAGAGGATTTAGAGAATCAATGGTTTGTAAATTAGCTGACCAGGTTCATGCCGACTTCAAAGTTTTGAGAGTACACCCTTATGATATCGTCACTTGTCAAGTCTAAATTTTTATTTGATCTGTTGTTTGTATCCAGGTTTTTTCCTATTTATTTGAAGTTTAGTGTAATTTGTTAATTTGTTGTGGGAGCGGTCTCCTTTGCAGTTGGTTTGTTTTCTCTTCCTAGAGCAGGTCATTGATTGTTGCTGTTTTTTAATGTACGCGTGAATTGGTGTCCGCTGAGATTTGTTACTTACATTTAATTGTGAGAGTGGTATTATTTGTGGTTTAATGATTTTTTTTTTTTTTTTTTTTTTTTTTGTGAAGGTTTAATATTTATCCCTTTTGTACTCTATGACTGGGTATCCGGATATTTGCTTTATGTTGAATAGGTGTCCGCTTGATTACTTTTTAGTTGGTTTGTTTTTTGACTTGACCTCTACTTATCGTTTTGACCTTTTGCGTTGATTTGAAATTCTTACCATGCTGGTCTATGTGATCGCTTAAAAGATTTCTTTTTAGGTCATGCTTGAGAGATTGTGTTCGTGTGTGTATTGTTTTTTTGTGGGCTTTTTGGTTTGGTGGTATTTATTTATATATATTTCTACTTGTATATATGATAGTTTTGTATTTTATTTATTTGGTTTTCTTATTTGTGTAGAAAAGTAGATCTTTGTTTACATGTCTTCATTTTCCAATTGTTTTTTTCTTTCGTTTAATATTTTAATTTTACTTTTAAATCTGGTTATTGCATTTTTCACCTCTGGACATACTTTGAAGATTTTGCTTTTGCTCTTGTTTGGAGTTGCTTTTTTTGTTATTACTCATTAATCGTATGTGGTCTTTTTGGTTCTATATGTATTTTGATAGCGTTGTGTTGTTTTTGTATTCATCTGTGTTGAGCAATATATATATATATATATATATATATATGGTCCTGATCATGACTATTCACACATAGTTCGTTCATAATTCAACATGTCCAATTTTTTAAATCATCATAATACAATATTTTATACCAAATGTTTATTTTTATGGGCAATATTGTATATAAATCATTTTAACATCACCAAAGAATGAAAAAAAATTTTAAAATTTTAAACAGTTAAATTTACATTTGAGAAAAGGAATCGTCATCATTATACACTGATTTACTCCGATTTTATTATTGCTAGTATTTCCACACGTCAAGATTTCGCCCGTTATATTATCTAAACTTCCTCAGTCGTGTGTTGCAGTTTCTACCCTTCAACCAATATGCCATTAAAATGCCATTAAAATATTTTATTTTACTTAATTTTATTTTACTTAATGCCATTAAAATTTTATTTTAAAATGCCATTAAAATTTTATTTTACTTAATTTTATTTTACTTAATGCCATTTAAATGTCTCCGTGGTTCTAATCGTTCCTTTTATGTTTATCCATGCTAAACGAAATCTCGCCTCATTTTCCACTCTGATAATGCTGCTCTCTTTTACAATATATACACTACCGGCCATAATAATTAGGGGATCCCAGTTTTTTAAAAGAAATTATGTATTTCATACTATTTTTAGTATTTATTTTCAAATGAAAATAGAATGGTTCTTTTAATATTACATTGCAAAATTTTACAAGGCAAAGAATCAAAGATGAACTCGTCCGAATCATCCTAAATTGTTTTCATTCTTTCATTGATGAAACTGCAATATAGGTAATTATTAAATATTTCTAAATTCCTTTGATGCACCTGTTATTGTGCAGTATTAACAAATGAACCATTCTATTTTCATTAACAATTATTCACCTGACAATAAATACTTAAAAATAGTATGAAATACATTATTTTTTAAACACTGGTGTGGCCTAATAATTATAGCCGGTAGTCTAAATATATATATATATATATATATATATGTGTTTATGTGTGTGTAGTGTCATTGAAGATGACAATTTGCCACTTAATCTTGTCATCAATTTATTTTTTTTTTGTGTTCGTATGTGTTTTCTCATTTTGTATTAATATATTCAATATTATTAATGAATTCACATGCTCTTTAAGGAACTGCTTCGCTAATCAAACTAAATTAAAGAATAATTATAGATACCACTACCTTCCGCTCAAAACTGGCGTTAGAGCTTTCTAACAACAGTTTAATTAGGACACACTTAAAGACGCAGGGAAATTTACCAAACTTTATCTGCAAAATACTTGTAGAAAATACAAGTGTAATAGCCTCACTCACATGCAGAACTTCACATCTACCCACCTAGCCAAACCAGACAATTCCGTAGTCAATGTTCAAACCGATACCTCACAAAAGGCATTCCTTTATTTACCCTTCCATTGAACAGAGAGGGGCAGCTTTCGGATCTATATGACAGAATCTCTTATCATTCTTCAAACAAGCTGCCACCAAAATTCAGAATGGATACTTTCTGGAAGGGAGAGTTTTATACCTCCCAAAAACTTTCAGCAAGAACAAAACGGCCATTCTTGGCTCTTTCCTGAATATGCGGCAGTCAGAACTAACTGGAACCACTACTTCAATATCTATTGCAAGGAAGAGTGTAGCTTGAATCTCACTGCTTTCAGAAACGCCTGCATTTGCTGCAAGTTCCGGAAAACTAAAAACGCTGTTTAGGCCAAGGTTGAAAATAAACAAATAAGATCAAGTGAATTCTGGAAGATCGCAAACCAAATTATGAACAGAAGAAAAGCGGCTATTATAAATTATCCCGAGGTCATATATTCCTTGACAGGCATTTAAACATGAAAATTTACAAGAACTATCACAATCCTTGACCCTAAGGAAAGCCAATGCCAAAGTTAAAATTTCAGTAATTGTTCTTAGGAATATCAATCCGATCCTGTTAAAGAAATCTTTCCCAAGCTTATGGAATGTCAAGCGTATAATCTGTGTTCAAGAACGTGGGAGTGTAATTTTCCTCCTCCCAATACAGATCTATCAGTTTCTTCAGTATCATAAGTAATCTTTTTGGGGCTAAAATTAACAAGAAATACGTCGAGTAACTAACCTCTTCAGCGACTATCAATGCTGGTTTACATCAAACCTTATATATTGACTTATTTTATACTTCACCAATAGAAGGGTTAACCAATCAGAAGGCTCAAAATATTCAATGCGACGTGTACAAAAGGCGCCAATATTTTCCCGAGTATTGGCGATCTAATCCGATTCAGTAGATTGTCTGACTCGTGAATGTTAATCTTTAACGTTATTTCATGAACAGATTCCGTACTGCGCTGTATTCTATATTCATAAACTTTGGTGGAAATGGTCAGCACTAACTACAATTACTCGCAGAATTAATGAAGTACTTGACTACAAAAATACTTGATTCACATACATTATCTCCCCAAGAGTATGAATAGATCATGTGTAAATATCTATGCCGATGATACGACGATATATGGGTGCATTTCTTAAACTGATGATCGGTGATTGGCAGCCGAATGCTAATCCGATCTAGCAATAATGCTTTGAAAACCGAACTAGTTATATTGCATCATCGTCGATCAAAACTCGAACTACGGCTAGTAAAGTTGAACGGATGTGTCATCGACGAGGCTCCGTGCCTCGAGAAACTATTGGCCTTTAGCTCACATCGGAGCTCATGTGGAACATTACACCCCAAGCAAGGCAGTTTTACTGCCACTGGCGCGCAGGTGTTACATAGGAGGAAAGTGATGAGAAAGAGTGGTAGGTTATAGTGGGTGTGAGAAAGAGGTTAATAGAAGAATATAGAAGTGGAGTGGATGTGGAAAAGAGTTTGAGAGAAAGAATGCGAGTTAGTGAAATTGGAGATGAGTTCTGACCTTACATTTAAATTCTTGGAGATTGTAGCTGTCGGGAAAGCAAGTATACGGAAGAGAATTCCACAAGCGGGAAGTGCGAGAAAAAAAGCTGGTGGAGTAGAAGTTGTGTTGACATTTTATTAATTTTACTGTAAAAGGGTGGGACCTAGTTGATAGTCTGTAGCTCGTGTAAATTCATACATAGGAGCACCAGTGAGCTAAGTTCATTGGAGCAAATGCCGTGGAAATATGTGTAGAAGAGGCACAAGGAAGCACCCCCCTAATATACAGAAAAAATAAATGGTCGACTTGCTGTACAACTGTAGTAAGTACTTGACTTCTCATGCTATCCTCTATCTTTATTAGAGCCACATCAGTGAGAAGAGGTCCTGGGTATGACGGTAAACTGCATCCGGCAGCAAGGCCTCTAATTGGGAGGTTGTGAGAAGTATGGAACCATCTCTTAATTGCTGTTGTTCCCAGGTCCATCCTGACCCGGAGTGATAGCACTTGTTAGGGTCCCAGCTATGGGTAAATCGTTGATCACCAAATGGGTGTCAAAATGCTATGAAAGTATTTAAAACAAAACTTTTGTAACTGAAAAATGTTACCAACAAAACATTATTGAATGAAAGATCTTCCCAACCAAACATTATTGAATGAAAGATCTTCCCAACCAAACATTACTGAATGAAAGATCTTCCCAACCAAACATTATTGAATGAAAGATCTTCCCAAAACAAAATTTAATTGAAATAAAAATGGGTACAAACAATCTATTATGGGCAACTACTTTAAGACAATTGAACCATATTAAGAAAAAATGTGTCCCAATATTCAAAGACTGACTCTTAAATGGCCAAATGATTGATGCGCCGTTAAACTTAAACCAAACCAAATCGTCAAAAAGTTATTTAGACAGGACCTACTTCGTCCTCAATTTTCAAATGTTGGTTCTTCAATATGTGAGTGAATGTTGGACAATATCTTTGAAGATGAAAGAAAAACTTGTAGCAGCTGAAATGTGGTTTTACATAAAGATGCTACGGATATTATGGACCGAGCATGTGAGCAATGACAAGGTTTTGGAAAGGATGGAAACGACAGAGAAATTAATACTGAGCATCAGGAAGAGACAATTAAAGTTCCTGGGACATACAATAAGGAAGGAGGGATTGGAGAACCTGTTACTAACAGGCCAGATAGAGGGGAAAAAGACAGGGGAAAGCAGCATATAACATATTTGAAGGACCTGATCAGGTGGATGACGGAACGAGGGTTGCATGGTGCAACAAGAGAAAGCGTGCTAAGAGCCACCAGGAACAGCGAGATGTGGAAAGCCATGATCGCCTACGTCCTGAAATGACATGGCACATAACAGAAGAAGAAGAAGAAAGTTCAAAAAGCATCTCCGGCGAATAACCAATTATTTTCCCATGTCTCACCCACAAGCGGGATGTGGGAAGTCTTTTCTTTATTGCTACTTCCATGGAAAGTTCTCAGACGAACTACATTCCTTGTTTCCAACAGTTCTAACCATCGTGACTAGGACCCGCCAGTCAACTTGCATTGTAGCAAGCCACCCACATTCGTTCCGTATTCCGTCGGTGAGAAGCAAGTTCCACTCAAACTGTTTCTTCCAGCGAACTACTGCGCAGTGGAATTCCCTCTTAATATAAACACTACAATATTAACCTGTTCATGTCGTTTAGGTTTAACTGTTATATTGCCCTTTTATCATTATACAATCCATCTTAATGTAATCATTTACTCTGATTCGTCCCTGAGCCATTTACACAATGAAGCTCACTGCAAAAAAGAAAAGAAAAAAGACGCAGTAATAATACAAGTACTAATAATAAAAATGAAAAACCAAAATTATATAAAATCAGTTATGAACACGGACACAATGTACTGACCATATTTTGAAAAAAACGCACACATTCCCAACGACATATATAAAAATCTACATTCGGTATAAATGTTTTAGAGAGTCATTGATAATGGCTAAAAGAATAGCCGACAGCCATTTATGGAATATTTAGATAGTTTTGACACACTTTATTCCTGAAAAGAACTCACTTAGACAAACAAAAGAAAGGTGAATAAAAAGCTTACTTGCAGTAACATATCAGTCATCTTTAATGAAACTTGTATGAAAGAGGGATTGCTTCCGAAACAGACAATTACATATAATAATTTAATTTTAACAAAATCTAAATTAGTCTTCTTTGTGTCAAGTCCCTTAAGGACGTAGGTGATCATGACTTTCCACGTCTCCCTATCCCTGGTGGCTCTTAGCACGCTTTCTCCTGTTAAACCACCCATACTTCGCTCTGCCATCCACCTGCTCAAGCCCTTCAAATATATTATCCGCTGCTTTCTCCTATCTTTTTTTCTTTCTACCTGACCTGGGAGCATTAGATTCTCCAAGCTGTCCTTCCTCATTACATATCCTAAGAACTTCAGTTGTCTCTTCCTGTTGCTCTGTATTAATTTCTTTTTCGTTTCCATCCTTTCTAAAACCTCATCGTTGCTCACATGCTCGATCCATGATATTCACAACATCCTTCTGTAGAATCACATTTCAGTCGCTTCAAGTTTTTCCTTCATATCTGATGTTATTGTCCAGCCTTTACTGCCATATTGAAGGACAAACATCATACAGCAATCTAGTACTCTCTTCTTTCTTTCTAGCGAAAGTTTCCTGTCTCTTAATACTCTGCTCAGCTTCTGGAATGCTTTATTGGTTATTCCAACTCGCCTTCGGGTATCAGAGACGCACATTCCGTATTCCGTTAGAATACTTCCTATGTACTTGCTTGATTCTAGTATCTCCAACTCGTAATCGGCATTTTGGGCTCCTCTGATTGCTGATGACTATACATTCGGTTTTCCTGCATTTTATTTGCTGTCCCTTCTTTTCTTCATGTATCTTTTTTAGGAGACCTTGTAGTCTTCTTTCCGTTTCAGCTATCAATACTGTATCATCTGCATATCTTATGTTGTTGAAATTGTGACCGCCAATGACGAATCCTAGCATAACCTCTAGGGTCCTCAGAATAGTCTCGATGTACAAATTGAATAGATCTGGTTAAAAGTCACATCCTTGTCTTACGCTCCTTTCTTATTTAAATATCTGTTGAATTCGTTTCCTGTTCGGTTGCAGATGGTTTGCTGCCAGTAAACGTTCTTTATTACTCCGATGTCTTTACCAAATATGTTGAGGTTGCTGAGCATTTCTAACAATTCTTTGCGGTGTACTTTATTGAACGCCTTGGTATAGTCTAAAAAGCACAGGTAAACTTTCTTCTTTCATTTGTATCTTCATTTCTGATTGCATCCTGAGCATAAATATCGCGACCTTGCCAAAACCACACTCTTCTTGTCCAATTTCCAGTCTGAGTCTGCTACATTACACAAAAAAACCTTTGTTGTCGTCAGCCATTCGAATGCTTGATGTTTACTTCAGTTCTATTGTTAGAGAAAAAGTTGTAGCTAATTTCAAATCAATTTTTTAAAATATTTTTATGTATTTATTTTCAGGCTTACGTATTTCTCATCATTTCATTATTAAATAATAACTGATATATATATATATATATATATATGTGCGTGTGTGCGTGTGTGTGTGCGTGCGCACGTGTATGCATATTTACTTTACCTTACCACTGAGATGTGATATAACACAAGGTTGAGCGCGTACACTTGGTCTAAGGCTCAAAATTGCCCAGCTCCAAAATAATTGGTTGCGCTGGCCTCGGTGGCAACGAAACAATTGACCTCTTTAGTGCAATGGTGTGGTGCAGCCCCAGGTATCTGTTCCCCAGGAACGGACAGCTGTTAGTCCTTTAATTTTCTCAACTGCAAATCTGTCCTCGAAAAGACACATATGAGCCGCATTCTGCCTGAAGACAGAGACGTTACTGAGAGATTATGATCCCTACTCGGTAGGTGTCAGGTAATTACGAGTTTATGAGAGAAGTTGTATAAATACAATAGATAATTTCAGTCTGTTTAGTTTACACCTATATCAGTTAGAATATCCGATTCCTGTACGATCACCGACAATAATCAACGTCGAGCCTGGTCAGTTCATAGATGGGTGACCACTTCGAAATACCAAGGTTACTCTAATCATAAATGTGCGGGTGGTGAAATTGATAACAGCTTCGAATTGGAAATAAGAGAACCGATTTCCATTTCAAGTCGGTTTTGTCATATTCAGCTACGCAGAAATACTTTTGCAAATGCTATGAAACCACCCCTTCATCCATAATACATTAGTATGTCATGTCTCACTAAAGCCATTATTTAGTAGGGCATGTACCACTGAGGCCATTAATTAGTAGGACATGTACCACTGAGGCCATTAATTAGTAGGGCTTGTACCACTGAGGCCATTAATTAGTAGGGCATGTACCACTGAGGCCATTAATTAGTAGGGCATGTACCACTGAGGCCATTAATTAGTAGGGCATGTACCACTGAGGCCATTAATTAGTAGGGCATGTACCACTGAGGCCATTAATTAGTAGGGCATGTACCACTGAGGCCATTAATTAGTAGGGCATGTACCACTGAGGCCATTAATTAGTAGGGCATGTACCACTGAGGCCATTAATTAGTAGGGCATGTACCACTGAGGCCATTAATTAGTAGGGCATGTATCACTAAATCCATTATTGTCTAAAAAAAAAACTGTCGCACACTAAAAGTATTTTCTGTCTATAAAAACTAACTGCTAAAGTTTGATAAACCGTGAAATAAAACAAATAAATAAATACCCCTTTTTTAAGTTTTGCTTATTTCGCATTTACGAATTACTTGTTTCACATTCAGATCAAAATTTTAGAAAAACTAGCCAAAGTTATTTATTTTGGATCGTCTCTGTCATTAATATTGTCAATATATAGACCCTAACGAACCGCGTCACAATTGTATACAGTTTCTCATATTTAATCTCAGAACGCAGTTGATCACATCTCTTTGCAATGTTTTGTTTTTTATAATCTACGTGCAGAAAAATCTCAACAACGAAGTGACTGAATGCAACAGAACTATGTTGCTACAGAAAGATACTAGGATGAAGTTTTAGAGTAAATAGAAACAATACTTATCATCAGGAAGAAATAGTTGAAATATATGATAATGAGGAAAGAGGGCTTGGAAAATGTGTCCTTCACAAGTCATATTGAAAAGAAAAACAGTAAAACAATGCATAACTTACCAAGTGAACTTGAGTAAATGGATGGCGAAACAAGGTTTAGGAAAGATAACAAAAAATTATTAATAGCTCAAAAAAATTGGAAATTTTGGAGAGCCATTATCATATTATCTTCCTAAAGAAATACGGCACATGAAATAATTATTCTTTATCCTCTAGCTTTGTCCTGATTCTGCTATCCGTTCTGGCAAACACGTTGAGTATTCTATTCGTTACTTCACTTGCTTACTGTATATTTTGTAAGTTAAATTCAGCAAGCATCCTTTCTTCACTATATGCACTAGGATTATAACTATCTGTTTCTAATTCTTTTTATTTCTCTTTTCATTAAAACGTCATCGTTTCCTACATGCTCTGCCAATGGTGTAATCTGCATTCACCGGTAATACTACTACTCTGTCGTTTTTAAATCTATTCTTTGAGGAGATTATCAAGAATTCAGTTATATCGAAGACTAAATATTACGTCAAGAAGTCATAAATTATCCGCACTTTCGCCATAACACATATTTGAGTGTAGATAACTTTTGACTTTACTTCATACATAGAAGTCTTCTATTTTTATTTTTATTTCGATTTATTTTTAAAGACAATTTATGTCTTAACACTTTGCCTTTTTTCTGGAAGGTCAATCAGTTAATTGTCGTACGTGATACGCGCACGAACCTGTCTCGACTAGCAGAAGATTTTTTCGCAGTACTTTCTGCAGTAGACTGGTTGCCAAACAATTTTATAGAACCAAATGTATCTTGCTGTTCAGTGCTAGCTGGAGGAAGAAGCGATGGATTCATACCGTTTCCAAGGGTATTTGTAATGTAATGAATTTAACTAAAATTCGAACTCGGCTCTCCAATTTCTCGTTCCGAACCAATATTCACTCTGCACCTCAACGCTCCTCTTCTGGAAGATTAATTTCGCAATTCCAATGCCTTTTGTCTACTTATGTGTCACATTTTCTCTCGGCTCTAACTGCTGGTCCTGGACATGACGGAAAACTTCATCTGGCACCAAGGTCTCTGCTTAAAAGGTTGTGAGGAGTATGGAGCCACCTATATATTGTTGTTGTTCACAAGCCCGCCCTGATCCGAAGTCGTATTACCTGTTAGGGTCCCAGCTATCAACAAATAGTTAACTCTCAAACTGGTATCAAAACACTATGAAAGTATAAAAATACAGTTTTACAGAAATGTATACATAAAAATAGACTTTTCTAGAAAAATATACATTTTTGAAATAAAAATATTACCAACAGTACATTTTTGAAGAAAAAATTATTACTATAATACATGTTTGACGTAATAAATTATTCTCAGTAAAACATTTATGAATGCAAAGCTAGAAGACATTTTCAGTTTTCTAAAATAAAAAATAATAAAAATAAAAAAATTAAAATCTGACTAAATCAACCTTTTCACGATAACCGAACATTAAAAAAAATATATCTTAAAACTCCACAGTTTTGGTGTTAAATAACCTGCAGAGGGTGATATGCCGTGAAACTAAACTCAAACGTTTACTACTCTGTCGAGTTGGTATAATCGTATGTTTGCTTCATTTTCCGATCCCAAAAATTTTACTCTCTTTAGACTGTCTTTTTTTACTGAAAATCATTTATTCTGTTTTTTTTTTTGTTTTTTTTTTACAATTAGTTATTCGTTTTGTCTTGCTTTACTCTACTACCATGTCCAAGTTATTCGTCTGAGTTTGACATCGACAAAGCTTGAACAAACAAGAAATAAAAAACCCCGCTGAATATAGACACAAACAAACACACACACACACACACATATATATATATATATATATATATATATATATATATATATACACTTGGAGGTTTATATTAAAATTACCTAAAAATGAAACTATATTTCCTGTCGGGGTTTAAACTAGATAAGAGATCGAAGCTGAATTTCGCTGTAATTTCTCTCCAGGATGAAAACAATTTAAAAATCCATTCTTTTTCTTTTTTTTTTTTTTTTAAGTTTTTTTTTCCTTTAAAGGTATTGCTGAACTGACACAGAAATAGAAGATTGGCGCGAAGTTTTGTAAATTTCCCGGGGAAAAACGTAACGAGGGAATGCGTTTTGAGGATTTGACAGCTTTAATCTTTAATTCTCAGTCGGTTGCCGAAAATGTTAGAAAATTTTCATACGTGTCAAAAGCAAGCAATCATGAACGTTGCTAAAACAGGCGAAACTACATTTTGTTTGAAAATTGCAAGAAAAACAAATACTAAGAGTATTTCTTTTAAATATTCATAGTGTAAGCAGGCGGGATTTAAGTGCTATTTCATATTTACCTTTGCTTTAAATATTGTTCTAAGACGCATTTATGCACTCTTAGATTTAATTGAGAAAATACACATACATACAGTCATACGATTTATGAGGAGGATAAAATGCTATATATAAATATCAAAGGCAAGATGTTTGTTTGTGCCTGTCTGTCTGTCTGCCTATGTATCTGTCTGTATGTCCTTTATACAAACCCACAATTTTTATCCGATTCTCACCAAACTTCACACACACATTTTTAGGCTTTCCGTTCAGATCATGGGCTACTTATTTTTTCCAATTTTCCCCGATATTAGAAATCGATACCCCGATATCCGATCAGGTATGGTCAAGATCAGGATTTCAGCCCTTTTATCGTTGTTCTTGCTGCAGAATTTGCTCTAACTTGGTAAAATTATAGTTGTTAGTCTCAAACATTAGTAGGTTTACTCAATTGATTTATTTTCCCCGATATCGCAAATTGATACACCTGATATTCTATCGAGTCTGATCAAGAACCGATATTCAGCCATCAATATGACTCAATTTCTCTAATTTTACCCCCGATGGGTAGGATAAGTTTTTATGGACTTACTTAGGTTAGTTTATCTTTGGATGACTTATTTGACTCCAATATTGGAAATCAATATCCCGATATAGTATCGGGACTGATCAAAATCAGATTTTCAGCCCTTTTATTTTTGTTTTTGCTTCGGGTTTTTCTCTAAGTAGGTATAATTGTAGTTCTTAGTCTTAACCATTATACTATTTACTCAGAGGACTTATTTAGCCTTCGAAATTCAGTTTGCGACGAAAAGCTTATTTGACATCGATACCGGAAATCAAAATTTGACTTATGTTAATTCATTTTTCTTTCAACCTATATTTTCGCTTTGACTAGAAACAATTATTGCTTTTTAGTCTTTCGTGCCAACGTCCAAATAGTCTAATCTCCAGGACCATAGATTAGTTTTAAAGCTTTCATTACAGCCGAGCAATGCGGGGGTATAATGCTAGTATATATATATATATATATATATATATGGCTTTAAAAAGAACAGACGTCATATTATTTAAAGAGTGTTTAAAAGTGAAAAAATGTTACACTCACAGACTCACCAGCAATTTTAAGGAGCGTAAAAACCGCTCTTTCTGTCTGCACAGGCTCGGCTGTTGAATTTTCAAGCAAATTGCTTCCAAAATACGTAGATGATGTGTAGACCGAGCGCTGTGCAAAACAGTAAACCAGCTGTCCTCATATGCCGAGGCACACACTTGATTGTCCAAAAGATGTCGGCCAATAGCTGAATCCAAAACAGATTGTGTTGTTCTTATAGGTCTGAGAGAGCCACTGGAACGTATATTAGCGGGGACGTGTTGTGAAATCTGCGTCTCCAACCTCAGATCGATACGTCCTATGTATGCTGCATCACAACAGCATTTAAATTTGTAAACAATGGAACTTTTTCGAAAATAGGACAACCTATCGTTGCTGAAGGAAGGAAACACAGGTCTAGTCTGAAAAACAACACGTAACGTCACCGCAAAATAACAGGACGAAACACATGCCGAATCTCTGTCGGCTACAGTTTGACATCTTCTACCAAGCCAGGGTATTTTCAGATACAAGGGACAGCGGCTAGGTCCTTCAACGTTAGGTTCTTTATAACGTTTGATCTTGCGATCAATTACCCGTTTCACCACATTAACCGGGTACCCGTTGCCTTCGAAAATCTCCTGCAAGCGAATTAATTTGCTTTCTAAACATTCAGGAGAACAAATATTCAAGGCACGGTGAACCAAGGTTTCTATCAGACCTAGTTTACGAGACTTAGGGACAAACGATTTCCAATTAGTATACAAAGCAGTGAAAGTTGATTTGCGAAAAACAGAAGTCACGATAGCACCGTCCCGCCGCTGAACAAGGACATCTAAAAATGAGAGACATCCATCCCTTTCAATCTCCATGGTAAACTGAAGGGAAGGATGTAAAGAATTTAGCTGAACTAAAAATATGTTCAGCATCAATGGCGCTGTCAAATAAAGAGAAGGTATCATCAACATATCGTTGATATATCAAAGGTTCAGCTACCCTCTCAAATAGCAGACGCTCATGAAATCCCACAAAAATATTCGCAAGGACAGGACCCAAAGGACTACCCATAGCAACACCGTCCGTCTGCGCAAACATTGTCCCGTCAAAGCTAAATTCGACCCCCTCAGTTGCCAATCGCATACATTCCAGGAATAAATCCTCGGGAATTACCTCGGCACCTAAACTCCCTCTATATAACATGTCTACACAAATGTTAATAGTATCGTTTAATGGAACATTTGTGTCCAAACTGACAATGTCAAAGGAGACCATAAATTTATCCCTAGATGAAAAATCTAAGTTTCTAATGAAACTAGAAATCTGAAGGACTCAATGACATTGTACGCAGACAGAGCAAGAGACACAGGTTGGAGAATCTCAGCCAACCACTTAGCCAACTCATGTTGTGCGGAGCCCACCATAGACAAAATAGGTCTGAGTGGGACTCCGTCTTTATGAACTTTTGGAAGGCCATACATTCTAGGGCGTTGCGAGCCCACGGGTCTGATCTTACTATAGATGCCCTTAGAAATTAATTTGTCCTTATACTTGGACAACAGCCAACGGCGGTTTGAAACGGCTAATATTACTATATATATATATATATATATATATATATAGTAATATTAGCCGTTTCGTTATAAAGAAAGTTTTGCTTTGCATTGACTGTGCAGCCAGTCATACTTTCAGTTGAAATTTATAAAATCTTTCTCTCAGTTAATTTTTCCATAAAATATTAATCTCAAGTCCAATAGCTGTTATCGTCGTTTCCAATATTGAGGTGGGGACTTTCTTAATCTTGCGTTTGATGTATTGTGGAAGTCAACATCTTTATTACGTCATCATTTTCTCTTCGGGTTTCCTGTGATATCTATTGTAATTACTGCTGTTTAAAGTCGTCATTTGATGATGTTTCTTTTTATTTATTTTTTTTTTTATAAGGTTCTTTGTGATTTTTCAAAGCAGTTTTGTTCTTCGTAATATATATTTAATTCACTGAATGACACTTTAAATGTTTTTCTGAGTAAGTGGTTGTATAATGCTGACAATTTAGGTATTTCTGAATAGGTTTGGCGCTATAAATGAAAGTTGTGTCTAATAACATGAGTCGAGTTTTTAGATTAATATTTCTGTTATTCAGAATTTTGAGGTGTTAGACAAAACCGCGTCTAATAAAGATTATTCTATGTTCAGTTAAATTATTGCTAATTTTAAATTTAGCATGACTGATCAATATCATCAAGGTTGTTACTATTTTCAGAAACCGAATTTTTATAATGAATTCCGGGTAGATGACATTCCTGTTTTCATAATTTCAGATCATAGTTTCTATTTTGGAAAGGTTTATGTCTTAGCATACTTGAAAAAGATGTTTGTTTTTGCAAAATCATTCTTATCCCAATTATGAATATCTATGTCATCAGCATAGCCACACTTAACCTCATCGGGTTCTGGGCGTGACGGTAAACTGCATCCGGCAGCAAGGCCTCTGATTGTGAGGATGTGAAGAGCATGGAACCACCTCTTAATGGCTGTTTTTCACAGGTCCACCCTGACCCGAAGTGGTAGCATCTGTTAGGCTCTCAGCTATGGGCAAATAGCAAACTTCATTCAAAATGAAATTATAAAAATAGTTTGTAGAAAAATATACATTTTGAAGGAAAAAAATTGCCATAAAACATTTTTGAAGGAAAAAATTGCCATAAAACATTTTTGAAGGAAAAAATTGCCATAAAATTGTTTTGAAGGAAAAAAATTGCCATAAAACAGTTTTGAAGGAAAAAATTATTGCCATAAAACAGTTTTGAAGGAAAAATTATTGCCAGAAATACATTTTTAAATACAAAACCAAAAAAAAAATATCTAAACCTGACTAAACCAAACTTCTCACTATCAAACATTAAAAAAATAACTTAAACCCCACCTTTTTGTCATTAAATAACCCACAGAGATGTTGATATGCCGTTAAACAAAACTCAAACTTAACCATATCACCCGTAGATTGGCTTCTGAACGGGAAGCGGCCTCAATTTCTTCTATTAGATGAATGCGTTTGTGATATGGTATGCAAAGCTCAAAAGATCAGTGCTCATCTTTTTTTACATCTGCGAATGTAAATTACCATGGTATAGTCTAGGAAGAGATCAAATAAATTAGGGTTTTCATTTCACCTTTTTCATACTCATGATGCTTGATTTTTATTTTTATTCATCGATTGGCATGTCTCGCCAGGCATTTTGTAGACTGATATAGTTCCTTCATTAGATCGATGCATTCAGTGGAATCAGAATTTGGAAGACGGTTTCTAAAGGATGAAAAGAAATATCTTATGTGCTCATACGATATTTTTATGTCTATATAGTAGCTGCACATTTTTCTATTGATAAGGCATTTGTTTTCCTGAAATCGTTTGAATGACAAGTATGCCGTCATCACACATTGAAGCATTACGAAAACAAAATTGTGATTAGTTAACTCTTTCATATATATATATATATATATATATATTCGTACTAATATACCTCCCACTAATCCTAATAAAATATTAAAATCAATAATATATTTTAAAAGGTACAATCCTACTAACTTAATTATCCGTAATAAGTTCTTCTCACCAACTGATGTGTGACGTAAAATCAACAATCTATATCAATTCAAAGGTCACTTAGGAGAATGTATCTCCGACAAATAAACAAATATATATGTTGGATTTACAACAATTATATTAACTGAACGTCTTACATTGCATTTGTCTGACCATTCGTCCATTTCTAGATATCTACAACAACATCCCTGTCTACATTCACAATATAAAAATAATGACCGATAATACAACTACCCTACACCAAGAAACAAAAAAGGAAAACTACATATTCTCAAGGCAATATTCATTAAAACACTTACGCCGTCAGTTAATAGGATACTATGAATATTTTAGTAATGTTCCAATATGTTTGTAAAAAGAACAGTTTTTTTCATGATTTAACACTTGCATGATTATGACATTACAATATATTAAAAAATTCAATTTTGGATAATTTTCACGTTCTAATGAACGGTAGCAATTTGTCAACCCTTATATAGGAAGTAGAAAAAAATTACAGAAATTTTTAGCAACAGTTTTGCGGTTATTTTGTTACCATAACTCACACCCCTAGATGATCTCGGAAAGAAATTGAAAATGCTTGGGTACCTTGAGAAATGAATGATAATAACATCTGTCAACGTTACAGCTCATTTATGACACCTTTCAATTATAATACGTGAAAGATTATCCCTGAGTATGAACGGATTTAATTAAAAATAAGCAGACACAATGTCTGCAATTTATTTAATCCGACATGTCTAAAAGAAAATTTACTGCCTAAATACACGAATATATATACAGGACTTTCTTGTCGTTTTCGATCAAAAAAGGTATAGCAACTCGGCTTATTAAAATGAATCGCCAAATTATTTGTGTATCTTGTTTGATTGGTGCACATACTGTGCCACAAAGTCCCTAATTAACCCAGATTCTGAATTCAGTGTTGTCTTTCTCCAATGCTTTCCATCCAATGTTATAAGAGCCTACTATTTGTTCATAGCTTAGGAGAGAAGAGGTGCATTCATAATTTTCATACGTTATCTGAACATAAGCGAATATAAGCAACTTGACTGACATTCGAACCCTGCTGTCTGATTTCCTCAATTTATGTCGCAATTCATTACCATACCTCTCTCGCTCTCACCCATTTACGAAATTCAAAATCTCGACCATTTCAATAATTAACAATACCCAAATGCACCAATGCAAACTAGAAAATATATCCGGATCTGCGCCGGTGCTTCCCAACCCTCACTTTCCAAACATCTAATCTAAACTTATTTATAAATGGAACTTTGTCTGTCTGTCTGTGTGTCTGTGTCCGTTACCTATAGACTCCGAAACGGCTAAACCGATTTTCTTGAAAATTGACACAGTTGTACTATAAGCGTCAGCGCGTGTTCTTAGCTAGGTTATAGAAGGAGTGGTCCTATTTTAATCAAATTTGATTCACTCATAGACAAAGACATAAGAAACGATATTCAGAAGTTTCAAGGTTGCAGTTCTTACAATAATCGATAATATATATATATATATAATGCAAGATGTTTTTGTGTGTGTTTCTGTTTATCTGCCTGTATGTCTGTAATTTTTTTCAGCCGTTTTATTTTAGTTTTTGCTTCGGATTTGGCTCGAAGTAGGTATAATTGTAGTTCTTAGTTTGCCATGACGGCATTTCGTCAGAGGACTTATTTAGCCTTCAAAATTCAGTTTATGACGTAAAAAAACTTATTTGATATCGAGACCAGGAAATCAAAGTTTGATTTACATCCATTCATTTTTCTTTCAGTCTACGGTTTCGCTTTAACTGGAAACAACTATTGCTTTTTAGTCTTTCGTGCCAACGTCTAAAGAGTCTGAGCTCTAGGACCATGGATTAGTTTTAAAGCTTTCATTGCACCCGAGCAACACCGGGTTATACTGCTAGTATATATATAGTTCCGAAACATCTCCGCCTCTTTATTGGTGGATGATGATTTATTTTCAGACTTGCCTTTACTTCTATACAGACGAAACGTTGCAAGCCTGTCGCTATTTCCTTTGGCAAATTATCTAATTCCTTAGTTCCACCCGTTCTACCCTTCTCTAATTTTGTTTAATCGTTTCACCCCAAGCAAGGCAGTACTGCCACTGGTGTGCAAGGGGTTAAATAACAGTAAAAGTTTAGACAGAAGGAGAATGAAGAGAAGGATCGACCAGTTACAGAGGGTGTTAGAGAAAGGGAAAGAGAAGGATTGGAACACAGGTGTGATGACAGTTGCGAAGGTAGAAAGAAAGGAAAATATATACAGGGTGGTGTAGAAAGAACTGGACTTACCTTCGTCATGTCAGGAATCCGGAGACAAATCATCCTCATTCATTTCTTATCCCTTTAGTAAATGTTTCGATTTGGACTGTTTCCTCTCAAAAACCGCTGATCTTTGTAATTGACCGGCAAGACGATGCTTCCCGACCAGACCAATGTTAACCAGTTGAACCTAAGTTTAACGCTTCTCGCTCCCACACATACAACTTTTCTTTACTTCCTAATCGTTCATCAATCTCATTCATTAACAATCTCTCTTGAATAGCTCTTGGGGATTGTATTAGGTGAACATTGAACCTGGGTTAGCCATATGGAATGTTTTGTTACCCCTACATTTTGTTACCCCTGGCAACTTGTTTCTTTTGCTTTCCCACTATGTTCCTCTCTCAGTGACAGTATGTAGCACAATGTGGGGCGTACATGTAGCTCAATTTTAGTAGGAGGCTGACGTCGCTTTGTCGTCTTTAGGATGTTCTGTCATTCCACCTGACTATCGAAGATAAGTTTTAATTATATATATTTTTACTCTTTCAGTCTTGTAATCATAAGGTTAGTTAATATAATATATTTATATTTACAGAAATATATTATGGTTATTTTAAACGAATAACCTTCCATTTGCTACTTTATTAGTGCGATTTACCAACAGTTTAAAACACATGTTTATGCAACAGATTTATTAGAATTTTCATTTAAATTAACATTTATATCATCAATTCAAGTTTTGCTTTAATGTCTATTGCAACAGAGGTCGTTATGTTTTTTTTTGTTTGTTTTTTTCAGCAGTATGACAAGATTTTTATGTACTTGTAACACTGTAAGCATTTTTATATTGTTGTATGTGAACTATTCATTTTCAGAAATCCGTAATGATTAATATTGGGTTAAAAAAATGTCTGTGGTTATGACGCAAATATTAAAGATTTTACTGTGCAGATAATATATTTTTTCAGTACTGAATTGGTTGGTTAGTTGGTTGATATTTTTGGCTGTTTATAAACATAATATGGATTATTTAATTAGGAAATCTAAATATTTGAACACAGAAAAATTTTGTTAGAATTTTGTTATGAAATTTATTGTAGGTCATTCTTACTCTAATTTACTTTTTTATATTAAAACGTATTGCTGATATTTTAATATAAATCGTATTTTTATACTTTCATAAGAAATAGAATTGGTATTAAAGTTCAGAATCTAACAAAATTAATACACATTAGAAAATAATTAAAGTGTGTTTTGGTCAGATCAAGAATATTCCAGCACACACACCTTGTATATATGTTGAAACATTTATTATATGATAATTACATATATGGCATTTGATGTTAGTAGCCAATCCAAAACATTTTCTTTGTAACTTTTTTTATACTTCAATATGAACCAATAATGGGTTTCCAATAATTAATTTTTACAATCACGGCAAAGTAAACTTTGAAACATACAAATAAGCAGAATGTCACGTACAGACTTTTTATAATAGAAAAAAAAATAATCAAGCCAATCCGCTGAATAATTATCCGAAGATAATTATGTTACGACCGTGACTGAACTGTTTAATTAAAGGAAAAAAAAATATTTACAGTCTGAAAGAATAAGGCCTGCTTTGATGCGAACAGGTGCACTGGGAGTGTTTTTAGGTGGAAGAATAGAAAGGGAAAGAGAGATTAAGAGAAATAACTTCACAAGTTGTAAAAATTGGCCAGAAGTCTGGTTTAACAAAATGTGTTTATTGACTCCAAGGACATCGGAGAAATGAAAGCGACATTTTTCACCTGATTTTCATTGCATTATGCGTAAAAACCCACACAGAGAAAAAGCTATGTGTAAATTTACACTTTGATAGACTGATGGAAAATTCCTACGCATTTTTTAGCTAGAGTCGCGGGAAAATATTGAATTCAAACTCGCTATTATAGATGCAAATATATAAATTCTTAGTCAGTAATATTCACCGTAGAGTCTCGTAATTTGGAGGAATTATTCACACGCGCCATTGATATGACTTCCCGTTTTTGAGTACAGTTAACAGGAATTGTAACATGAAGAGAAAACAAAATAAAGAATATATTAAAGAAAATAATTAAAGTTAGTTACACATAATAATGTTTGTTCATTTGACATGAAGCAGAGGTAAATTAGACAATAACACAAATTTCTACCATGTCAGTTTTATCTGACATGGTACTTTCTTTTCCTGTTTTTTCCTACAATTCATGGCTTATTAACCACACAATTCAAATCGTTACTGAATGGAGTTGTTTTTCTTCTATATTATAAGGTGATCCTAGACTATCAGTCAGTTAAGTGCCATACGTGATACACACTTTGGGTGATCATGTCTCAAAAGACAAATAACTGACTGAGCAGAAGATTATCCCGCAGTAGGTAGCCATTGCTTTCTGCGGTAGACTGGTTGCCAGCCAAAGCTATAGAACCAACTATGTCCTGTTATCTAAGCCATAACTGGGGGAAATGACGGATTAATACTTTTCCTAAGGGTATTTGCGCTTAAGTGAATGCATGGAATTTAACTTGAATTCGAAATCGGCAACCTGATTTCTCGTTCCGAGTCGATATCCACTGCACCACAACGCACACTATAGAAAGAGGAAATTGCGATTCTATTCACAAAAGAGCTGTTCTAATGGAACTATCTTTTTGCCAACTGAGTACGAATGAAATGAGAAAGTTTCGAATTCCTGTAGATGTCATGGTGAAACTTAGCTATAAATGTCTGAATTCATGAAACTGAGGAATGTAGCTTTTCAGATCATTTCGCATATAAATAGTGGCACAAGAGAGACAGACAGGGTACCCAGTGGGAATTGAGCTCACTATTCAGTTGTAATAAGTTCTAGCAAGACAAGTTTGCTAACCATTACACCATGCCGATGTTCCCTTCTCCATAGAAATAGAGTAGTATGAACTGGCAAATTTCAGTCTGTGGGAAAGTGCTCCCAGTGTCATCAATATCAGTCTCATGAAGCAGGTGATACAATTAAGTAGGGACCATTTCGTTCTTTATATGTATATACATTAGTCATCCACATACATGCCTGTTTCGCTGTATCACAGCTCATCAGTGTGGCTAGACGCATCCACTCGCCTCTGGCCTGGATCGAAACTCGACCGATTTGGTGTCAGTCGGGGGGTCTCTACTTCCTAAGCCATCGACGCATGGTATCAGAGAAGGGAAATTTTAACGTGTTGTAGAGGCGCGAATACACCCAAGTCGCTGCAAGAATTAGAAATGTCAGCATGTTCCAGATTCCGCAGTGGGAAAAATGAGAATGTAGCGAGGAAACTAGAGGAGAGATGACATGCTTTCACCCGATTGTTCCTCTCTCGAAAACCTTGATAAAAATGAGGTTACAATTACTGTCCATCATATAATTAACTAAATTATAAACAAAACCAAGATAATTGTCTGTCATTGATTAAGTCTATGAAGAGTCTGAAGAACTGAAGCAATTGATGCTACAAAACACAGCACTAGATAAACAGAGGAAATGACGAAAGTCTGAAGTAGCCAGGGTGGTGCACATAAGTATATTTTTTTAATTTATTTTATTTTTTTCCATGTTAATTTGAATATTAATACATTGATATTCAAGGATTAAAACAATCTTTATGTTGACCAAACTTTTCTGGTTAATTCTATCGTACTTGGGAATAAAATAAAATAAAAATATTTAAACAATTTTGCAATTTTACCGATTCCATTAAACAACCAATTCAGAAAATTTAAAAAGTTAATAAAATGTTAGCTAGACAGAATTTGTCGATGTTATTCAACCGAGCATGTTTGGTATATATATATATATATATATATATATATATATATATATATATATGGAATTTGTTATGTATATTATATTGTTTCTATATTATATATGCGTGGTACCTATTTATAAGCGCTCATTATCAGTGATAGAGCTGCATATTTAGTTGGATTAGTATGAGTTTGTGATCCTGGGTTTCACGTTTTTACGATAGTCAAACGTATCTAACGATCGCAAAAGCGTGAAACCCAGGGTCACTAGCTCATACCAGTCTAACTGAATATATATATATATTATAAATTATACTTTAAAACGTACAATCTACTACAAAATGATACTTTGTTTCGACGTTGAAAAAACAATGTCATTTCAGGTATTTAATAATGATGGGAATAAACGTTATTTTTGAAAAACAAATTATGAAAATTCACTTCCTTTTATTATTGGAAAATCTTTCGTATGGGTTTAGGAGGATAGAAAAGATGATAAAAGAAAAAAAAAGTGGGTGGTTTATTTTTTTAACATAGCAAATATTTACTTCGTTTCTTATTCATTTATATATATATATATATATATATCGTTTCTTATTATATTTATATATATATATATAACTGATTGATGGAGAGTGCGACTACAAAACTCAGAAGTCGTTTAACACCAATCATTTTTACAAACATTAGACTTATATATATTTCAAGAATTCATAGGAATAAACGCCAAAGTATGGTGTGAAGACTTCACGAGCGTCTGTAAGCGTCGTGGAATAAGTTTTCCTCGATGCCGTGTTTCAGCATGTCTTTTCTAATTTCTGTGGAAATCAGCGGCTAAGTACAGTTTTCTTCTTGTCTCTTTTTTATACACATTGCCTTTTCTGCAGATTATATCTGAGAATATTTAAACATATTGTTGATATGGAAAGCAAAAACCCACACTTAGTTAGAAAACACAAGCGGTTATTAATATCTGCTCATTTTCAAAACAACGCATTCCTCCGGGTAACATATCTGATGATTTAAGTCTGCTTTTTGCTTGTGGGGAATTTGACAAAAAATTACTGCCATATAGGAAGAGTGATACCTATTTTCTGCTTCTAATGAATTTTTCCTGTTTCTTTAATAACTGTATTATATTGAGATGCTACCCTGCGTTGTCGTCTGTTTGCTATATACGTTGAAATTCCGCTTTCGAACCAACAATATAGGTCGGTAGTTTGCCTATAAACGAAAACTCCTTCCGGGGACAAATTTCTGAAATTTTTCACTGCATATATCTTTACTAACATCCCTTTTTCAATATGGCTGTAGTTATTTTTTTTCCTTTTTTATGAACAATGACCGTTGTTATACCATTGTCACTAACATCTTTTATTTTTGATCGGAGTGTGTTATTGATGAGTCTGACGTTAGTGTTTTCTTGATTTCTTCAAACGCCTGTTGACACTTATCAATCCAGTTCCACTTTACGTCTTTTGCAAGCAAATTTTTCAGTGGAGCCCTAAAATCCTGCATATTAAGTACAGAGATCCAAATGCCAAAGTTGAAAAGGAAAAGGACGGTAAACTATTTGGCAATTTTGGACTAGGAAACCGCAAACAGTGATTCGTTTCTCTTTGTGGTCATTTCAGTTTCCTAGTCCAAAACTGCACTGCCAATGACCTGTTAATAACCAAGAACTGGTTTCAAGACCACCCAAAGACGATTATGGACATGGAGAAGCTCAGGAGGAGAAAAGAAAAACAGAATCGACTACATAACTGTCAACAAGAGATTGCGGAATGCAGTTTTTACTGCAAAACTTATCCAAGTGCCGACAGCAGAAACGACAATCTTCCGGTTATCTGCAAGTTAATAATGAAACTTAGAAGATTGAAGAAGCCTAACATAAAACCCAGACAGTGATATGAGAAAAACGGGAGTGACCCGATCGCATTTCCCGCCTGTAGAACTCCTTTTCGAATACTTGCTTCCTTGACGGCTACAATTTCCAAGAATTTAAAAGCAATTTCAATTCCCATCTCTTATTTACTTCAATTCAGTCCTTTTCTCGTTCTTTCCCCATGACCCTATGTATCTTGTTCTTTTTTTTCACTCTACCCTCGCTAGTGTCATCTCTCCGGTATTCCCATTCTTCTCTTGCACCCCCCCCCCCCCCAGTAACCGGTTTTCTCTCTCTTCGCTCTCCTCCTGCTTAAACTTTCACTTTTCTCTTACGTACCCCTCTGTGTGCCAGTGGTGCTACCGCCTCGTTTGAGGTGAAACGACTAACAAAATAAATTCAAAAACATATACGAAAAGCGAGAAAAGAACATACACAGGGCAATTTGGAAAAGGAAACTAAATATTATGCACTGAGAGAAGCTCTGGTGACACCAGCAAACATTATTCCAAAGAAGAAATCACGTAGGAGGAAAAATGAGTGGAACACATGAGATTTTTTAAATGATGCAAAAGAGACCAAAACAATGCGAAGATAAGAAACGGAATGCAGGAAACTAGACAAGAAAACAAAGAGCTAATGCAAAGAGGCTAAAAGAGAAAAGATGTGCAGAACAAGACATTGAGCACGGAAAATAGAGGATATGAGTAAAAGAAATAAGAACTAACAAGACAAAAGACGTGTTAGGCAATTGGATGGATCTAATCCAAAGACTGAACGCTTAAGTTAGAGAAAACTATTTCAGCGATGGGACGAACATATTGGAGACCAGTTTCGCGGCAAGTGAGAACAATCAGCAATACACAAATACCGACAGACCAGAAATATTAAAAACATAAGCGGAAGTTACACACACCAAATTGAATAGAAAAAAAGCAAACAAGATTACAGAAAGAAAAAATGACATCTACAAAATTGGTAATATACTGAAAGTGCTAAGCAGATCAATTTTCATAGCACTATCTAAAAAGCCACGAGCAAAAGAATGTGAATACCACCGAACAATCAGCTTAATGAGCCACATAACAAAATTCATCATTCTGCTGAATAGAGCGAGCAACGGAATTGGACCAGAGATAGAACAAGAACAGTGTGGCTTTGTTAAAGATACCGAAATAACGAATGCGATATTTATGCTCAGAATGCTATCAGAAAGAACAATACAAATACAGAAGGACTTGTGCATGTGTTCTATAGATTAAGAAAGGCTTTCAACTACGAAAGCCATAATAACTTGTTAGAGAGGCTTTGCAACCTCGACATATTCGGGAAATTTTTTAGAATAATCAAGAATCTATACTGACATCAAACCGCCTGCACACTAGCAGGAAATGAATTCAGCCGGTGTACAAAAATAGAAAGTGGGTGTAAGACAAGAATGTGTTTTCTCACTAGATCTATTTAGCCTGTGTATTGAAACAATTACGAGAGCTAGTAGCCCTGCCAGGATTATTCATTAGCGACCACATCTCAACAATGAGATACGCAGACAAGTCGGGGATGATAGCAAATATTGATAGGAAATTCCAGTACCTCCTATAGAAG
This sequence comes from Ascarosepion bandense, assembly GCA_037127315.1. Classification (NCBI taxonomy): domain Eukaryota; kingdom Metazoa; phylum Mollusca; class Cephalopoda; order Sepiida; family Sepiidae; genus Ascarosepion; species Ascarosepion bandense. Next base: position 499,321 of record JBBBDQ010002023.1, read on the forward strand.
GCAGCAAGGAAAAGTGAGAAGAAAGGACTAAACATAAACCAAAAAAATAAGATGACCCGAAAATGCTAACAGCAGGTCAGGGATATTAACGTCAAAAGGTACAGAAATTTTAATATCTGAGAAGTGTTCTGGCAAAATCATGGAAAATGCGACACTGAAATCCAAAGGTACATTAGGATGGCTAAGAACGCATTTCAAAGGTTAAGCAGAGGCTTGATAGACGGAAAGGTTTCGTTGGAAAGAAAGAAAAAAGTAATGTTAATGAATATCTGACCTCCTATATACCAGCGAATGTTAGACGATCTCCTCAAATATGAAGAGGAAATTCGATGCAACAGATATGTCGTTCTACAGAAGAATGTTGAGGATACATCGACTGAAAATCTGAGCAACGACAAGGTTTTGGTGAGGTTGAAAACGAAAACGAAACTTGTACTTTGCATCAGCAAAAGACAACTGAGTTTTCTGGGAAACTAAAGGAGGAACGAAGGTTTGGAGAACCTAATACTTACGGGATGAATAGAGGGAAGGTGACAGAGAAAAGCAGCAAGCGTCATACTTGATGAGCTTGAGGAAGTGCTTGGCGGAGCAAGATTTGATGAGATACCGAGAGGAAAGGTTTTAAGAGTGACAGGGAGAGGGGCAAGGGAAAGTCCATAACTACCTACGTCCAAAAGGGACACGGCACATAAAAAAGATTTGATATTAATTTGGTATTTCTAGAAATGCATGTTGACTAGTAACGTATGTTGCGGAAGGCTTATTCTTAATTGCACTTATCCACGACGGATCCGGTTGACGGCCAATTTTCTAAATGATTTCTCCTAGGTATTTGATTTTAAGACAAAATAATTTGCACTTTTCCTCATAGTTTGAACCCGAACTCTCGTATTGTTTTATACTCGATAAGTTACGCTTTAGATTTTAAACAATATATCATCCAGATATACCATCCTACAAAATCCACAAGTGTCCATAATTTGTTGGAATATGGCTGGAGCCACTTTTATTTCAAAAGGAATTTGGTTGAACCTACACAATCTTTTTTACGCAGTAATCTTATTAGCTCTGAACATTCTTCTTTAGAATTTGCAAATATGTCTCAGAATGATTGAGCTTCGAACAAATTTTTCCATCGTTTATATTCGCAAATATTTATTGTGGACTTGGTAATGAGCAGTTACTTGATTCTAAACATTTGTTTAACCCTATCGAAACATCAGCAAAACTCAGCCTCTGACATTTCACTCGGCGATTAAAGTTTATTGCTTTACTCGCTCGCAGTCGATTAAAAATCTCGCAATGAAACGTGTCCCTTCAAATAGAGAAAAAGGAAATCTGATTCTTTTCACCACCCAAAAGTATGCCATTTAACCCTCTAGGGCCATTCGTATCATATTTGATACAGTATTTCCCTATAAGGAAACATTTGGTATTCATTGACTGAGCAGTCAGTACTGCTTTCATTTGAAATTTATAAAATATTTCTCTTAAAAAATTTTTCAGGAAAATATTTCTTTCAAGGCTTGTTTTCATACTGTATCAAATATGATATGAATGGCCCTAGAGGGTTAAGATTCACAAGTTACTTCGAATAATCTACAATGACATATTGAGCTCTTAGCTTTTATTGTCCCGGTCAGTGTAAACATTTGTTTAATTAACGCTTTCAGAGTGGAACCAAAATATCTTTGTTGCCCAGATTAAAGACGCTCCGCTCACAGATTTTTAGAAACTCATTTGGAAAAATATTATCCTATATTTCCTCGCCACATACGAAAAGTAAAAACGAACATTTACCAGAAGGAAAAAATGCGCATACGTCTTTCAACCACACACCGAAAAACAAATATGCAAGTAAGTAATTTTTTATAGAAAATCGTTGAAAAAAATCAGAGTTCTTATTTTTTTATCATCTTCGAGATGGAGGTTATAATAAAAAAAGAAACTAAAAATTTAGGTACCTCCACTCAATAAACAAACAGCATATAATGCTGTTAAAAGGGCTCAAACTGAATGAAAACAAAGTTCTATCATCACAATGTTTATGTCAATATTATTAAGAGGAAAGGTCAAATTTTTTGGTTATTATTTTTTTAATTTTTCAATCCTTTCCAAATTTCATTTTTTGTTTTCCGTCAGCGATTCACGCTATGTTTATGAAAGGCGACTATTAATTTTGAAGCTAGTAAATTTTCTCTCGCTCTCGACTGCCGGTCGTGGATTTTTTTCAAATCTCAAAGGTTGCATACACTGCTGGTGTTGCCCGTTTTAAATGGGCATTTCTCCGATTGCACCCATTTTTCCAGTCTGAATAATTCTCCATTGACTTTACAAAATGTTTCAGTTTAAATACTCGTGTCGAATTTTTTTTCTTTTCGTTGAAAATTTACTTTGACTTTGGATTCCCAACCCAACTCATCCGAGAGAACATTTGGCAAATATTGTTTTTTAATTCTTCCTTTAAACTTTTTTTAACTTGTCACTTGTTCTTTTATATTGTTGCAATATATATAGGTAAATTCCATAACTAAAAAAAATTCAATCCAGTCAGTACCTAATAAGTTTGTAGAATTTTTTAACACATAAGACAGATTTTTTTCAAGTAAGTTCACTACTAATTACTCACTCAACACGCCACGTGCGATTTTCGAATCTCTTCTTAAAATAAGTTTCCTGTTTGCTTTCTATATGGCATCGTTTATTATCTTCTCTAGTTTCATTTTTACATCTACATTATTAATTTTCGCAGACACAAAATTACTTTCGTCGTCTGTAATTATTTTTTATCTTAACATTCTATAACAAATTTTTTTCTGTGAGAATTTTTCCTGTCATTAGTTTTACAGTGCGACATTTTATGTTCTACATTTTCACACTTGTAGCACTTTGAATTATTAAAGTGACAGTTATCTCTAATGTGACACGATGGCTAGATATATATATATTTTGTTATAATAGATTAAAATAGAAAATAGATTAGAATAGAAAATAGTTTAGAGGGCATATCTAACAAAAGTGAAAAATAAGAGGAAAAAAAAAAAAACGCTTTTTCTTTTTGAGGAAAATTGACTCAGTGATAAAGTTCAGCGAGTACGATGACCCGGTCAAAGGCTGTTCTTACTGTATCTTGACCTCACATTAAGCCTTTTCCGGCGGAAGCCTTATTAAGATAAACAAAAAAAAAGATAGCTGAAGTTTCGGACTTGCGGTCGCCGGTGTTTGTCACTGGTGGTCTGACCCGGTCAAAGGCTGACCTTACTGTATCTTGACCTCACATTAAGCCTTTTCCGGCGGAAGCCTTATTAAGATAAACAAAATAAAGATACCTGAGGTTTCAGATTTACAGTCGCCGGTGTTTGTCACCGGTGGTCTAGAGCATTTCCGGATTTCCTTATTTCCGGTCAATTTTGGATAAATTCAGGTATTTTTTCCGAGTCAAGCAGTTAAGTTAAAGACAAGAGAAGTGAAGGGAGTCAGCCGGGTGCGAACTTGAAGTAAGGGTCTCCGTTCGTCTTGGTTCGTTCAGTTCGGGTTTGTTGATCTCCATTAGAGTTGGAACTGTGTGTCACATTCGCCTGCCCCAGCAGACAAGGCCAGCTCTAAACGAATAAAGCCTTCTTTTCCACTCATCCAAATCTTGGAAGTTCGTTCCTTACAGTCAATCTTGTACCCCCAGCTGTCCGGCCGACGGTTTCTACAAAAATCCGGCAACATCACAGCGTGGAGAACGGCCGCCGGGAGAAATTCTTAGGACGGACCGTTGGGGTATTACACTAAGATGCAGACTTCCACATCTGAAACTAGGATTCATTTTTATTTTCCGACGTTTCTCTTTACCGTATACCTATTTGAATTCTTTTTCTTCAATTTCTTTCATATCGCGTCTCAGATTTAATATTCTCCGAAATTCGTACAATATTCCTTGTTATATTTTTATTATGTTCCAATTTGGTAGCATTATAGAACGTATTTCGGCATATTTTTTCGCGTTTATTCGTTAAACATATCTGGAGTCAATTACATAAATTTGAAACTTTCACACTCCTTTTTAATAATTCCAGAATATGTGACAAAATCTTTTTGCGTCAAAGTCATGCACATTTTTTCGACAGTAATGCACTTCCACCGATCATTGAATAACGAACTTTTCTCGCTAAAAAATTTAGCAAGAACATTTATCATTTCCTCAAGCAAATTTTCCCCAGTTCTTTGTGCAGTACAAAATTACAGCATTTTTCTTTTCAAATTATGTTCAGTCAGTCAGTTGAGTGCCATACGTGATACACGCTTGGGCGATCATGTCTCGAAAGAGACTTGATTGACTGTGCAGAAGATTATACCGCAGTAGGTTGCCATTGCTTTCTGCGGTAGACTGGTTACTAGCCAAGGCTATAGAACCCAATCTGTCCTGTTATTTGACCCATAACTGGAAGGAATAGACGGATTAATACCTTTCCCAAGGGTGTTTGCGCGTAAGTGAATGCAATGAATTCGTCTCCCCGATTTCTCGTTCCGAGCCGATATCCAATCCACCACAATGCACATCCGCAAATTATGTTAACTTTCTTAAAAAAAAAAATTAGTTTTTTATCATTTTCATAGTCACTTCAGTCTTCACAGTAAATTTTCTCGTATCTTCTAAAGTAACCAGAAAAGTTATTTCCACCATTTGAATTTTATGTTAATTTAGCTATGACATTTGCAACCGCGTCGAGGGTAGAAGAGCTTGAAGAATTTTTCTCTTTCTTCTGTATTATTTCAATTAAATATTTGATTTGTTGTGGTTGTTGTATATTTATGACTTAGGTTAATAATTCTTCCATATTTTAATTATATTTATGCTTTTCCTCTTTATGCACAGAAAAGGAAAGAAATTACAAGAAATTGGTACTTCTTTTTCGTCGTAATTGTTGTGATGTGCGCCGAAGCGAAAAAGTATTTTTCTACGCCGTATAATTATCCATTCTTCTTCGTCACTGTTATACTCGCTACTAATATTTATAATAAAAGGTCTCGACAGATTTCAACGGAACTCAAGCGAACACATTATCAGAATTCTTTCGGAACTTTAGGTGCTTACCAGAACCCCTCCACGCAACTGAGGCAGGATGTAACACAAGGTCGGTTTTTAACGTAAGAATTTTGAGCTCATAACCTTCAGCAAAATTTTCTCGTAGATAAAATTCTGACCCTTCCCGTAGGCATGGTCGGGCTCTTGTATGATTTTTCTCTGATGAGTTTCTGACCTTCAGCATATTCTCGTCTGGCCCGAAGATTTGAACTCTGGAATTTTGGGTGTTTACGAAAAAAATGTTTGAGTTCTTTGTTTAAGGTGTCATGCTTACTCAAATCTTTTTGTGTTACTGGAGCGTTTTATTTACTAAACAGCAGTTTCTGTAAATGGTAGGAAGAACAATGCAATTAAAGAGATGTTGATGGTAAGATAAAGCTCATAAAAACTTCTTCTTCTATGTGCCTTGTCCTTTCAGGACGTAGGCGATCATTGCCTTCCACGTCTCCCTATCTCTGGTGGCTCTTAGCATGCTTTCTCTTGTAGCCCAGGCACTTCAAATAAGTTATCCGCTACCTTTCCTGTCTCTTTTCCCTCAATCTGGCCCTGTCAATATCAGGTTCTTTAAGCCCTCCTTCCTCACTGCATGTCCCAGAAACTTCAGTTGTCTTTTCCTGATGCTCAATATTAATTCTTTTTCGTTTCCATTCTTTCTAACACCTCATCACATGCGAGGTCCACTATATCCGCAGTATTCTTCTGTAGAACATTTCAGTTGCTTCACGTTTTTCCTTCATCTTTGATAATATTGTTCAATATTCACTGCCATATTGAAGAACTGACATCACATAGCAATCTAGTACTCTCTTCTTTGTTTCTAGCGAAAGTTTCCTGTGTCTTAATACTTTACTCAGCTTCTGGAAGGCGTCCTTTGCCATGCCAATTTGCCTTCGGATCTCTGTGTCGAAGTTTCCATCTTCTGTTTCACTAAAAACTACAAAAGATAAAAAAGTTGTAGAAAGCCATGTTACCTTATGTCCTGAAAAGATATATCACATAGAATAAGGATATATTTCATATATCTGTAAAGATCATAAGTTTATTCTAATTTATATAATGTGTTACAAACGGATATCACATCAACAACTAGAACGGTTATTTTTATGTATATGCGTCTCACCTCCAAGCAAATGCGTAATGCGACTGGTGTGCACGGGGTTACAAAATAGAAAAGTGAAGAGAGAGGAGAACAGATTACAGTAGGTGTCAGATAATGGGTAAGAAAAGGACGAGTACATTAGTGTGAAGAGAGCTGCGCGAGAAGTGTAAATTGAGAAGGATGAGAATCAATGAAATAACAGATGACAGTTGACGTTGTATTTAACCTCTTAGAGTTGTAAAGAACCCAAATATTACTTAGTGCTAAAAAAGGATAGAAATTTGTGAAAAGCCATGATTCCTCCACGTCCTACACAGAAGTAATTAACATTATTATTAGCATAGTTATCTCATTTTTACATCCAATTTTCTCTCTCTTTTAGCCAAATTCATTATTTGATCTTCCCAAGAAAAAAACAAAAATTTATGTGCTCTCAGCACTTTTGTCGGAATTTTAATTCCATTAAAAAAACAATAGTCGAAAAGGTTTAACATTTGTTAAGTAAAGCGGAGAAATTATTTTTCAAATCAAGATTCAGCTATCTGCTCACCAAAAAGACATACGTTTTAACGTCATGATGATCATACCCTGGCCATTATGTGATCCCAGGTGTTTCGCTTTCATTTCTCTTTTTCCGTTTGTCTAATTTGTAAGAGTACTTGTTCGAATCTATCGTTTGTTGCTTCAAAAATAGCCCATATTAAAAAACTATTTTACAATTCCACTATTTACCCTCTATCGATCGCACTATCACCGTATGTAATCCGATGAGGATTGACTCCTTTAATTTGCCTTCACGATAATTTGTATTATATACAACATGCCTTGTAAATATTTTAGAAATATTTCTCAAAAACTTCATTAACTTCATATATATATATATATAATCATTAAAAAATGACAGACCAGTTATTATGGTTAAGTTTTTTCTAATGTGACCAATGACAACAATATTTTTTTTATACAAAACCCAAATGCATAGCAATTATAAACAGGACGATTGTTCATTTCAAAACATCACCGGAAAATACACATCCTGTTAACTAAAAAAAAAACAAAATTAAATCAGCTGTTACACAAAATTTAACACTGCTAAACTCATTGTCAAAAATGACAAAAGCCCGGCAAAAACTAAACTACAGAAAACTAATATTATTTATGAATTTACATGTCCTTTGAAGTTCTTGATCAATTCAAATTCGTAAATAATTACATTGGACAAACCACCATGCAGTTGACGAGAAACTAACATTGCACCTCTAAGACTATTGTTCAATTTGATCTCATTCAAACGCACATAGAAACCTACCAAACACTATCCGTAACATATTTGTTGATAATATAAATATGATAGCATCATAAATATAATAGCATCATAAATATAATAGCACCAGTCACTCGCAAATAAAAGATTTAAAAAAATGGAATCATTATTAATAAAAACAAAACTCCAACTATAAATAGAGCAACAACGTGCTTACCGTTTAAAATATAATACACACGCACACACACATATGACTCTCTACACACACATAGACAGTACATACGTCCAGTCACACATAAAATAAAATTAATCCTCGATAATGGCTAAAAGTATAGTCGAAAGCGTTCGGAAAAATATTTGGACAATTTTATATAATTTATGTTTTGAAAAGAAAACCAACATAAGATCGCATGAAAAATTACATAAAGATTTAACCGTAACGCTTTGTCTGTCATCTTCAATGAAATCTGCATAAAAGTAAGAGTGCTGCCTAAATACAACATATATATATATATATATATATATATATATATATATATATATATATATATATAATGATTCTTAGTTGTTTAAAATAGATTGCAAGAAAATGAGAAGCTAAGATAAAAATCGGTGAATACGTTCGTATAGTTTTCTTTGTTTTAACTTAGGTGGAGGCTACACATCAAAGTGATTATTATAATCAAGTTGGTGAAAATAACATTCAACGCTTGAGTTGAATGTTCAGTGTACGTTCGTTGACACGTATGATGACCGTGCGATATCTTTCTGTGATTATTCAGTTAAGTACCATAGATGATACACGTTTTGGTGATTATGTCTAGACTGACTGGGTAGAAGATTTTTGCCATCAGTAGGTTGTCATTATTTTCTGCAGTAGACTGATTGCCAACCAAGGTTATAGAATTCGATATGCCCTGTTGTTTAACCTATAGATTTAGGGAGAAGACGGATGAATTCTTTTCCCAAGGACATTTTCGCGTAAGTGAATGCAACGAATTCCGCTGGAATTCAAAAACGGCTTTTCGGCTTTTTCCAATTTGATATCCACTGCACCACAACAGTCAGTCACTTAAGTGCCATACGTGATACACGCTTGGGTGATCATGTCTCGAAAGATACATGACTGACTGGGCAGAAGATTATCCCGCAGTATGTTGCTATTGCTTTCTGCGGTAGATTGGTTGCCGACCAAGGCTATAGAACCCAATCTGTCCTGCTTTTTAACCCATAACTGGAAGGAAGAGACGGATTAATACCTTTCCCAATGGTATTTTTGCGTAAGTGAATACAATGGATTCAACTGGAATTCGAACTCGGCTCTCTGGCAACAGTACCTTCCCGATAAATTGCAGAAGTCATTTTTTAGGCTTGTGTTGTATTTTTCTTTTTATAAAATAAAAAGAAAATCCTTGTCTGGAAATGTTTGTATTCGTTTTTTAGTGTTGAAATTAATAAAGAAAGCGACAACAATCATAGCAATTAAAACACTTTTAGCAATAAACCCAATCGAAGCGATTGGGGCGTTTGGTTGTTTCATTTTTTTATAAGTAAATGTAAATTCTAAAGAAAGAATGGATCTTTATTTGTTAATCCGGACAGATTTATATAAATTTAAAAACTTATTTGATAATCATGTATATATGAGTAGACGCTCCGTTTATTTTTTTATCTGAATTTTTCTTTTTGTCTACTGGCCTGAATAATCGAAAAAATTTATTAAAGAGAAAATTGCCATCACCGCCAATTTTACTTAACAGACAATGTTCTTCATGGCCGAGTCAGTTAAAAGCACGTCAAATCTAACGATGATTTTTTCATGTAAAAAAGGACGCATATTCAAATCGTGCTGTGGGATATTTTTCTTTCAAGAGATTTCTCGAGTGTTCAGGCCGGTAGACGGAAATAAGTATACTGTTTCGAAAAAAAAAAGTATTTATTCAAATACCTATAGTTACTGAAAGAAACGTTTAATGATTTTAAAATAGTGAAAAGTAATTGATTTCGGTGTACATATTTCAGGTCACGCTTTCCCTTTTGCAATAATGCCTCAGGAAAAGGTATGAAAACATCTCTACTGATCAAGCTAAGGGCTTATAAAACAGTGTGTGCTATCTAGACTTTGTTGGCAAGCAGTCTAAAAAATGTTAACATAACTCAACATGAGGCGTGCAATTTCACGACTTAAAACGCTACTTGTTACAGAAGACGGTGGCAGGAAACCCCTTGCATTAATAAAGTGTTTTATCTCTACTCGACAGAAGAGTGTTGTGACTCTATTATTAATGAAACTAATGCAATCTTTTTTTATATGTCGTGTCCTTTCAGGACGTAAGCGATCATGGACTCCCACTTGCCCCTATCCCCTTGTCGCTCAATATTTTCGCTTGGTGATTCTCCCAAACCCAGCTCTGCCATGCACCTGCTCAAACACTTCTTTCCTCTGTCTCTCTTTCTCTTTATTCGTCCTGTGAGTATTAAATTTTTCAGGCCTTCCTTACATGTCTCAAAAACTCTAGCTGTCTTTTCCTGATGCTAAGTATAAGTTTTCTTTTAGGCTTGCATTCTCTCCAAAATTTCGTCATTGTTCACATGTTCGATCCATGGTATTCTCATCATGCTTCTGTAGAACCACACTTCTGTTTATCGTTCAGCATTCACTGTCATATAGAAGGACAGATATTCCATAATATTCCAGTTCTCTTTTCTTTGTCTCCAACGAAATTTTCCTATCTCTCATCAATCTGCTTCGTCGTTGAAATGCATCTTTTTTACTGAAATCTAAAGGCACAAAAAGAAATTTTAAAACTATCCTTATAGTTTGTATTCCATGCTAAAAATACTAATTTTGAGCCTCCTTAAATAGTAAAATATTAATTAAAAGTATAATGGTTACAAATCGATATTGAATAAAAGCTCGCTTATCAAATAGTAATTTACTTCATGCCCTAAACATTTGGCACAAGTCTGTGGGGTTACGTACGCTTATTCTCATTTTCTAAGAATTGTCAATGTCATTCTTTTTTGACCATCGGAGCCAAGGAAGACCTGTCAAAAGGTCTGTATTTAAAACTAGATTTTTCTGGGACTTGAGATCTGTTTATTTGTGGCAAAAACAAGAAACGATTTTCTGCTGAAACAAATCAAGCTGACACGTTTATGCAGGTTGAATTGTGAAGACCATGCCCGCGGGAAATTCTGAGCCAATCTAACTTCTAAAGTCAAGCTGAGCTGAACTGCTGTCCCCAGTAGTGGATCTGCTTTCACAGCGAGAGATTCATTTCCATAAATTCATCCAACTGAAGCATTTTTATATCTGCATTATTTAGAATCCAATAATAATGGTTGTTCTATAATCAGTACAAGACTCTGACAATGGAATCTTCTTAATATAAGAAAAATAGTCATTTCTTAGATTCCCCGTTGAAAAACACATTAATAACTATTACGATACGCGTGCCTAAAGCACGCTTAATTTAAGGTTCCTAATATAGTAGTTTCATATATATATATATTCTTGTTCTATCAAGTGATATTTCGACTGCTATTCACTGTTTCTTTTTTATCCATACAGATCAAGCTGCCTGTGTCTAACCTCTATGAATAATACGAGTGCAGTTATATGTAGCTTAACACGAATATTTCATTGCTAAGAGTTCACGCATATTCTGCCTTTATAGTGTACAGACAATCTTGAAATATTTCAATGTATCGTGTTGACTGATATTTTTAACGCAGCACATATCTCTGTGTGTGTATGTATATATATATATATATATATATATAGCCATCCGCAGACAGATCTGTTTCGCTGTATCACAGCTCATCAGTACGGTTAGACTCCGATTGCTTTTAACCCAGGATTCAAACCCGACTGAATTGGCGTCAGTCGACGATTCTACCTCTGGGCTATGAGCGCTCGGTAGAAGGCAGACCTTTTAGTCTGTATATTATCACTATCCACGCCCAATAGCCAGAGTGCTCTAATTCATTACTGAATGAGCGATGCGTACATGCTAGAGTAGCTCCTGTTTTTCAAAGTTTACCATTCCACCATAGTGCTAATGTATCAATATTGGCTATATCAACTCTCTATCTTTAATATTGAGTATTTTTCTCCAATATAGAATGCAACTTTCAAGAATACCGCTTGCGATGGATGAATTGTCATCTAAACTGCACAGAAATGAAAGTAACAATGATAACTTATTTTAAATTATATTTACCAAAATTACACAAACATATCTTGAAATACTAAAGAGTAAATTTATTCAATAAAATAACCATTTGGCTTCAGACACAGCTGCCAGACAGCTTCGGAATCTCTTGCATCTCTTACCGTTTGTCTCCTAGTTTAATATGGTGAATGCAGCCATAATTCTTGCCTTCAATTCATCTTTAGTGTTGCTAGTCTCTCGCTCAATTGTGACTCACACATAATAATCAAGGGGTTGCAGTCTGGAGCGTTAAGCCACCAGATAAAAGGGGTGATTTTCTTCGGATAGATTGTTTTATATTCATGTCTTTGTACTCCTGGTTGTTTGCCATGGGGCTGAATTTTGTGGCCAGACAAAGGTCTTTCGGAAGCTACATTCTTGACCCAGTGAAACACAGCCTCTGAAAGGCACTTGATGTAGACCTCAGTGTGGAGTCTGACTCTTTTGTGGCATAACATCGTCATCACAAGTGACCATTCCAAACAAGATGTTGACTGGATATTATCCAACTATTTTTTTAATTCTCTGCACAATGAGATGTTCGTATTGGAGATACCGACGCGAATGTCACGCAGTGCAGCATGTCGTTTTCAAATTTCAGGCAGAATGATTTGCGTAATGGTATTTTTCCTCACAGACAGTGCCCTACTGGCCCCACTACACTGTCCACTTAAACAAAATTAAAATCATACAATGCGCATGCGTAAAATTAAAAATATAAAAGGTGACAATTTACCCATCGCACACTGTATATATAGAAAGAATGTCAGTGTGTATCAATAAATCAGTGCTTTAAATTTACAGTTTAGGTGTAAATGAGTTCCATTAAGTATAATGGAATTAATATTTAATGACGTTTACGCTAACAGCTCATGTAAACCAGCAAATCACCGACAATGTGATACTGGGATGCTTACCTGGGATGTTTCTTTGTTCTTATCCTTTGTCAGTTACATTTTCACTTTTTTTTTTTTAAAGAACTATATATGAAAACACTAGCAGTATAGCCCGGCGTTGCTCGGATGTAATGAAAGCTTTAAAACTAATCCATGGTCCTGGAGCTCAGACTCTTTGAACGTTGGCACGAAAGACTAAAAAGCAACAGTTGTTTCCAGTTAAAGAGAAACCGTAGACTGAAAGAAAAAAAAAGAATGGATGTAAGTCAAATTTTGATTTCCTGGTATCGATATCAAATAAGTTTTTTTCGTCGTAAACTGAATTTTAATGGTTAAATAAGTCCTCTGAGTAAATTGTATCATGACTGAGACTAAAAACTACAATTATACCTATTTAGAGCCAAACTCGAAGCAAAAACTAAAATAAAAGGGCTGACAAAATAGACATACAGGCAGATAAACAGACACACAAACATCTTGCCTTTTATATATATATATTATTATCTGCACTATTGTAAGAACTGCAACCTTGAAACTTCTGAATATCGTTTCTCATGTCATTTTCTATGAGTATCAAATTTGATTAAAATCGGACCACTCCTTCTATAACGCAATCTTTTCGATTATCGATTTTCGATTTATTTTTATCGGAAATACCTCAACACAAAACCTTGCTAAGAACACTCGCAGACACTTATAGTACAACTGTGTAAATTTTTAAGAAAATCGGTTCAGCCATTTTGGAGTCTATAGGTAACAGATACACACACACAGATCCATTTATAAGTAAATTTCGATTTAGATTAGATGATTGTTCTAAGAATGAATACTAGGAAAAGGTTTTAACGTCTCAACTAAAATCCACGAAAAGTTTACTGTGATGAATGCTAATAAAAAAACTTGTTTTTATGAAGGTTTTCATCAGTTAGTTTATATGTAGGATAGTGAAAAATTATCGGTTTTTACTAATAAGCTCGTGTTTAGTCAGATGAGAATTTTCAGTAGGCGTTCATATATATATATATATATATATATATATAGTGTATCGAGGTAGCAAATAAATTTCTAAACATATACTGTTAAATATAAGAAACAATGAATGTCTATTATGTTGAATCATGAGCCGTTCTAAACGTCATATTTTAACTTTAATTTCTGTTGAAAATAAAGACAAAAATTCTCCAACATTTGGATAAGTTTTTATTAATTCGGTTCTAAGCTTTCGGCTCACATGAGCCATCTTCAGAGAGGTTATTAAGACGGTAACACAATAACATCCACCATCTGCGACGATTTTATTTTGTGTTGACATAAAACTCCGCTAGGCAAAGGCAATAGGTACCAAAAATAACAAACGCAGTTCGCAAATTTGAATTGCGGTTCTATGACGTAAGACAATTGCAATGTAATGTGTTATAACCAGATAGCTTCATGTGAGCTGAAAGCTTAGAACAAACTTAATAAAAAATTATCCAAATGATGGAGAATGCTTGTCTTTATTTTCAACGGTAATTAAAGCCAAAATACGATGTTAAGAACGGCTCATGATTAAACATAATAGACATTCATTGTTTCTTATATTTAAAAGTATATGTTTAAAAAAAAATATTTAAAAATATATGACACACCAAAAGTATCTATATCAATAAAAGTGACGAGGGTGGACGTTATGTAAGTATTTATTTATTTGTTTGATAGATTCGACTTAGCGTCCGTATTTTGCAGCCTAGCTCGACGAGAGTTGCGCTCAGATGTAGTTTAAAATTTTAGAACACTAACGACACCTTCAAATATTTCAGAGAGCCAAAATTAGGGGTAGAAAAATATATATTATCACCCCACAAATTCAGGGATCAGTTTATGTATTTTTTATAATATAGAATCGATAACCCCACTTTATATTGTCTATATCTATATATAGCAAGAATTGAAGAATGAAACTTTAATTCAAATTTCCTGTGTTAAACTGAGGTATTTTTTCGTTTGTTTTTGTTTTTTATATATATGTGTTTTTCGTTTTTTTTTTCTTCCCCCCTTTTTGGAGTTGATGCTTCATTTGGGAGGGAAAAAAAAGTTTGAAATTTTTATTTATTCTGTTATGCGAAGCTACTTTGGCCAAGGTATCAGCAGCCATTACACCTCCACGCCATGTGATGTTCTTTGAATGGGAATTTACTTAGCAGCTTAACTTGATGTTGATTTTTGGGAAAAGCAAGAATTGAAGAATGAAACATTAATTCAAATTTCCTGTGTTAAACTGTGAGGTATTTTTCGTTTGTTTTTGTTTTTTTTATATACCTGTGTTTTTCGTTGTTTTTTTTTCTCCCCCTTTTTGGAGTTCATTTGGACTTTAGTTAAAACTTAGTTAACTCCACTTTTGTAAGTTCGTGTTTTTTTCGAAGGTTGTTCGTGTATGCTTGTTTTTTTTGTTTTTTTTTAATAGGAGTAGATAGGTCACACTATCGCCCGGTCAATAATCCACCCACGTCTATTGAACTGGAGTAGAGGCTCGTTCCTTGTTTCCTGTTTAGGATGTGGTTTCCGGTTTTCTCTTTTCTCTCTTCAGACCTTGGTACTGGTGCTTCCGTGAGTTTCCTGCGATCTGGCCGGTTGGTGGCAATGGCTCATCACTGTGAGGGTAACGGGTTGGCAGTTTCCTGGTTGCTGCTTCCGACTGGTAGTTAGGAGCCCTAACTCTTGCGTAGCGTCAAGAGCGGCTGCTCTGATCAACAGTTGTATAATATCGGGGTCCTTGTAGTGCCATGTCGCGCATGGATAGGTGTCCCTGCAAGCGCTTTCGGTGGGCAACCCCGAGGCCACACCTTGTTGCAGCCCTAGCCAGTTTCCCTCCCAGCACAGATCGTGGGTAATGACCGCCTGTATCCTCTACCCTAGGTCCCTTTCTATAAACGAAAAACATGACGAAACAAATCAGAAATGACCCTAAACCAGTTAAATCCAAACCACCTAAGCCCATTAACCTCTCCTTCACTAATATCCGAGGCATTCGTACTAACTTTCCTAGTGTAGAAGCGTTCCTGCATGAAAAGTCCCCTGACATCCTTGCGCTCTGCGAAACTAACCTCAACTCAGCTATTCCCTCCTCTGACCTCTTCATCCCTGGTTATCTTCCCCTTTTAAGGAAGGATTCCACTGTTCCACATGCATGGGCTGGGTGTTTATGTCAGCGAACACCTCCCCATAACTAGGGTGACTTCACTCGAATCTACTGACCACCAATACATATGTCTCCGCTTGTCTCTCCTCAGTTCGGTTAGCTACCTATTCTTCCTTTACCGTTCTCCCTCCTCTCCTGACTGCTCTATACTAGATAGCATTGCTGACGACATAGATAAGGCTATTTCCTATCACCCATTTGCCCACATATTTGTATTTGGAGACCTCAATGCCCATCACTCTGAGTGGCTTGAAAACGCCGTTACTGATTCGGCGGGCATTCACGCCATGAACTTTGCTATTTCCCAATCCCTTACGCAAGTGGTGGACTTCCCCACTGGCTTCCCAAGCACACCCTCGGGTCATTCCTCACTGCTAGATATGTTTCACCTCTGCGCCCGACGCCTGTCAAGTCTCGCAGCTTTGCCCTCTCGGCAACTCCGACCACGCTGTAGTCACCCTCAGTATTTCTTTCCAATCTCACTCCCCCCAGGATCCCCCTACTTATAGAACCTCCTACCTCTACCAAAAAGCTGACTGGGATGCCTTTCGCGATTTCCTCTGCGACGTCCCTTGGGGAAAAGTGTTTGACCTATCAGTTGATGACAGTGCCTCTGAGTTCTCGTCATGGGTGAAAGCTGGCATTGATGCCTTCATACCCACCAGGAAGTATTGCTTAAAACCTCATTCCTCTCCGTGGCTCTCTCCGGCCTGCTCAGCCGCTATTGCCCACAGGAACCATTACTTCCGTCTATTCCGGAGACAGCCAACTGATCACAATAGGCGCCTGTTCACATCTGCTCGCAGTGAGTGCAAGAGAACCCTAAATGACGCCAAACAGTTGTTTACTGAAAGAATGCGACAGCACATAGCTGACCGCAAGTTCGGCTCCAAGGACTATTGGAGGATTTGTAAACGAGTGCTCAACAATAGGAAATCCTCAATACCTCCTTTAATCCATGGATTTGAGGTTCTCACATCATCTGCGGACAAAGCTGAGTGCTTTGCCCGCAGATTCTCATCCAACTCCACATTCGACTCGTCCGGAGTGCACCCACCCGACTTCCCTATTAGAACTGAGGCCAAACTGCACGACGTATATATTACCCCGACAGTAGTATCCAGAGTAATTTCAAAACTCGACCCCCATAAGGCGTGTGGAGACGATGGAATCCCGGTGATAGTCCTTAAGAGGTGTGCCCCTGAACTTTCCCCTGTCCTCTCTAAACTGTTTAACTACTGCCTTTCTGCTTCCTGCTTTCCTGCATGCTGGAAATTCTCCTCAGTCGTTCCTGTCTTTAAGAACTGTGGTGAACACTCGGACCCATCCAACTATCGCCCTATCAGTCTTCTACCAATATTCGGGAAAGTATTCGAGGCTATAATCAATGCTGAAATAGTTCATCATCTCACCGCCCACAAACTGTTCTCCGACAGGCAATATGGATTCCGATTTGACAGGTCCAACTGCCGACCTGCTAACAACTGTAACGGAGTACATGCTACAGGCCCTTGATGAGTCTGACGAGGCTCTGGACATCTCCAAGGCTTTCGACAGGGTTTGGCACCCTGGCCTCCTATGCAAACTACGCGGTTATGGTATTACCGGTCGCCTGCTTGACCTAATCCAATCTTTCTTAAATAACCGCAAAATGAAGGTCGTTCTGAATGGGCGTGCCTCTTCGTCCTACAGCACGAATGCAGGTGTCCCACAAGGCTCTATCCTGGGCCCAACGCTCTTCCTTATTTTCATCAACGACCTCCCAGATGAGATCAAGTCCCAAGTAGGCATCTACGCAGATGACACTACAATATACTCCCGCTCCAGTAAGAAACCTGTCGTGGCGGACAGACATAACCTCGCTGCTGACCTTGAGCGGGATCTACACTCTGTGGTGAACTGGGACAAGAAGTGGCTTGTCAACTTCAATTCCTCTAAGTCCAAGCTGTTGTCTGTCAAGCCATTACAGGCAACCTCTTCTGCCTCCCATAAGCATGGACCAGATGATTCTCCCGGAGAGTAATACACTACGCCTCCTCGGACTTACCCTGTCCTCAGACCTCAAATGGAAGCACTATATTGAATCCATAGCAAAATCTACTGCTAAGAAGATTGGGTCACTATGTCGATCCAGGATGTTTTTTCCACCTGAATCCATCCTGCATATATACAAGTCAACCATCCGTCCGTGCATGGAGTACTGCTGCCATTTATGGTCAGGTGCCTCTGCCGTTCTCCTCAGTGTTCTTGACAAGCTCCAAAGGAGAGTCTGTAATGTGATAGGTACTGATCTGGCGACTCAACTGCAGCCACTTTCCCCATCGTCGAAATGTGGCCTCCCTCTGTCTCTTCTATAAATACTTTCATGGCTTCTGCTCGGATGAGCTTAAGTCACTGATGCCTCCTCAACAGGTGTTTACCCGTGCAACCAGACTGGCAACTGGGTCCCACCCATTCACAGTCAGGTTAGCCAAACGCAGACGACAATTCTACTCCTGCAGCTTCCTCTCTCGCACTTCCCGCCTGTGGAACTCACTCCCGTATTCTTGCTTTCCTAACGGCTACGACCTCCAGAAATTTAAAAGCAAAGTTAATACTCACCTACTAACCACTGGACTCTAGCTCTCTCCCCTCCCCTGTATAATCTTCACTTTCTCTCCGCCTATGTATCTGTCATTGCACCTGCTTTCTCAGCTTTCTATTGTTCCTTTCTAACTAGCTTGTACTCCTCACTCTTTTCTAATTAATCTTTCTACATTTATGTAGCCCCCTGCACATCAGTGGCGTTTCTGCCTTGCTCGGGATGAGATGATTAAAAAAAAAAAAAAAACATGTTACCGCTCCCTCACCAACCCTAATTCAATAGAGACATTCTACATTGTTATCTATATCTATAAAAGTTACGAGGGTGGACGTTGTGTAAGTATTTGTTTGTTTGATACATTCAAATTAGCGTCTGCATTTTGCGGTCTAGCTCGACGGGAGATGTAGATCAAAATTTTAGAACGCTAACGACACATTGAAGTTTTTCACATTACCAAAATTAGGGGTAGAAAAATATATTATCACCCCACAAAGTTAGGGATCAGTTGATGTATTGATTATAATATAGAATCGATCACCCCACTTTATATTATCTCTATCTATATATATTGCCCCTTCCCCTCCCACCCAAATCTAATAGAGACATTCTACATTGTTATCTATATCTAAATAAACTGCTAATGTGTATGTGTATATATATATATATATATATATATATATATATGAAGCCACAACAAATTCTTACACATATGCAAGTGTTGGTAATTTAAGTTTCCCGAAGGTAAGTTGTGTAATCGCATGAACGTGAAACTTTTTTTTCTGCTGATGGAATTTCGAAAACCTTGCCTGTAGTAAATTCCAGTCGATCACATGAATAAAGATAATTTGAAGTGAAATTGCACCTCTAGTCTTCGAATGTCCATCTTCATTCGCAGCAAGCGATATTTTTTTAGATTATCCCTTTTATAGATTAGAACGATGATGGTTTTCTATCAGTTGTACGTCAACGTTTCGATTGCATTACTTACCACCGATCTGTAATACGTAATTCAAGGAGATCCTTGAAAGAATAATGATAAACAGTACGTTGACAATTCTTAAGACACTGTTTACAGTCGCCAAAGACAGATTTTAAATTAAGTGCAAAACTCTCTCTCTCTCTCTCTCTCTCTATATATATATATATATATATATATATATATATATATATATATATGGCACCTGGCTTTCAGGGCGGGGTCCAAAATGATTAAAGTAATACCGAATAAGACTAGTTTAGACTGGTTTTGAACCTATCCATCGCTTATGCGGTGGATAGGTAATATATGACCACGACCTGGGCGTACGCGGTCATGTTCCCCACATTAAAAAAAGACCTTGTGTCACATCTCTCAAGTTGGGGAGAAGAGTAAATAAATATATATATATATATATATATATATATATATATATATATATACACACCATTTGTAAACGAGTTATTACATAAAAGGTAGACTTAAAATATTTATTTCTCTATATCGGAAACGAACTAGCATAAACTAGAGAATGCCCCCAACGATATAAGTTAGCTCTTATAAACAACTTAATTTAACGCATACGAATGATATAAGATGGCTCATGTGAGCCGAAAACTTAGAGCCAACTTAATAAAATATTATCCAAAGGTTGGAGAATTTTTGTCTTTTTTCAACTGAAATTAAAACAAAAATACGATGTTTAGAACGGCTCATGATTAAACATAATAGACATTCATTGTCTCTTATATTTAACAGAATATATTTAGAAAATATATATATATATATTAACCCACACTTAATAAAATCACGCTTAAATTTGGTCATAACACATTACATTACATCTAAATATATAGTTCTTTTATAATTTCTAGTTCTCACGCGGTGTGACATCATAGAACCGCATTACAAATATGCGTACTGCGTTGCTATTTTTGGTAACTGTTGCCATTGCTTAACAGAGTTTTATGTCAACACAAGATAAAATCGTCGCTGATGGTGGATGTTTTTTTGTTAACGTCCTTATAATCTCTCTGAAGATGGCTCATGTGAGCCGAAAGCTTAGAACCATCTTAATAAAAAATTGTGCAAATGTTGGAGAATTTTTCTCTTTATTTTCGCCTGAAATTAAAGCCAAAATACAATGTTTAGAACGGTTCATGATTAAACATAATAGAAATTCATTGTCTCTTATATTTAACAGTATATGTTTAGAAAATTATCTGCTGCTTCGATACATTATATATATATATATATATATATATATAAAGAGAGAGAGAGATCGTGTAATTACACTTTTATACAAATTTCATTCAGATCGACTGACAAGTTACTGTTATTAAGTTTTTTTTATTTAATTTTTCCTGTGTTTAAATTAACTCAAAACGTTATGTTAAAGGCGTTTGATTTTCATCATTAGCCAATACACAGCGAGCTCGTTGGCGACCGTTGTCAATGGCGTAGAATGGAATGTGAACTCATGTGCTTCACGTCGGAAGTAACATCGTGCTGCAAGCATGGTTTCAATTAACTTTGTTTATTTTGGATCTTGTCCAGATTCAGCTCGATGCCTGTTGAGCTGTGGTCTGGAGACTGTGAAGCATACTTTAGGCTCCGTCCAGTGATGTTCACTTTCAACCAAAAGAAAACATTTGACCTTTCAAGGAATCTACGGTACCTAACTCTTTTTAACGCAATCAGATCACAGCGGGTTATCATTCGTTCGTGCGCCTCCTCTCCGTTCTTCACCTATGGAACCGTTAATTCTACGAGGAGAACATACCTCCTTGAAACAAACCACGCTGCAATGTTAAAGCTTGCGTCAGTCTGAACGATAGGTAAGGAAAATTTCAGGAGTATTGTATGATCCAAAAAACAAACTTCAATCACAGGATCCACTCAGCGACATGTTGGGAGTTATTGCGATCAACTGCACAGCACGTTCACCTGTCTTGTAAAAAACATATATTAAAAGTTATGTCACACAAAAACGGATGAGTGTGTATATACATGAAATGATATGTTTTAACATTATTTTTGATTGATACTCGTATTTAAGTCGATATTCTGTTATTAATCAAACAGTATATAAACATGTTACGGAAATTAACGAAGATTAACGAAACTTTGTTATAAACAACCGACAATTTGAAATGATTTGTTTGAACATTATTTTTGATCAATACTCGTATTTAAGTAGATATTCTGTTTATAATGAAACAGTATTATATATTTATTTCTACCGGCCTGATTATTTCCGAGAAATCTTTGTTACAAAAATGTGTCATTTGGCAGGATTCGCACCTGTAACCCCTATCCACATAAGGGAAGCCACCAAGTGATTTGGCGCATGACAAAATTTTATTGTAAATAATCAGGCCGGTAGAAATAAATATATAATACTGTTTGATTATAAAACAGAATATCTACTTAAATACGAATATCGATCAACAATAATGTTCAAACAAATAATTTCTGATTGTTGGTTGTTTATAACCAGTTTCGCTAAAAAGTCATTGGTCATGGTCATTGAAAAGTAACTTTCCATTGTAAAATACTTTTAATTTATTTATTAACTAATTTTTACAATAAATGGATATGAAGTAAAAGGGTTTAGCAGGAGGTTTTATTTAAAATCCAATATGGGCACCATATTAATTTTCGAACGTGTTTAAGCAAATTATATGTAACGATCAAAACATGAAGAAAAATACCAATATCAGAGACATAAACAGTTTTGAAAATTGCTACAGAAGTGGTCAAAAGCGCTTGGGATGATAAAAATTACGGAAAATTTTATGTTTCTTAACTCCAATAAAATGGATTTATGTTAGGAATTTGGAGAAAATTAATAAAATTTTAATTATATCTTCTTTGTCGGTCATATTATATACATATATAAAAGACTAAAAAAGGTGTATGACCAGATATTTTGAGTTTTTACAATTTCCGTTTTGTTATTAATGTTGGTTATGATTTCAGCGTTCCCTCTTTTGCTGAAATGAATTTAAATTTTTCAAAGGAAATCATGTAAATTTTTTTCCTTGTCTGTTGTAAATGACGTTACCTTTAATGTGTTTAAAATTATGAAACTCCGTGAAGTTGTTTTATTGAAATCAAACGCATCCTAACTATAAAAAAGCAAAAAGGCTATTAAAATATAATTTTCCTGTAGATAAACTATTGATACGTAAAAATAAATTCGAATTACTATTTAATACAAAATATTATAATCTAATTTTTAAAAATATTTCATCTCTTCAAAAATCTGCACTATGCAAAATATGTTGTTTATGAATTCCTATGTTGTTTGGGAGATAGTAAATCCAACAGTAAGAAATAATAAATAATAATAAATTCGGACTTTGACCACACAAGAATCTGACTCTCTTGTAAAATAATTAGTCAATATTTAGAGAAATTCGCGCGCATATAGATCAATATATTACAAATAACCAAAATAACACTAATTTATGATAAACTAGCAGTATAGCCCGGCGTTGCTCGGCTATAATGAAAGCTTTAAAACTAATATATGGTCCTGGAGCTCAGACTCTTTGGACGTTGGCACGAAAGACTAAAAAGCAATAGTTGTTTCCAGTTAAAGCGAAACCGTAGACTGAAAGAAAAATGAATTGATGTAAGTTTATTTTTGATTTCCTGGTATCGATATCAAATACTTTTTTTTTTTTTTTTTTTTTTTTTTTTTTGGCGTAAACTGAATTTTGAAGACTAAATAAGTCCTCTGAGTAAATAGTATCATGGTTGAGACTAAGAACTACAATTATAGAGCCAAACACGAAACAAAAACTAAAATAAAATGGCTGAAAAAATTAGTCATACAGGCAGATAAACAGACACACACACAAACATCTTGCCTTTCATATATATATATATATATTATCGATTGTCTGCACTATTGTAAGAACTGCAACCTTGAAACCTCTGAATATCGTTTCTTATGTCTTTGTCTATGAGTGTATCAAATTTGATTCAAATCGGACCACTCCTTCTATAACCCGATTTTTTCGATTTTCGATTTTCTATATTTATCGGGGATACCTCGACACAAAACCTAGCTAAGAACACTCAGATGCTTATAGTACAACTGTGTAAATTTTCAAGGAAATCGGTTAAGCCGTTTCGGAGTCTATAGGCAATGGACACACACATACACACAGACAAAGCTCCATTTATAAATAAGTTTAGATATTGATCAGTCAGTTAAGTGCCATACGCGATACACGCTTGGGCGATCACGTCTCGAAAGAAACATGACTGACTGGGCAGAAGATTATCCCGCAGTAGGTTGCCATTGCTTTCTGCGGTAGACTGGTTGCCGACCAAGGCTATAGAACCCAATCTGTTCTGTTATTTAACCCATAACTGGAAGGAAGAGATGGATTAATACCTTTCCCAAGGGTATTTGCGCGTAAGTGAAGGCAATGAATTCAGCTGGAATTCGAACTCGGCTCCCCGATTTCTCGTTCCGAGCCGATATCCACTGCACCACAACGCACATAGATATTGATAAATGACACAAAAATCTAGGGTACAATGCGAAAAAAGACTTAAAATTCGGGAAACTGTTATAATACAATTACTTCTGCAGAACGCGTCCGTTTGTTGTGTTAAGTTTCCTTGAAAGATTGTGAGTGCCAATAAAGGGTGAGTTTTTAGTTTGTGGTCTCGTTTTGTCTCATTTATGGCGTGATTGTGGCGTGTAAAGACAGACACGAGAGAGACGCTGCATCAGTAGGACGCTGGACGACAATCACCAGAAACAACAGCGACTTACTGGGATGGAAGAATAAGAAACAAGGGAAAGGAAAGACAATCAAGATATTTCGTATTTTTATTTGTAACAAACGACAAGCTATTTCGGCAACTGCAATGACAGAAGATGGACTGGTTTCATTCGAAATTACTATCAAAATTTGATGACTCCCCAACAGATCCGTCTCTTGTCGAATGATTTCAGAAGGCGGAGCGTATTTGCAAACTGTTCAAGATAAAAAAGCCCGCGTTAATCATCCCAGTGAGGTTAACAGATTACGCAGTCTACCAGCAACTCAAGCAGGAAACAAACCTGGACGAGATAAAGCGATCCTTTTATACAGCATTTCGCACGGATGAATCTATCGCTTTGAACCAGTTTATTGGGCGATGACTCCTCCCAGTTGAAAAGGTTGATGTTTACCTGGCCGATTTGAGAAAGCTGTTATCGCTCGGTGTTACCTGGCTCCTGTGAGCGTTATCAAAGCCGGGTGAGATGGGTATAGACAAGCTGCTGGCTAGGGACTGAACCATTTTAAATAGTCTCCGTTCACGTCGTAGCAGTTGCAAGGACGTAGGAATCGTTGTTTGAATCAGCGGAGAGTGCTTTTGGTAATTTTCGTGTCCCAATAACTCGTGACGGCACCAAATACTATAAGTTTTGTTGGTCCCAATCACTTCTCCCAAGAGTGCAGGAACCGAATTAATACGGGAAGCGTGAATCGAAACATATTACCTTGTTTACCGCAGTAACAGTCTAGCCCACGTAACGCGAAACTCTCCGGGAAGTGGGATCGGGGGCAAGAGACTATCGCCACCCTTGGTCCCTGCTAATCAGTGCATGTGAATTTACTCGTTGTCAGTGTGCGTGTGAATAGTGTGCAATGTTCGGCTCTCATAGATACAGGATGGTACCGTTTAATCATGTGCAAATCCCTGTGGAGCCTATAATAGTCGACATATGACAATTAAGATGATTGCTGGAACGTCCCATGTGTGCCGGAGAGTCGGAGATATTTCGATCAGAGGGAAGTGATTGTGCTAAAGTGAACGCGCTGGTGTTGCGTGAAAAGCCTCCGGGGTATGATTTGCTGTTCGGGATCGACGCTATACGTGAACTAGGAAGTGTTGTGATCATGTCTAGTGCAGCCCAAGAGAAAACGCAAATCATGTGCAGCTATCACGGTTGACAAACAAGACTTTTATGTTGTTCTTGACCGCGAGAAAAAGGCTTTTTTTTAATCATTTCACCCCAAGCAAGGCATTCCACTTCCACTATTGTGAAGGGGGATACATAGGGGAAAGTGTTGAGAGAACGATTAGATATAGGAAATGTCAGGAGGAGGGTGATAGACGAGTAAAGAGGTACATAGGAAGAGTGCTAGAGAGAATGTGTACGATTTAGTGTGTTAAGAGATGTATATTCGCCTTACGTTTAAACTCCTGGAGATTGTAGCTGTCGGGGAAGCAAGTATGTGGAAGGGAATTCCACAGGCGGGAAGTGCAAGAAAAGAAAATTTTGGAGTAGAAATTGCGGTTACATTTTATCGGTTTCACTGTAAAATAGTGGGACCTAGTTGCTAATCTAGTATCTCGTGCAAATTCGTACCTAGGAGGCACCAGTGAAGCTGTGAAAGTATTTATAGAAGAGGCACAGGAAGCCACGTCATGCCGGTGATAGAGTGACTGCAGCCGGTCTGCCAAGTCGGTATCTATCACAGTACAGATTCTCCGATGTATTTTGTCAAGAACTCGGAGGAGAATAGCAGGGGCACCCGACCAAATGTGGTAGCAGTATTCAATGCACGGGCGGATGGTAGATTTATATATGTGCAGGATAGATTCAGACGGAAAAAACTTCCGGGCCCTGCACAGAGAACCGACTTTACATCGAAGTGAAAGTGGGCAGGAAACAAAGCGACTGATCAATTGCCTAACACAGCTAATGACCGTTACGCAAGCCACCAAAGCTACGGTACGGCCAGTGATAGATTATAGTGAAGTGACAAAAGGGTGCTTCTCTCAAGTAAATGATAGTTGAATTTTTGACAAGAGTACCCCAAGACCGCCCCGCTTGAAGAGATTGGTGCGTGGCTAGGGAAGAATAAAATTCAAAGCCCCCTAACAATGAGCGTGATGTTGGAGAAACGTGGAGCTATACTGGAAGATCCATCGTTGCTTCGATCAATGGATTAAGCCCAACACATAAACCTGGCTGAAATCGATACTTCGATGAAAAATATTTATCTAGTCTTACAGCAGTGATTCAGGGTGACTCAATATACGCTTATCAATAGCTGATAGGCAACCTAACAGGCGAAAACCCGAGTGAGGACGAAAGCCGTGAGAGAGATGCTAGTGCTTAAGTTGATTTGCAAACTTGCAGAAGCTGATTGAGGTTCAGTAGTCGATGTCAAACAAAAAAATGCCCTGGCATGATGAAGCCGAGATCAGAGTCACAGACGTGTGCTACTGTGATGGACCGTTTGACCAAGGAACAGATCCGCGCTGTGTATAGCATAAGCGGACATCCTGGCTTTCGGTGTACAACTTACTTCGACCAGACAGTATGTTCCGCAGTTAATGCTAAAGTCGGTTATATGAGTGCTGTGCAGTGGACCCTACCCCGGTCCAGTGGAAAAAGGGCAAACTCGGCGTAGACAGGAAATGGTAGCGACTAAGCTTGGACGTAACTCATTCCGATGATAGTCATTTTTTATCCTTAACAGTTTGCAACGCAACGCGTTTCAGTTGTGCGACAGGACGCTGGGAACATGGTCTTTCCGTTGAAACATTGACAGACATCGCCCCGACTTTCTGTTGCCGAGACTTTTGGGACTTTGCAGCTGAATGAGAAGTGCGAATGTGGTACAGAGGCGTATACATTCCGGAGAGAGACAGGACAGCGGAACGGTGTCACCGCGCCGCTAAAACAATAGCAGCCATGCCGCGGTGTTCCATTTAAGAGGCTGCTTATTGCTACAACGTCAATCCTAGCGATGATCTACGAATGGATGATGTAACATTAACTACGCCAACTAACGGGATATATAGGTACTAACAGCGGATAAATGGGATAGACTAAGTGTCAGATATTCCGAATAATATGAATGAATTGTAACACATCACTCAAAAAAGCCCCGGGCCTGATATATAGATGGCACCACTAATAAAAAATCTATATGATTTTAAGAAGTACGAACCTTCATATGGCTCGTGACAAAATTTGAGCCCAATCAGATTATTAGTTTACAGATTACAGCTAAGTGAAACTACTGTTGCAAATTTTCAAAACAATGAAAAAATCTGATTGTCCTGCGTTCATAAAGCATTGCTTTCTGATGGAAAAATATTGTTCAAGCAAAGCAATAGTTTGATAAGTTATTTAGCCTCTGCTCCGTCGGAAACTACGGTTAAAAGGTGGTATGCTGGCATTAAACACGGTCGTTCAGACAAATGATGCTGAACTCTCAGGTCACCCAAAATAGGCAGTCGTGCCGGAAAACACCAAAAAATCTACAAACTTCGTTTTGTCCGATCGTAAATTAAAGTTGCATGAGATAGCAGAGAAGTTGAACATATCAGAAGGCAGTGAATTCACTATTTTGCACGAACATCTATCAATGATAAAGCTATGCTCAAAGTGGGCACCACGTTTACTCACAGTCGATCAAAAACAACAATACGTCGACGATTCAGAGCGTTGTTTGCAAATATTTCAACGGAACAAAAATAAGTTTTTGCGTAAATATGTGACAGTGGATAAAATATGGATATACTATTTTACTCCTGAGTCAAATCGGCAGTCAAATGAGTGTGGTATATAATATATAGTTCTTTCACGTTGAGGAAATATTTTTTCTCAAACAGAATGCAGGGAGCACGGTGTCTTGGACGAATGATGAATTAATGATGAATATTGCAATTTCAGAGTTGACGACGTTGGATGGTGATGGAAACTAAATTTCATATATTCAGCGGTTGTCACTGCTATAGCTACGGTGATTATTCTCAAACTTCTTGGGTGACGTTTAAAACTTTCAAAATCCACAATAAATTCGGGGTGACACTTTTCAAATCAAAAATCTCTTGATCGGGAACCACTTCACTCGATACCCCCACTAAAATCAGTTTCACATAATCATTTCATAATCTTCTTCTTCTCTGTCCTTTCGTCGTGACCGTCGGCAACAACAAATACACTTTGCAACAAATGTCTCAGTCTAAAACAATATAAACAGACCGGCATGCAAATAATATATATTTTATTTTTATTTTTCTTACATCTTAAGGTGACATGCCAGGGGATAGAAGGTTGTTTCATCAGAATTGTCAGCACACTCTCTCAGAGATAGCCCGATTGCGTCTAGACTCTCCAAAATCAAAATTACTATTAAAGACTTTTTAACTGTCAGCTTGACGTCACTTCCGCCCACTGACAGCTATCTTCCGGTACAAACTTTGACCTCGCTAGACAAAATAAAAATCACAATTCCAAAATGGTTTTCTCTGCTTGTAAACTTGGCTGACCTTTTTCAACAAAATATATTTCACTCAAATCAGCAAACGCAAATACACTTCAATTGTCAAAAATGCCATGATTCTCAAAAATATCGTCGAACGAATATTTAACAAGTGGACAGCAGTATAAGGTGAAAGCCGTCCAAAGCGACGCAAACAAAAAAAATAATCAGGATGCAAACATTAGCAGGCCAGGTTTTGGCCTCTGTATTTTGGAATATGCAAGGTATTTTGTTGATCGATTAAATTGAGAAAGGAAGAACCCTCAATAGCGAACATTAAATCGCAATATTGGTGCGTTTGAAGTCAGACATCGCTAAAAAAACGGCCAAAAATGAAGAAAAAAAGGATCTCTCACCAAGACAACGCACCATTTCACAAGTCGATCGCTACGATGGTAAAACTACATGAATTGCACTTCGAATTGCTTCCGCATTCACCCTATTCTCCAGACCTGGCCCCCAGTGACTACTGACTGTTTGCAGATCTCAGATGCTACAGGGAAAGAGATTTGGCCCCAATTAAGAAGTGATATTTGAATCTTAGACGTATTTTAAGGCCAAAGACAAATCGTTCTACAAATAAAGGCATCGATTTGTTAGAGAAGGAGACTGTGGGTGAATGAAGTCAAATTTTGCCTAAAAGTTGTTTTACTAGTTAGGTTTTGAATTTATTGAGTGATGGGTTATAAGAAAGATGATCTCATCTGGGTCAAACGCCTGATTTTGTCCCACTAAATTCAACAATGGACGTGTTGATGGAATTATCACTCCCCTACATAATCCTACTCAATGACGTGCCACACCATGTTCAGAATCTTCGCCCACAACATGAATTGACCACTTCAGGAGAAGACCATCGCAGTGAAGATATGTTTTCTGATAGCAATTCAGAGACACCAATGCTTTACACGATGCAGTCAGACGATTTGCCTCTTGTATCAGAAAGTACATGATCAAACAATGTCAAAAGTGTTGATGAAGCCACGGAATACCAAGGTTCCGCGTAAAAGTGGAAGTGTTGCCACTTGTACAGCCCCTCCACCTCTACGAAGAAATGCTCGTCAAAGGCGTCCGCCTCAATCCCCCACTGTCATTTGTGTGACCATGAGATCAGGCAGGGGTGTGATGCAGGAGATAACTTACTTCCCGCAGAACGCATCTGCCTGGCCTGTTGCCAACTTTCCTATAAAGATCGCATCCGCCAGTTTATAGGTTGTGATCTCGTTTTCCCACTTGTTTGGCGAGGTCATCGCGTGAGTAGACAGAAAGAGATAAAGACAGACAGACGAGAGAGACGCTGCATCAGCACGACGCGAGACAAAAACGAGAAAGGAAGCATGATTTGTTGGGACGGACGAATACGAAACGGAGGAGGGGGAGGAAAGACGAAAATGAAAGCAATTTTCTGTTTTTATTTTAACAAACCTCAAGAGAAGCAGTTAACTTTTAATAAGGTCTCTTTCTCGATATGGGATCGTATAGTGAAGTGGATATTTATTACTCTAAATACAATAATTTTGGCACAAGGCCGAC
The DNA here is from genome assembly GCA_037127315.1 of Ascarosepion bandense. Lineage (NCBI taxonomy): Eukaryota > Metazoa > Mollusca > Cephalopoda > Sepiida > Sepiidae > Ascarosepion > Ascarosepion bandense. The sequence continues at coordinate 529,441 of JBBBDQ010002023.1, forward strand.
AAAAAACGTGAGTTGGTGCTTGTTATCAGTGTCTATCCTATAACAAACTAACCGGATTCACGACCCAAACAATTTCCTCATTCACCACAAGAAAGCATTCATCATCTTCCAATCCTACACCCAACAGAATACCACATTTTTATATGGGAACTTAAAGAACGGAGAACCCATGAATTTATATAGAATTTTTGTTCGTATATTAAATTGTGCATAAAAACAAATCATATAAAAATTCAGTTTGACTTGTTGGAAGGGGCATCACCTTTAAGTGACCAATTACAATTGGTTCCAGCAAGCGAGGAGACGCCGTGATTAGTCAAACACAATTTTATAATCAGCACGGTTCACACTCCACCCACGTCTATTGAACAAGTGAAGAAGCTCATCCCTTGTTCCCTGTTTAGGATGTGGTTTCCGGCTTTTTCTTTTCCAATCTTTTTACTCTTTTCTTTTTTTCCCAATTGGAGTAGATAGACTAAACTATCCCCCGGTTCACACTTCACCCACGTCTATTGAACAAGTGAAGAGGCTCATCCCTTGTTCTCTATTTAGGATGTGGTTTCCAGCTTTTTCTTATTCCAATCTTTTTACTCTTACGTAGCCCCCTGCGCATCAGTGGCGTTACCGCCTTGCTTGGAGTGATATGATTAAAAAAAAAGAAAGACAAATCTTGATAAAGACTTTGTTTAGTGACAATCGAGAATATATTAGGATAAAAAAAGAATTTTTGAAAGTTTACCGATGACACAAAACAACTTAGACGGAATTGGTTGATACTTTGAGATGACGAATATTTTTATTATTTACACTTTTCAGACTATTGTCCTCATCTTCATTGCCTTGTTTGTGTCAGCCGTTGTACGCCCTAGCCTTTTTTCAGGTGCTAGGAATATTTAACCGAACCGTTTACTTTGATCACTGAGGTATATCATTCTCATTCCATGTGCGATGCCTCTTCCGGATGCAATGTAGCTATCATCCTTTAACTCAAATCTCTTAGTTATTTGTTAACCACTGCTGTAGCCAGAGTAAAGTCACCGGAACGAACCAACGTCTATATCCACTGGGGATATATGGCCCAGTGGATATAGACGTTGCTTCGTTCAAGTGGTTTGACCCAAACAGTTATGAGTTCAATACTTGGCTACAGCAGTGGTGAACAAAGAACTTAGTTCAGTTAAAGGGAGATAGCTACATGACACACAGAAGTGGAATCGCACATGAAATGAGAATCATTCACAACAGTGATCGAAATATAGGGTTCGGTTCGAAATTTCTAGCGCTTGAAGAAGGCCGGAGCATACAACGGTCTAAACATGGCAGCAAATATGAGGACAACAGTTTAAACAGTGTCAATAATGTAAACGAAAGTTAGCATATATATAAATATATAGAACCCGCAGACAGATCTGTTTCGCTGTATCACAGTATGTTTAGGTTCCGATAGTTTTTACCCGGGATTGAAACCTGACCAAATTGGCGTCAGTCGGCAGCTCAACCTCTGACCTATCGGCGCTCAGTAGAAGGAAGGCTATATATATATATATATATATATATATATATATATATATATATAAAAAATCCAAATGCAAGCATGTTTCGCTGTATCACAGCTCATCAGTATGACTTGATATTCTTTTGGTTCCAGCCGGCGTCGGAATGTTTACTCCCTAAGCTATTGGCGGATGTAATGAGAGAGAGGGGGGGATTTTTTCTTGTTATACACACGCCTGCCTCAATTCATTATTTATGTATAAACGATGAGCATATTAAATATAGTATATATACACCAAGGATGTGCGTTGTGGTGCAGTGGATAACAACTCGGATCGGAAAATCCGGAGAGCCGAGTTCGAATTCCAGTTGAATTCCTTTCATTTGCTTACGCGTAAATACCCTTGGAAAAGGTATTAATCCGTCTCTTCCCTCCAGTTATGAGTTGAATAACAGGACAGATTGGGTTCTATAGCCTTAGCCGCCAGCCAGTCTATCGCAGAAAGCAATGGCAACCTAGTGCGAGATAATTTCCTGCCCAGTCAGTCATGTTTCTTTCGATTTATGTTCAAGGTGTCACCTGTCAAAACTTGGGCCTAATTCAGACACATATAGACCCATGTAATCAACAAAGTCTGTGCGTTTTTTCTTCGCTAAAACTGATTCTCATTTGTACAGTTCAGTCAGTCAGTTAAGTGCCATACGTGATACGCTCTTTAGGAGATTATGTCTCGAAAAAGACATGGCTGACTTGGCAGCAGATTATCCCGCAGTAGATTGCCATGGCTTTCTGCGGTAGACTGGTTGCCAGCCAAGGCTATAGAATCCAATTTGTCTTATTATTCGACTCATTGCTAGAGGGAGAAGAGCTGTATTATATTATTACGTAGTTATTAATGGGGGATCAATTTATTACTTCATAGCAATAGAAAACTGATCCTCAACTCTAACCAGTAAAAGCTTTAATCATGATTCCAACTATCATATTCAGTCAGTCTGCTAAGTGCCACACGTGATACACGCTTTGGGTGATCATGTCTCGAAAGAGATATGACTTACTAGGCAGAAGGTTATCCCGCAGTAGGTGGCCATTGCTTTCTGCGGTAGACTGGTTGCCGACCAAGGCTATTGAGCCCAATCACTCCTGGTATTTAACCCATAACTGGAGGGAAGAGACGGATTAATACCTTTTTCAAGGGTATATATGCGTAAGCGAATGCGAGGAATTCAACTGGATTTCGAACTCGTCACCCCGATTTGTCGTTCCGAGTCCATATCCACTGCACCACAACGCACATCCTCACATTTCGTAAACGTTTGAACACAAACTCTACTCTTTCTTTGTTAACTTTTGCATTTGTCTACTGTGAAGTTGACGGTCTCATCTCACTTCATTTCGATCAAAATAATCAGTGTTAACAATGTCATTCAATAAATGAAAGTTGAGTGGCTCTTTTTCATTGTATTTTGAGAACAGCAGAAAAAAAAAAGAATGCACAGTTGTTATTGTTCATTTGGGGATGTTCGTATTCGAGGTTTTTGTTTCTTGAGTTTAGCTTTTATCTCACTACCATTGTATTTTTTTTCACCCTGCGTTAGTTCACACGTCCGTTATGGCATGTCGATATATCATAATGTTTTATTCTCTTTTGATCGAGTAGAAGGAGGGGAAAAAACACTATTTTCAGTCAGAAAATGGACGAAAGAAAGAAGTGTTTAACAGTTCCGGCCAATACCTCATAAATAATGAACTATTTTCTTTTGATTGCCTCGAAAAACAAAGGTCACGCACAGAACGCTACTTGGTTTCATTGCGCAAATGAATGAAAGAAAGACAAAAAAAATTTTGATTTTTTAAATGACTGTTTCAGTGAATAGAAAGGTGTCAAGTTTAAACTCTTTTAATTTGTACCTCTGACTCCTTAAAATAACGACCAGCATTCATATTTATGATTGTTAGTCAAATATTTTAAAGTAGACAAACTCAAATGTTTTACGATGCGATAGGGAAGTTTCTACGCATATTGCTGTAGAAATCACCATGAACTTTCGCAGTCATTAACTTAAAAATTAATATCCGTTTATTAAAATGGAAAACTGTAAAATGTTCACGAGTAATAGTAGTTATTATTATTATTATTATTATTATTTCATTTTTCATCATAATTCGATTTCTGCTAATGTTGCACTACCAACCAAGTCAGCGGGAAGAACTAAGGCAGGTCGTGGTGTGTTGTTAATGGCTCCATTTCATGTTTTTTCTATCTCCTCTAAAATCCCTAGCGTTACACAGACACAGTTCTCTTTAGTGTGTGAGCTGTACTTAACAAGACATTTTTGTATATCTCTTAAGCTGGGGTTTCCCAGCAATCCTTTCAATGCGTTATTTTTGTTCCATTTTTTATCATTCCAAGTGCTCCTACTATCACTGGCACGATTATTGTTTTCAATTTCCACGTTTTTTCTATTTCAATTTCCAGGTCTTTATATTTTGACAGTTTTTCGAATTCCTTGGCTGCTATTTTACAATCCGCTGGACAAGCCATATAAAATAATAGACAAGTTTTCTCCTTCTGGTTTTTAACAATAATGTCCGGCCTATTTGCTTCAATTTTTCTGTCTGTATAGATGGTGTAATTATAATCGTGTCGCCTCAAGCAAGGCATTTTACTGCCACTGCTGTGCAGGGGGTTACGTAGGCGGAATGTTATGAGAAGGAATGGGAGGTTGCAGGTGGTGTCAGGAAGAGGGTAGGAGAAGGAAGAGAATACTGATGAGTGGGGAGGACGAAGAAAAAGCATGAGAGAGAGAGTGTAGTTAGTGAGGCAGGAGATGACTATTGACTTTACATTTAAATTCTTGGAGATTATAGCTGTCGGGAAAGCAAGTATGCGGAAGGGAATCTATTTCTGTAACCGGTGCTGGGTGATGTTTATACCAGTGTTTACATATTTTCCATACTGTTTGCACATTGTCCAGTGTAAATATTGCCCTACTCTATCGTGACGATTTTTATATTCATTTGGGGCAAGTACAGAACATCCTGAGATTAGATGGTCTATTGTTTTTTTGGTATTTATGACAGAACCTGCATTTTGGATCCACATTATTATGTATCAATATTTGAAAGTTCTCGAAAGACTTTGGTCTTGCTCTGTAAGAATAAAGCCTTCTGTTTCAGGCTTTAATCAAGATGCACGTAACCATTCGTCCTCCCCACTCTCATCAACATTGTATTTATTAGCACGTTCTGGATATTGGCCATGCAGAGGTTTGTCTTGCCTGCGTTGTTTCATCTGTTCAAGAGATTTATTCTTGGCTTTCTTTTTCGTATTTTTGTCGCAATAGTTGGTTCTTGGCTAATTATTTTTATTATTATTCACAACTTATTAAGTTGGTTGCTGTTAAGAAGTTTATTGTCTAGTCACCACAATTGATTTAAGATAATAAATCCATTGTTTTTAATTCTTTTTTTTTTTCATGGATATTCTTTAACCAATATTTACCAATTTTTTTTCTATGTTCGCTGCAGGCAAGCTTTATGTGATGGCTCCTTTTTCAAAGGACAGGAAGGGCTAATATGGTTTATGGTGTTCTAAATTCATATTTATCTTCGAATATGTACCTGAATTTTTACCCAGCTAATCGCCAGCGTCTTATTTTCCGTTTTGAGCACGTTATTATTAGTATTAGTAGTATTAGTATTATTTATATTTGCAAGAAGAATGAAATATGTCATCATTTTATATAAATCATTATTGTCCATTTGTATCTATGTAATCATTTACTGATTCGATGCATTTATAATCTGACACGTGTAATCTTCAGCCCAATAGTTATAATAATAATCCTTTATCATCTAAAATGTCAATTAGCTTCGAGTGATAAACGCGCTCTCTGCCACACCTCTTCACATAATGCACATCTTTCTTCTCCTGGCAGCATTGACTCCATAATTAAATACCTACAGGCAGATTTTGTTCGTAATATATTGAAGTGATGGACACGGGAATTGACGGTTCCTCCTCTTAAAAGGGATCATAACCTCAGAGTTCATTTACAGCAGAAAAACTCGGTTTCGTTTTACTGAAATTAATCCTATAAAGAGACTTTTACAAGCATCATAATTTACAATTCTTAACCTTTAAAAAAAAACTATGACGATATGTTCGCATTAAAATATCTGATAAACCGATATCGCATAACTGTGCAAATATCTCGCAATACGTTTGATTATCGAACGATAATTATATGGAAGTAAATTTGTATCTCCTTAGGCGTCCTCTATATTGGAATTGCCGAGAAGTCTTCAGCAAACATGATGCTGTGAACGTATCGATAAATATATATCAGTGAGTTAGGTTTTGGGTGATCATGTCTATTTCGGTCCATAACTGACTAGGCTGAAGATTTTTCTTGCAGTCAGTCAGTCAGTTAAGTGCTATACGTGATACACACTTGTGACTGGGCAGAAGATTATCCCGCAGGAGGTTGCCATTGCTTTCTGCGGTAGACTGGTTGCCGGCCAAGGCTATAGAACCCAATCTGTCCTGCTATTTAACCCATAACTGGAAGGAAGAGACGGATTAATACCTTTCCCGAGGGTATTTGCGCGTAAGTGAATACAATGGATTCAGCTGGAATTCGAACTTGGCTCCCCGGTTTCTTGCTCCGAGCCGATATCCACTGTAGGTTTCTTGCAGTAGATTTCCATATTTGCGGAAATTCTTCAGGGTGAACAGTTCTAAAATGATACTGGTGAGATTAGCTGTTTCCTTTATAAGGAAACATTTGACATTCATTGACAATAGTATTAGCATTACGGTTAAAAATTTTTCTTCGTCTGTCTATGTTTCTGAGATGAAGTATTGTAATCAATTTAAATAGTTGCCTCCACTCATTTTCGATACCGATATTTAAATTGAAATTTAGAATAAAAAACATTTATTGAAGCTTTAAATTTAGCTTTAATTGAAATCCAAGAGATGATATTAACTAATTCCAGTAAGCAAACTACTCTGTTGTATTTCAAACCGAAATTATATTGATTAGAATTTAAACTTTGAAACACGTGAACTTTTAATGATGTATATCACGTATGGTCAACCGTAAATGGAAAATATTTGTCATCATCCGCACACAATTAAAATGTTTTAATTATTTTAAAAATTGAATGGCTCGATTATTGGTATTAAACTTTTCATTTTCCAATTAGTAATTAATTGAACACCATAGCGTTAACGCTGAAGGAAGAAAATTTTAAAAGATCATTGAAACTTTAAATTATTATAATATATACATTTAATCATTTCACCCCGGGCAAGGCGTAAATGCCATTTATGTGCGGGGGGCTACATAACTGAAAGAAAATTAATTAGAGGAGGGAGAAGAGGATTACAAACCAATTAGGAAGAAGCAATAGAAAGATGAAAATGCAGGTGTGATGACAGTTGCAAGTGGGGAGAGAAAGGGAAGGATATACGGGGTGGGGGAAGGGCTAGAGTCAAGTGGTTAGTAGATGAGTATTGACATTGCATTTAAATTTCTAGAGGCTGTAGCCGTCAGGAAAGCAAGAATATGGGAGCGAGTTCCACAGGGGTGAAGTGCGAGAGAAGAAGCTGCAGGAGTAGAATTGTCGTCTGCATTTGGCTAACCTGACTGTGAATGGGTGGGACCCAGAGGCTTAATGCTTCTTTAGCCAGGTATTGTGGCCTAATGACACATTCAAAATATATTTTACTGGCCTTCTTGTTTTACGATATGGACACTTTGTGGTGTAATGCTTAGCAAGGTTATCTTGCAAGAATCATTACAATTGTGTAGTGAGTTCAATTTTCGGCCTTGTGTCACATATAAGCAGCGCTTAGAAAATCATCTTGTTTCACCGGAAAAAATACTTTTTTACGGCATTTTTATTCACTCATACCAGTGATATTCACGGGATTATTCTTACATAGAATGGTGTGATTGGGAGATAGTACACAGATGCTCCCGGTGGATACCAAATGGTCCGTTTACAACAGTCGTACATGTCTACATCGTTCTAGAATACACATTTCTGTGCCTGGAGGCATGTGCTTCCGACTATTTGGAGATGCATTAATATTAAATAAATTCTGCATAGCCACGTTATGTTAAGTTGAAATTTCCGATCCTAATCGAACACATTCGTTTAATAAATAGCAAACGTCAAGTTGCCGAATTTGAATATTACATCTATTTTATTTATTTACATACGGCCTCCCGCCCTTATGATTGTTATTATTATAACAATATTTTGATTGCTGTATCTTCCAGCGTTTTTATGGTGTTTGTCGTTCCATATAACCTACGGAAAATTGCAAACTGAACACTTTAGTTTAAGGGAGTGTTTTTTTTCTCGTTCATGTCTCGGGTTATATCGTCTTGTACATATTTAGTAATGCTCAGCTATTGCATCCTATGTTTCCAGGCTAAGTCTGTATTTTCCGGCCCAGGTAATATTTATGTGTGTTAATAAGTTTCGTTTATTGACACTCCGAAAATTTGCGAGTTTTATTCGAGAAAAAAAATACGCACGTCATGTTTATGCTGATTACTATCGATACAATGAGAACAAGAGTCTTAATTATAGATATAAATGGGCTAAAGTGTGTACTTTTGCTTCTTTTTTATTTCCAAGTTTACAACAAAAACAATATTACAACCAATCAAATCTTATCTTCTTTCCTCTTGTTTTTATACATAGCACAAATACAGGGCGCGATGGATAAATTGTCATCTAAATTACGTAAAAATGAAAATAATACTATTATTTTAACAGATATATTTACTAAAACTACACAAAATATCTTGAAATGAGTAAATTTATTCAATGAAATAATTATTGGCTTAACCCACGGCCTCCAATTGAATTCGTAATCTTCTGCATCTCTTCTTGAGGGTTCTTTTTCAGTTGATAAATGCTACTATAATTGTTTTTCAAATCGTGTCGCCCCAAGCAAGATATTTTACTGCCACTTTTGTGCAGGGGGTTACATAGGAGGAATGTTATGAAGAGTGAGAGGTTGCAGGGGGTGTCAGGAAGAGAGTAAGAGAGGGAAGAGATCACTGATGAGAGTGGGGTGGACGAGGAGGAATGCTATGAGGAGTGAGAGGTTGCAGGGGGTGTCAAGATAAGAGTAGGAGAGGGAAGAGAGTACAGAGGAGAGTGGGGTGGATATAGAAAAGCATGAGAGAGAGGATGTAAGTTATTATGACAGGAGATGTCTGTTAACTTTACATTTAAATTCTTGGAAATTGTAACTGTCAGGAAACAAGTATGCGGAAGAGAATTCCACGGGTGGGAATTGAGAGAAAAGAAGCTGCTGGAGTAGAATTTGCGTTTACAATTTATCGGTTTCACAGTAAAAGGTTGGGACCTAGTTGATAATCTTGTGGTTCAAGGAAATTCGTATATAGGGGGTACCAGTGAGCTAAGTTCATCGGAGCAGAAGCCGTGAAAGTATTTGTAGAGGAGACACAGCGAAGCCACACTGTATCCTAGCTGCCAAGTCGTGATCGATCACATTACAGATTCTCCGTTGGATTTGGTCGGGGACACCTAAGTGGATACCAGGAGCACCGGACCATATATGGCAGTTCTTCTCTTTATTCATTTTTGCTAATACAAGGTGACATGTTGGTCTCTCGTTTATCTGCAACCCACGCGTAGTAATCAAGGAGTGTTGCGGTCTGTGAAGTTAGGGGGCATGATTCACGTTTTTCCGATTTCTCTTTTTTTACTTGTCACCCTAAAAAAAATCAGTAAAACGTGGATCTGGCCAGACCGCAACACTCCTTGATTACTACGCGTGGGTTGCAGATGAACGAGAGACCAACGTGTCACCTTGTATTAGCAGAAATGAATAAAGGAAAGAATTATATTTGCATTTACCAATTGAAAAAGAACCCCCAAGAAGAGATGCAGAGATTACGAATTCACTTGGAGGCCGTGGGTGAATCCAATAACGATTTTTGGCCAACGAAGAAGTGGCTGAAGAATTTGTTCATTAAAATAAATTAAAGCTACCCAATGTTCATTAGGTAGTTTTAATTACGTTTAATGAACATCGTAATACAACTTTTCTAACGCGCAAATGAGTCTCATATGGGGTGATGTGGTCACAAATATTGTCTGACATCCATTGCTTGGTTCTCCTGCTTGTGGTGCATGGTGGCAGGTCCTATTGGCAAACATCATTTCTACCATTGGACGAGGAAAACACTACCTACTCAAGGTACGTGTTGAGTCTGAGGTCCTGTGGAAAGATGAAAGGAGGCATAACATCATCTTCACAAGGGGTTATTTTAAGTAAAATCGTAATCACCATTAAACTCATCCAAATCTTTCTGAGTCCTCTCCACTAACACTCTGAAATGTTCATATCGGAGATACAGGTGTGAATGCCAAGTTTTACTGCATGCTGTTCTAAAAATGTTTTGGTGATATGAATTGTCTTGATGCCCAACTGGCCCTACTATACTGCCTAATCGCCAAAATAAGAATAAGCACGGTGCATGCCCGAAATTAAAAATATAAAATAGCGACAATTTACGCATCGCACCCTGCAGTTAAGTAATTGAGTCTTTTCATGGCAAATATTTGCTGGACTTGGGCAAAATGATTACGGATGCAAGTGGCATTGAATCAGGCCTTCTTAAATCCAACAATTGCAAATTTCTCAATTCACCTGTCAGTCTCTGCAGCAGTCTGAGAATCCGCCTCTTTCGAACACTGAAAATTTGAAGGGTCTGTTATCATAGGTCTGGGCAAAATGGTATAAGCAGAGATTTTCATTGAATTATCGAAACGTGCATTGACAGTATTTTCCCTAAGTATATACACGCCGATTTGATCACCGCGTCTCTCGACACGATCATAATCTATCTGATCCTGAAATGTCAACGGGTCTTAATGTCATTCGAAATTTTTGATTTCCCTTCGAAATTTACTGAATCCACAATACAGAACATTCTTTAGCGACGTAGGTTATCAGCTGACACCTTGGCCTTACTCATATTAATTGTTGATCTGGCTGACAAATCTGGAATACGTGAGATCAAGGCTGAAGACGCATCTACAACATTGCTGGTGACTGACCAGCTTCAGATTGCAGATTTAGGTGATGCCTAAATGTGATAGGAAGCAAACGGGTTTTAATATCGTCTAAACTTTTCTTTAAATCCCCTTTTTTATTAACCAAAGTGCGCGTTTGGTGCAGTGGATATCGGTTCGGAACGAGAAATCGGGAAGCCGAGTTCGAATTCCAGTTGAATTCATTGCATTTACTTACGCGCAAATACCCTTAGGAAAGGTATTAATCCGTCTCTTGCATCCAGTTATGGGTTAAATAACAGGACAAAGATTGGGTTCTATACCCTTGGGCGGCAACCAGTCTACCACAGAAAGCAATGGCAACCTACTGCGGGATAATCTTCTACCCAGTCAGTCATGTCTCTTTCGAGACCTGATCGCCCAAGCGTGTTTCACGTATGGCACTTAACTGACTGACTAAATGAACATCGGGTAGCTTTAATTCCGTTTAATGAAGAAATTCTTCAGCCAGTTCTTCGTTGGCAAATCTAAAGGGTGCCAAGTAAAAAAAAAATCAGAAAAAATTTAGACAACCGCTGAAATATGGTGACGATTGATGCATCTAAAAAGTTCAGGAAAAACATTTCGTCAGTCCCTACGTCGGATATTCATCTTTAAAAAGTACAATAACTTGACGCTAAATATTTCTGAGTTTGTTTTTTTTTTTGTCATATGAGGGGTGCAGAGCGAAAAATGAAAGTTGTGTACATATATCCTTTAAATGACTTAACACAAGGTCAAGCAGCAATTAATCATTAAAGAACCAATCAGTTAAGTAAATACGCGAGATTTGAATGATTTGAGTTACTGTCAAGGGTATTCAAGAAATTCATTCAAGTTTATTCAGGGTCAATTATTATTGAAAAACAAAAAATGATAATAAAATTAGTGAATTTTTACAACGCAACTTATATTAACTAGCATTAGTAGAGAATATACAACACAAACATTCACTTTTAAACCAACGTCGTTGAAATGGACAAATTATTAGCCTCTGATATTTTGCCTTAAGTTACATTTAAATTATTTCTTATCTTCAAACACATGACATGACCATTGACAATCCTTTATATGACAAGATGCGGTCAGACAACCATTTGTTGATATACGACCGAGAGATTTAAATAATAAAATTATTTCAAGACCTACACGTAATTACTTTATAAGATCTTCAGGACGCCATCCAAGATAACGAATCGTGATCCCCACAAGACACATCCCATTTGTGGAGATAACTAATCACTCCTTTTATAGACAATCGATGTATAGTCTGTGGACGCATCTGTACTAACAGTAAATCTCTCAGTGTAAAATAATAGCAGAATTTGTCGTGTCTAGAGTGAAATCTAAAGCTGATATGAGGAAGACATAATCATTAAGGAAGGACAAATTTTTAAAATTGGAGAATTAATCAATCAGTATTCTGTATTTTTAAACCTAATTTGTTCATAGGCTGGTAATTTGTTATTTACCTAAAACAAAAAGCCAGCATTACGTTCCAGTACGTGCTTTTGATCGCACAGCATAATTCTCTTTTTGCCTAAGTAAAGGTTTCTGTTCCGTGATGTTCGTAAACTCATGACTAGCGTGTAAATACGACGTTTGCTAATTCCGAATTCTCGCATAGTTCGTTAGTGATTGTGTTTTACCTTTTGATATAGCTCTAGGTTCTCCCTACTACCCGATCTTTTCAACAGGGATAGAGGTTTAGCGTCTTTTCCTGCTTATGAATCGGGTTTCCGGTTCCTACTAAAGTCCACTTAACCTCTATACTCCCAGCGTCTCTGCCTGAAGTGAATTTTATTCGCTAATTAATTCTTGACCTCTTCAAGTCTAGAATTAACTTTCTTTTTTGTTATCTTCCTCTTTCTTACGCTAATGCAAATCCATACAATCAATAACCTTTTGTAGCTCTTTGACCTGGTATTGGGTGAACATTAATTTAAAAGACAGTCTTTGTAGCCGTGTCGAGATGGTTAATGTTTCTTTGATTTGGCCTTGTGTCAGACATAACCAAACTCGATACAGCTTACAAGTTTTTATGCATAATTATCAGCAGAAGGTTTTCATCGTTATCAGAAGGTTATCAGATTGTTGGTTGTCGGCAGGTTGGAATGTGTGAATTAGTGTAGAATAGTGTAAAAATAAGATATGCATTTTTCATTTTATAATAAGATAGACATTTATTAAAGGGAAAGAATAATACAAGTTGTAGAAGTTAATGTGCAATTAGAAACGTCATTAAGAAGTTATGGGTAGAGCTCGGGTTCAATGATAAAGTTATGGGTGTTATGATTTCTAGAAAATGTTCGTAGTAGTAATTGTTAAAAGAAACGTGATTGTTGGCAAGATCCTCAGACTTAACTTCGCTCAGAGTCATTTTAACCATTGATTTTCGTAAACAGTTATATAGAACTAGCCCTTTAAATATTTCTGAACGGGTTTAGCGCTATATGTCACATCCATATAAAAGTTTACATCTGATAAGGCTATGTAAGAAAATAAATCGACGTTTCAGATTTTGGTTTTGTTGTAATCTGCAGGGTTGTGAGAAACTACCGCTAGCGCTTTTGTCTATATTTCTGAGATGAGGCAGTATTTACAGTATTTACATTATTCGGACGAATATCCTCATCTTTGTTGCCATTTGTACAACGTTTAATGATAGATCATTCTAGTCTATTTTTCTGAGATGAGGCAGTATTTACAGTATTTACATTATTCGGACTATTGTCCTCATCTTTGTTGCTATTTGTACAACGTTTAATAATAGATCATTCTAGTCTATTTTTCTGAGATGAGGTAGTATTTACAGTATTTACATTATTCGGACGAATATCCTCATCTTTGTTGCCATTTGTACAACGCTTAATAATAGATCATTCTAGTCTATTTTTCTGAGATGAGGTAGTATTTACAGTATTTACATTATTCGGACGAATATCCTCATCTTTGTTACCATTTGTACAACGTTTAATAATAGATCATTCTAGTCTATTTTTCTGAGATGAGGTAGTATTTACAGTATTTACATTATTCGGACGAATATCCTCATCTTTGTTGCCATTTGTACAACGTTTAATAATAGATCATTCTAGTCTATTTTTCTGAGATGAGGTAGTATTTACAGTATTTACATTATTCGGACGAATATCCTCATCTTTGTTGCCATTTGTACAACGTTTAATAATAGATCATTCTAGTCTATTTTTCTGAGATGAGGTAGTATTTACAGTATTTACATTATTCGGACGAATATCCTCATCTTTGTTGCCATTTGTACAACGTTTAATAATAGATCATTCTAGTCTATTTTTCTTTTACATGAGGTAGTATTTACAGTATTTACATTATTCGGACGAATATCCTCATCTTTGTTGCCATTTGTACAACGTTTAATAATAGATCATTCTAGTCTATTTTTCTGAGATGAGGTAGTATTTACAGTATTTACATTATTCGGACGAATATCCTCATCTTTGTTGCCATTTGTACAACGTTTAATAATAGATCATTCTAGTCTATTTTTCTGAGATGAGGCAGTATTTACAGTATTTACATTATTCGGACTATTGTCCTCATCTTTGTTACAATTTGTACGACGTTTCGGCCGTTGAACGCTCCGACTTTCTTCAGGGGCTAGGAATTTCGAACCGAACCCTTTATTACAATCACTGTGGTATATCCCCCTCATTCCTTAAGGACACATGGCCCAGTGAATATAGAAGTTGGTTAATTCCAGACTTGCCTCTTTGAGTTGTGAGTTCAATACCGGGCTACAGCAGTGTTGAACAAATAACTTGCCGGGCGAAAGGGATATAACTCATGACTTCTAATCGAGGCTTTACGCAAGGAATTGGGATTATGTACCCCAATGATTTTAATAAAGGGTTCGGTTTGATATTCCCAGCACCTGAAGTAGACCGGAGCTACAACGACCGAACCGTCGTACAAATGGAAACAAAGATGAGGACAATAGTCCGAATAATGTGAATACTGTACCTCTAGCGCAACTTATTCTGTTTAATTCCTCATTCTACCCTAACAAAATTTGATATGACTGTTTGATTCCTTGAGCCATCTCAGCTGTTTTGTCTTACTACACGCCTGTGGAATTCCCTTCCGCATGCTTGCTTCCCCGACGGCTATAAGCTCCAGGAGTTTAAATGTAAGGTCATTAGACACCTCCTAACACACTAACCCTCACATTCTCTCCAACTCTCCCTCTATGTACATTCTAACTCGTCTATCGCCCTGTGTAACACCCTGCGCTATAGTGGCAGTGGAATGCCTTGCTTGGTGTGACATGATCAAAAAAATAATAATTTGATATCTTATATTTATATTTATATGACGAATTCAGTATATCACTGCTTTAATTTCAACTCCATAACGAGCTTTGTGTTCTATTTCATAGAACACTTGATAAAGGATAATTGTTTTCTTTTTATTGATTCTTTTCGCACTTATATGAACAAATATGGCATTAAACTAGCCCCACAGCAAAATGGTATCGGGAGGAAAAACAAGATCAGTCAGCCAGTCAAGTGCCCTACGTGATACCCGCTTGAGCGATCATCTCTCGAAAGAGACATGACTGAATGGGCAGAAGATTATCCCGCAGTAGGTTGCCATTGCTTTCTGCGGTAGACTGGTTGCCGGCCAAGGCTATAGAACCCAATCTGTCCTGCTATTTGACTCATAGCTAGAGGAGGAAGAGATGTATTATATGATTAAGTAGTAATATGTGGGGGATCAGTTTATTACTTCATAACAATATAAAAGTGATCCCCCACTTCATGCCCAGTAGAAGCCTTAATCATTATTTTAGCTATTATATTCAGTCAGTCAGTTAAGTGCCAGACGTGATACACGCTTGGGCGATCATGTCTCCAAAGAGACATGACTGACTGGGCAGAAGATTATCCCGCAGTAGGTTGCCATGTATGCATCCTGTATGGCACTTAACTGACTGAAGAGCAGAAAATTTGTGAAGAGCTATTAGGGATAGGGAGATGTGGAAAACCATAATCGTCTACGTCCTGAAGAGACACGATACATAGAAGTAAAATAATATTTGTTCCCTATCCTTATATAAGCAATATTTCTAAATCATAACATATCTCCTTTTTCTACTCTCCTAGGTACAATGACATCGATTGAATATGAAGAGAACGTTTTGCATTATGTCGTTTCGAAAAAATCGTTTTACATTTTCTAGAAATGTTTCTCACTTAACAAGAAGGATGAAGAAATGGTGCCAATGTTCATCTCGTCATAGTTCTCATTTATCTTCACATTGCACGTAAAAGGTTAAATCATACCAAAATATGCGCCACAAGGTGGCAAATCGATTGTCTTGACGCCCTTCGTCTTGTCCTTGCATATCGAGAGACTGGTTTTTCTTTTTTGGTTGACATAGCTTCTTCTATTTAACCTATCAGTTCAAAACATTTGCCATGATGGCTCTACACAAATATTCTGTCATTTGTAAATTCTGTCTTTTCGCTATATCTCTTAATCTCTGTTATGTAAATCATTTACACAAGTGAATCAGGTATGTGGTGTGCTGCTTCTCTCTGTACCTTTTTCTTGGGCTTACGGCCATATCACGTTGAATACACAGGTTCTCGCTCGATCACCAAAGCAACGTTGAGCCTGGTCAGTACTTAGATGGGTGACCACTTGGGAATACCAGATGCTGTATTGCGTTTAGTGACGGATTTGCGTTGTGGTGCAGTGGATATCGGCTCGGAAAGAGAAATCGGTGAGCCGAGTTCGAATTCCAGTTGAATGCCCTGCATTCACTTAAGCACTGGTAGCCTTGGGAAAGGTATTAATCCGTCCCTTCTCTCCAGTTATGGGTTAAATAACAGGGTAGAACTTGGGGACCCTGCCGTTAAAAACAAGTCCCAATAAATCTTGATACTCGAAAAGAAAAATGTATGACTAGACACAACACTTATATAAAAACAACAATAATTTGTTGAAAGAAAAAGGTATTACCAACAATAAATAAATAAATAAAATTTAGTTGGCAATAAATGACCCACCGAGATGTTGATATACCATAAAAACCAACCAGCCAACCTTTTTTTTTTTTTTTTTTTTTTTTGAGTATGTCTTGCGACTGTCATCTTTTTATAGGCCCTCATTCCTCAATGTGTGCACGAGAAATCTCAACTCTCTCTTTGGGATGATGAGTAAACGTGTCCTTTTTTGCTTCTTATTTCTTCACGACTCCGTTGTTGCTCACGTATCCGATTCATGGTATTATCTTATCATTCTGTTGAAGCACATTTCTGCTACCTCAATTATTTTTTTTTTTATCTCTGATGTGATTTTCCAGTATTCACTGCTGTAGACGAAGAACGATATCACTACGGTCATATCTTTACAATTTTACATTTAGAATCGCATTTCTTTTAGCTCTCAATTCAAATTTGCGATTCGAAGTAGCCACTTAAAATAGTTCACAGTCAATATTTAAATAAAAAAAGACCCGAGTGGCTAATTCTATGGTATGAACCAGTTTCTTCTTCTCCTATGTGCCCTGTCTTTTCAAGGCGTAGGCGATCATGACTTTCCACGTCTCCCTATCCTTTGTGGCTCTTAGCAAGCTTTCTCTTGTAACACCACCCAGACCCCGCTCTGCCATCCACTAGCTCATGAATATAAATATATAGAAACTATCATGTATAGAGTCTAGCATGGGCACAAAATGAGGGATCAGTTTATATACTCATTATAATATAGATCTATCCACATTATAATTTCTTATTAACAGTTGGCATATATCTTCTTCTTTTATGTGACCTGTCCTTTTAGGACGTAGGAGATCATGGCTTTCCACGTCTCCCTATCCCTGATGGCTCTTAGAACACCTTCTCCTGCTGCACTATGCAACCCTCGTTCCATCATCCAACCTGATTAGGTCCTTCAAATATGTTATCCGTTGCCTTCCCCTGTCTTTTTTCCCTCTATCTGACTTGTTAGTATCAAGTTCTTCAAGCCCTCTTTCCTCGTCGCATGTTCCAGAACTTCAGAAGTATTTTCCTGATGTTCAGTATTAATTTCTTTTTCGTTTCCATAATTTCCAAAGTATCATCCTTCTGTAGAACCACATTTCATTTGCTTCACGTTTTTCCTTCATCTTTGATGATATTGTCCAGCATTCATTGCCATATTGAAGAACTGACAACAAATAAAAATCCAGTACTCTCTTCTTTGTTTATAGCGAAATTGTCCTGTTTCTTAATACTTTACTCAATATGTGGAATGCTTTCTTCACCATGCCAATTTGCCTTCGGTTCTCTGTGTCGCATTTTCCGTCTCCTGTTATAACACTTCCCAGGTATTTAAATTTTTGTACCGCGTGATTCTAGTATCTCCGACCAGTATTTGGCATATTGAGCTGCCCTTTTTATTGAGGACCATGCATTAGGTTTTCTTACAGTTTATTTGTAGTCCTTTCTTGTCACTCTCTTCAGCTACCTTCTGTAGGGGGTCTTGTTTCCTTTCTGTGTATGCTATCAGCAGTGTATCATCTGCGTACCTTAGGTTGTTTAAATTGGTGACAAACAGATAGGTTGGTTTAATTAACATCTGACATGAGTATTTTTGCCCGTTATTGCTTTTTAAACGCTTTCACCGAAGAAAAACCAGCATAGAAAACCTCTTGTGATTTCTTAAAGTGTCTGTTTCTCTACGTAGCATACAGTTGGTTTCAAACTGAACAACTCAGTTTACGGAAATGGATTTTCTTGTTCCACACGTCCTGGGATATACCGTTTTGTTCTTACTAAATAGTTCTCAGTTGTTACTTGTCATGTTTCCAGGCTAAGTCTGTATTATCCGACCCAGGTAATTTGTTTGTGGGATCCGTTTATTGGTGCTACAAATATTTACTACGATTATTCATAAACAAGTATACTCGTCATATCAGTGCTGATTACTGTCTATACCATCAGATAGAAAATCAAGTTATATGCAAAATGGCCGAAGCGCGTACTTCGCCTCCTTTTTATTTCCAAACATATAACAAAAGTATTATCAATCAGTAAATCTAATACTCCATACCTCTCATTTTTATAATATAAAACAAATATTTATTTAAGTACTAGCAGTATAGATCGGCGTTGCTCGGGTGTAATGAAAGCCTTCAAACTAATCCATGGTCCTGGAGCTCAGACTCAGCCTAAAGAATATTTGAAATGATAAAATAATTGCGACAATTTACCAAACGCACCAAGTATATATATATATATATATATATATATATATATATACACTAGCAGTATAGCCCGGCGTTGCTCGGGTGTAATGAAAGCTTAAAAGCTAATCCATGGTACTGGAGCTCGGACTCAGCCTAAAGAATGTTTCTGTGAAGTTTGGTGAGAATCGGATAAAAATTGTGGATTTGCATAAAGGACATACAGACAGATAAACAGACACACATATACACACACACACACACACACACACACATCTTGCCTTTTATTTATATATATATATATATATATATATATATATATATATATATATATTATAGATTTTCTGCACTATTGTAAGAACTGCAACCTTGAAACTTCTGAATGTCGTTTCTTATGTCTTTGTCTATGAGTGTATAACAATTTGATAAAAATCGGACCACTTCCTTCTATAACCCGATTTTTTCGATTATCGATTTTCGATATTTATCTGGATTACCTCGACACAAAACCTAGCTAAGAACACTCGCAGACGCTTATAGTACAACTGTGTAAATATTCAAGAAAATCGGTTCAGCCGTTTTGGAATCAATAGGTAACGGACACACACACACACACACACACAAAGTTCCATTTATAAATAAGTTTAGATCTGAGACTTTTGATAACACAAGTTTAATGGATGATGCTATGTGATCACGTATGCAGATAGAACTGAATTTATTTTTCCTATGAAACCAGGAAATTTCATCTCCTACGAAATGTTTCATCCGACTATATATGTCGAGCTTCTTGAAAAAATTTTTAAAAAAACCTCGATAGTGTGTCATGAGTTATCTCCATCTATCCTTGCAAGTAACTTGTTCACCACTGATATAGCCTGGTGTTGAACTTGCAAGGTTAGAGGGAGATAACTCATGACTTCCAATCGAAAGGAATGCAAGGAATGGAGAACGCAAGGAATGGAGAACCTGAAGAAGGCCAGAGTGTACAACAGTTGAAACGTCGTGCAAAAGGCAACAAAAATGAGGACAATAGACCGAATAATATAAATACTATGATTAAAACTATTTCTGCTCAAACTTTTGTCCCACTGTTTCCTTACAGTATTGTTAACCGGAACCAAGAGCTTTATGCGAACTGTATATACAACGACTATAGAAGTAACACCTACAAAAAGAGAGGAAACCTCTTTGCCGAACTGTTGTTTATCATTTTGCCGACAAAGTAAATCTGGATGCTGCTCTTGAAAATCTCCAATCTATGATGGACTGGGATAGGAAATGGCTCTTCTTTAACTATCATAGAGAAACTTTTTACCTGTCATAAGAATGGATGATGTTAGTCTCCTAGAAATCAATAGAATGCGCCTCCTTGGCCTCATATTCTCAACCGACCTCAAGTGGAATGACTACATCAAATTTATAGCTGCATCTACTGCTAAGAAGGTTAGTCACTGTGTTGACCCAGAAAACTTTACTCGTCAGAATCTATCTTGCACATTTACAAATCTAACTTTCGTTTATGCATCGAATACTGCCTCATCTCAGAAATATAGACAAATACTGAAATTAAAAAAGTTTGTAATGTAATTTGTCCTAACCTAGTAACTCAACGTCAGTTACTTTCTCACCGACTTGCCGAAGCATCCATTTGTCTTTTCTACAAATATTTCCATTTTTTAAATTAGTTTTTCTCTTTAATGCCTCAACTGCATGAATTTAAGATTATTACTAGATTGGCATCTAGACGCAACCGTATGATCTATTCTAATAGTTCCTTTTTTCATAAATCTCGCCTGTTGAATTCACTTCCGATTTATTACATCTCTGTCAAAACAATCTTCAAAATTTTAACTGTAACGCCTATCGTCATCTTCTGTCTTACTGGACCCTGTTCTTTTATTGACCTTTCACCTCAAGAAGGCCTTTTCACTCTCTGGATTATCTTGCATCCAAGTCACATTATCGCTTTGCTTGTGGTAAAATGAGTAAAAAAAAATTAGCCTTAAAGATTTCTTACCAGAGCACCACATTCTGGACAAT
Source organism: Ascarosepion bandense (assembly GCA_037127315.1). NCBI lineage: Eukaryota > Metazoa > Mollusca > Cephalopoda > Sepiida > Sepiidae > Ascarosepion > Ascarosepion bandense. The sequence goes on from JBBBDQ010002023.1 coordinate 550,305, forward strand.
TCTTAGATTAAGAAAGCACTAAGCGAAATTGATTTATGTTCCGCTTCTCTTTCCATATCACACGTGATATAATTTGCTGTGAAAAATTGTTTAACCCAAATATACATAAAATCGACTTAGATGTTTTTTAAGTATCTAATCATCGTCACCAATACGTCCCGCTTTCTCACTGATTATTATCGAAATATTCATAACGACACGTCCAGTTAGATACAAAATGGACGAACTAGTTACTTCCGCTCCCTTTTTATTGCACAAAATACAATACTAAGATTACATGGATACATTAAAGCCGAAAATCAATCAAATCACGACCCAAATAAAAAGAAATCAAAGAACAGGTAATAATACCATGCAGCTTTTCATAACGACATAATAACAACAGAGCACCAATGCAATTAGATTTCTTACTGGTTCCAGTGGGAGTTAGACGGTATTCTGTCACATTTTAGTGGAAGCTTATTCCTCTTTGTACGTTCTTTGTTATGCATGTTAACTTGGACATTTTTCCATAATTTTTCAATAAGGCTGATGTCTACTGATTAGGACGATAACGTCTGCAACTCGATCTCATTTTCAGTGAAATCTCTGAATAGCCCACCTTTTCAAGTCATTGACGCATCGTAATATAATAATGCTTGGTAGGTATTATCTGGGTAGCCATATTTTCTGGATAGTGTGTTCAATCATCAGTAGGTAAAAAGTTTCGATATAAAAATCCCAACAGGATGTGACCTATAGTAAAATCGATTAGATCAAATTATTATGATATTTAGAACAGCAAAAAAAAAAAAAAAAAAAAAAACATACCCAAAATAATGTTTATCGATTAAGATTGTAGAGATTTCTTTAATATTTCGTAGTGGAACTTACTATCTAATTAGCTAAATTCGCTACATTAGGTTTAAATATTTGCCAACATAAAATCCTGCGCACAATGTCTTAACGTACTGTAACAATATGATTGATCTGAAGCCCTTTTTAAGTTGAAAACAGCGGGCCCTGTCACAATAAAAAATGATACCGATTATTTACTTTCGACTAATGGTTATCACTAAGTGGAATCAGTTCAAAGTACAGAGCAAGAGGCTCAGACAAAGAAATCACGGTATCTTTAGAGGAAAGTGATAGAACAGAGATAATTGTTCTCTCTGAAAATGAGTACCCTGCGAAAAAGCACAAAGAACTAACGAAAGGAGTACCAGAACGGACAGGGAAGACGGTTGCTAAACTCTGCACTTCCACACTCACTCATCTTTGATCACATTTAGCAGTAGATTAAAACCCAAGAATGCAATCTGGTTTACTTGGAATGTTCTTTTTTTGCTTTTTTTTTTTTTTTTAACATATCACCCCAAGCAAGGCGATAACGCCACTGATGAGCAGGAGCGCTGCGTAAGGGTAAAAAGAATGGAAAAGAGAAAGCCAGAAACCACATCCTAAACAGGGAACAAGGGATGAGCCTCTTCACCTGTTCAATAGACGTGGGTGGAGTGTGAACCAGGCGATAGTTTAGTATATCTACTCCAATCGAAAAAAAGAAAAAAGAAAAGAGTGAAAAGATTGGAAAAGAGAAAACCGGAAACCGCATCCTAAACAGGAAACAAGGGATGAGCCTCTTCACCTGTTCAATAGACGTGGGTGGAGTGTGAACCGGGCGATAGTTTAGTCTGTCTACTCAAATTGAAAAACTTGTAAGTAAAGATTTTTTATAATCGTTTCAGCCAAGTAAGGCAGTAAAGCCACTGAGGTGCGAGGGTTTCCATTGAGAGGAGAGGGATGAGAGGAAAAATGATACAGGGGAACAACGAAAAAAGAGTAAGAGAAAGATATAAGTCAAGGAGAGAGAAGATGGCAGTTGACATTGCACTTAAAAAACAAGCAGGCAAGAAGTGCGAGAAAAGAAACTGAGAGAGTAGAAATAGGGATAACATTTACCTGTTTTGACAGTAAAAGAGTGAAACCTGGTTGCCAATGCAGTTGCACGAAAATATTTATGAGGGCGAGACACCAGAAATGAAGCTCGTCAGAGCAGAAACCGTGTAATTATTTGCAGAAAAGACAGAGGGAAGCCACATCTTACCGGTGAGAAAGTGACTGAAGTCGAGCTAGCAAATTGGGATCGATTACAGTGTCGAGAACCCTGAGATGAGTATCAAGAGCACCCGACTGAATATGGCAATAGTATTCAATGCCCGGGCTAATGGTAGATTTATAAATGTACATGATGGATTCGGAAGAGAAAATCTTCCTGGTCTGTCAGAGTAACCCAAACCTCTTAGCGGTAGATGTAGCTATTGATTCGATGTATTCATTCCACTTGAGATCGGTTGAGAGAGTGAAGCCTGGCGGAGGGGCAGTTTTTAAGCTACGATTGTATGACTAGAATAAAATATACACTTTCAACAAAACTGTTGTCTACTCTCAACTGCAACGCAATCGTATTTAACGTCGCTTAAATGTATTATTCGTCGTATTTTAGCATTATTATCTAATCTGTCTCAAAATCATCAAGGCCAAAGATATGCAATTTCAATTCTTCACTTGACATGACTTTTACGAACTCTAAATTTTTCCTGTGTGGCAAAGCATGCTTCACGTTTAAAGACAAATGAGTTTTTGCAGATAACATATTCCATGTAAGTACATTGTGGTGCAGTGGATATCGGCTCGGAACGACAAATCGCGGTGCCGAGTTCAAATTCCAGTTGAATCCATTGCATTCACTTACGCACAAATACCCTTGGAAAAGGTATTAATCCGTCTCTTCCTTCCAGTTATGGGTTAAATAGCAGGACAGATTGGGTTCTATAGCCTTTGTGACACGATAACTAGGCGTATATTAAGGTGCTTTGTAAAATATGTATTTTATTATAATAGATTAAAATAGAAAATGTTTAAGAATAGAAAATAGATTAAAAACATGTTTTGTTTTAACAAAAGAGAAAAATAAATAAATAAACGCTTTTTCTTTTATGAGGAAAATTGTGGAAGAGAAAAGAGTATCAGATTACTGTTTTAAATCCTCCCACTCTTCCGGTAAATATTTGACTCTTGACTCGGTGATTTAATGTGATAAGAGATAAAGTTCAGAAAATAGTTTTTTTTTTTAATGACCAGGTCAAAGGCTGTCTTTTACTGTATCTTAATGTGTGGTTAAGAATTTTCCGGCGGAAGCTTTATTAAGATGAATTTTTTTTTTTTTAAATTAAAAAAAATACTAAAGGCTAAGTACAGACTGGATGACTGCGGGATATTTACACATCAAAAGAAGGAAAATTTAAGTACCTTGAAATTTCGGACTTACAGTCGCCAATGTTTATCACCGGTGGTCTAAAGCATTTCCGGATTTCCGGATTCATTTTAAATAAATAGAAGTAAGTGAGTTTCCAGTTAGTTCCGCCGGGCGTGTGCTTGAAGTAGGAACCTCCGTTCGTCTTTCGGTCAGTTCGGATTTGTTGATCTCCATTAATTCGAGTTAGAGCTGTGTGTCACATTCGCCTTCCCCAACCGAAAAGGCTAACTCTGAACGAAATAAAGCATCCTTTCAACTCGTACAAGTTGTGGAAGTTCGTTCTTTATAGTTCAATCTTGTACCCCCAGCTTGAGGCTCCGACATTTTCAACAAACTCCCGGCAAACATCACAGCGTGGAGAACAGCCGCCGGAGAAAATGTTCGGACCGTCCGTTGGGGTGTTACAGCCTTGGCCGGCAACCAGTCTACCACAGAAAGCAATGACAACCTACTGCGGGATAATCTTCCGCCCAGTCAGTCATGTCTCGAGAGAGACATGATCGCCCAAGTGTGTATCACGTATGGCACTTAACTGACTGATACACGATTACATAAAAATTGTTTACGCTTTACTCAGTTTACGAGCGTGCGCTGAAAAGTTCGTAGGCCGACTATGAAAGATTGATGCTAGCACGATGATTTTGCATGCGTTAATTTCAAATCTTCCTATTAATAACTGCATTGGTTATTTTCAGGTAAACTGGAATCCGGCTGTTCAAAGAATACTTAAATTAAACTTGATCGCGACTTCTTTTTAAATTGGACAAATTTTGGTATCGTGGTGTTATCACGTACCTGCAAAAGAATTATTTAGCTCTCAATGACATTAATGATATCAGGATTTCTACATTTCGGAATGAAACTATTTTATCAACAGTGCAAAAGTGGGTAGTGAATTTAGGCTGGGAAGCAAGTATCTTGACGATGACTCAATATTTAAACCTCCTGAAACTCCCACCACCAAAGGAATACATTAATGAATTTAAGCGATCTACTAGACTGGCATGAAATTCTCATCAACTTATAGTTGAACTAGCTATCTCTAGCCGTAAGATTTATGTTAACAGTTTATTTTGTCGCTTCTCGCTTGTGGAATTCCCTTCCGGCTCAATGCATCCTTGCCAACCTTAAACAGCAAAAATGTAAATACAGTGTCACTCACTATTTAACTTTTTGATTACTTTTTCGTTCCATCTCATTGGTAATGTTTCTGTTCTTAATTATTCAACACCCTGTAACTCTTATATATATATATATATATATATATATATATATATATATATATATATATAATTTTCTGTCATTATTAAAAATGACATCAAATAGTTTACAATTAATTCATTGAAAATATTTTAAATTTATTTTCTAACTGAATCTAAGTGACATTAATAAATTTCTCAGAATGAATTAGCGTAGCATAACTTTATAGCCCTCGGTGAAGATGGCATACGTTATTTATTGTGGATTTAGGGAAACAAGAATGCTAATCAAACTTTATTTATGAATGGAACTCTGTGTGTGTCCGTCTGTTACCTATAGACTCCGAAACAGGTGAACCGATTTACTTGAAAAATTACTCAGTTGTACTATAAGCGTCTGCGAGTGTTCTTAGTTAGGTTTTATGTCGAGGTACCCCCAATAAATATCGATAATCGAAAAAATCGGGTTAAAGAAGGAGTGGTCCGATTTTAATAAAATTTGATATACTCACAGACAAAGACATAAGAAACGATATTCGGAAGTTTCAAGGTTGCAGTTCTTACAATAATGCAGAAAATCGATAATATATAATATAAGGCAAGATGTTTGTGTGTGTGTGTCTGTCTGTCTGTTTATCTGTCTGAATGTCCTTTATACAAATCCACAATTTTTATCCGATTCTCACTAAACTTCACGCAAATATTCTTTAGGCTGAGTCTGAGCTCCAGGACCATGGATTAGTTTTAAAGCTTTCATTACACCCGAGCAACGCCGGGCTATACTGCTAGTCGTTACTTAAGGTCAATGTTAACCAAGTATATTAGATGCACTTGAAACCAATAAACAACAGGGCAACTTACCTTCACCTCATGAACAGCCACTTTGATTTTTTTTTTTATTTGAAGTAGTGTGGAATGTCAACACTCTTGGAATTAAATCTCCTATCAATTTTAATTGTCACGTTTGTCGATTGAAAATCCTCAAGTTATGTAATTTCTGTTATTTAGTAAATTCTTGTTGTTGAAGAACGATTTTCGCCAATACCAAAAGGCTTCCTTTGCTCAAAGACATTTCTAACCACTGAACAGGAGAAAACAGGAATTAAGAAAACAGAAAGCAAACAATGACAATGCGTTTAAATTTATGAACAACCGACTTTTTATTGAAGTAGTATGGAATGTCAACGTTCTTGAAGTTATATCTTCTGTTCATTTTAGTTTTCACTCTTGTTAAAAGTTTTCAAATGATGTAATTTCTGATATCTGCTACATTTCTTTGTGATTTGTAGCGTCAGTCAACAAGTTTTGAAGAAGATCGGTTTTCGCCAAGACCAAATGGTTTTACTCGCCCAAAGCCATTTTAAACACTGATCTGAGAAAATGATTATATTCAGCCAAAAGGTTAGATATTAATAAATCAGTTTACCACATGCAGGATTGCCACATTATAGTCTCAATTTGACGATGTTATTTCAAATTTAAATTGGGTTTTCAAGTTTTAGTTTTGTAGCAATGTGCGGTGTTATGCAAAACTACCTTTAGCAAAGCTTTACTTGTAAGGTATCTAGCAGAACAGACTCTAACACGCTATTTTCTCTACTCCTTAGGGTAACATACTGTTTCACCACGAAATAACATTAATATTTTTATTTGGAAGCCTATAAATAAATGTCGTTTTCAGATCACAGAAGTGTTCTCCATATCGTATTGAATGACAGAATAATATATAACGGCTCTTTGCCATTTATCGTTTATGAGAAATCTGTTATAAATAGCAATATAAAAGCAACCAAAACAGTATCAAGAGAATACGTTGGAAAATGCCTGATACTCGTAAACATTGCGGTACCTTGGGAAAAGAAAATCATGAAAGTGAAGAAAGCGCTAGAAATTGGCAAGGCACGTCATAGAAATAATCTATGGGAGACTCTAATGTACTGTAATGATTTTACTTAATCGATTCATCCAAGCATTGTAATAAAGTCAGTAAGACTCAAAGAATTAGTGAGTGTGAGAGAATATGAAAAAAGATTATAACAGAGAAATAACAGGATTTGAGAACGCAGAAGGTAACCATTTGCATTTGAATTTATGAAAATCAAAGTTGATTAGAGAGCAAGAAGATAGAATTGAGATCCACAAGCGAAAGAAAACATTCTTATCCCAGAACTTCCTGTTAAATCTATCCATTTGTAAAATGCAAAATGGTGAGACCAAACTGTCAATGATACTGCTTTTCAGATCATAAAGTTTCACTGGAATAGAGGAAAGTTCATAAGAACAGTTCTAATGAAAATATTTATTGGAAAAGTACATTACGTCAATGAGAAATTGAGATGTAGGTTAAGATCAATAACACTGCATATTCATCAACGTACTTCATCAAATATCACTAAATAACTAGCAGAAATATGGGACCATATACGGCAGTCAATGCATAGACGTAATGACAGACTTATAAAAGTGTAAAATAGATTATGACGAGAAAATTGCCTAAAACGACACAACGAATGAATTTCGAGCTGGAATATAACCTTTCCACTTCATGCTAGCCTAAAACGTCAGCCCGATAAAGGCCCAATAAGTCACTTTTCTGGAGATTAGCATCAGTCATGCTGATCGAAGGATTCTTTTACACTTTTAAAAGATAGCAATTTCGTTCTGGGAGCATTATAATTAACAAGCAGTTCTTTGCCCAATTAATAAAGGATTGTGTCATTTGTGAGATCAGCTGCAAATTTGAACCGATCACACTTCATATCATGACAAGAAAGAACTGCTTACATAAGAAAGGCTGTTGATAAAATTTATAACGAATGAAGGTTCAAAGATCAGACCCCTTAATGCAAGAAGATCTAAAAGAGTGACCGTTCAGGATAACTTTCATTTAGCGATTTGAGAAAAAAGGCCGAGTCAGTTAAAAGAATCGTTCATAAATACTATAACCATTCGATTTGTGAAGAAGACTAGCATGTAATACCTAATCAAATGATTTTGAGATATCTACAGCAACAGCCTGACTTTCATTATTCTAATCTAAAGCTTGCTAGATGCGTTAATACATCAACATTTGACCTAAAGAAACAAAGGTCGGTTCTCTGTGCAGAGCCAGGAAATTTTTCCCGTCTGAAACAATCCTGCACATATATAAATCTATCACCCCTCCACCCGTGCATTGAATACTGCTGCCACATCTGGTCGGGTGCTCCTGCTATCCACCTAGGAGTACTTGACAAAATTCAACGGAGAATCTGTAATGGGATCGATCCTGACTTGGCAGCTCAAATACAGTCACTTTCTCACCGGTGCAATGTGGCTTCACTGTGTCTCTTCTACAAATCCTTTCATAGCTTCTGCTCAAATGAACTTAGCTCACTGGTGCCTCCTATATATAAATTTACTTGAGCAACAAGATTATCAACTAGGTCCCATCCTATTTACTGTGGAACTAATACATTGTAAACTCAAATTCTACTCCACCGGTTTCTTTTCTCGCACTTCCCGCCTGTGGAATTCCCTTCCGTTTACTTACTTTCCCGACAGCTACAACTTTCAAGAATTCAAATATAAAGTCAATAGTCATCTCCTATCTGACTAACTTGCATTCTTTTTCTCTCTCTCTCTCTCATGCTTTTTTCTTTGTTCACTCCACTGTCATTAGTATTCTCATTCTTCTCTTACCCTCTTCCTGACACCCCCTGTAACCTGTCATTCGTTCTCATAACTTAACTCCTATGTAACTTTCTGCTCAAGAGTGGCAGTGAAATGCCTTGCTTGTGTGGACACGATTATATAAGAAAATGTCTGAAAGGAGACTATTTAAGATGTGATACTTAACTAATTCAAAGTTTATTGTAACTTCTACTTATTTGCAAAAAAAAAAAGAATCAGAATTCTAATTGGCCGTGAGTTAAAAAGATTAAACGATTCACCTGAGTTATTAAAGACTGAAAATACAGATGATTTCTAAATTGCCAAGAGTACAGACTTGTGATGCTTAGGAGACTAAGTATGGATTAAATCAAGTCGTGATAGCACATGATATTGACCCATCAATGGGAAAATAGAGAAAAAATAACAAAATACTATGAATGCATAAAATGCAATATAATGACTAACAATGCATTTTATCTGTGAACTGAAGGCATACAATTAATTTAAAGCCATAATATTGTGTTCAAGATATTTATATTTCAGCCTTAAATAACCTGTAGAGGTTTATTTGCTACTAAACAAAATTAACTAACCAACATGAAATAATTCTTTCAAGACATTAATCCATAGAATATAAACTGTATTCCAAAATATCAGTCAGTTAAGTGCCATAGATGATACACTGGGGAGAACATGTTTATAGAGTTAAATTTTTAAGCATTTATTTTATAATATTTGTTTATATTGAAGTTATGTTTTTAATATGTTCGCCAATATATCTCCTGCTACACATTTTATCCAAGAACTTCACACTGTGTGAAATCGGTGTGCCGAGTTTGAATTCCAGTTGAACTCCTTGCATTCACTTTCGCACAAATAACCTTGGGAAAGGTATTAATCCGTCTCTTCCCTTCAGTTACAGATTAAATAATAGGATATATTGGGTTCTATAGCCTTGGCTGGCAACCAGTCTACTGCAGAAAGCAATGGCAACCTACTGCGAGATAATCTCCTGTCCAGTCAGTCATGTCTCTTTTGAGTCTTGATCGCCCAAAGCGTGTATCACATATGGCACTTAACTGATTGACTTCACAGTGTAGCATCCATGTAATTATTTATTAGGTTTTATTTATACTAGCCGAAGAGCTCGGTATAAGGACAGAGGTAGTATCGATGGCAAATCCCAAGCGGATTGGTATACTAAAGGTTACTTCTGAAAATGTTCATTTATTGTTAATCTTTTGAAGTCTCTGAACGCTAAGAAAAGTTAATAAGGCGAGAGAAAAATATAAGAATATGAATTAAGAAAACAGAATAACATTTGACAGTGCATTTAAATTATAAAAGTTCACGAGTTTTTAAAGCTTTAAATCGAGAGGTCTACAAATTATAAATATTGAAGGCAATAAAATCAGGTGGACATGGCGGATAGCAGAGGTGTTACTAAGAGAAAAAAATGGAGGAGCAATATTTGTCCAAATCCTAAAGAGACTGTGATTAAATAGGCAGTAGTATTGAAATATACTTTTCCTCTTTCCTAATATAGTGACAGAAAATCTCTCACTTGTTGTTTCTTTTTTCCTCCCCCCCCTCTCTCTCTCTCTCAACTGGTCCTGGGCATGACGGTAAACTGCATCTGGCAGCAAGGCCTCTGACTGGGAGGTTGTGAGGAGCACGGAACCACCTCTTACCTGCTGTTGTTCTCAGGTCCACCCTGACCCGGAGTAGTAGCACCTGTTAGTCCCAGCTATGGGTAAATAGTTACTCCCCCGAACTGTGGTCAAAACACGATAAAAGTATAAAAAACACTTTTATAGAAATATATACAAAAAGAAAAACATTTATAGAAAAATATACATTTTCGAAGGAAATATATTACCAGCAATGTATTTTTGAAGAAAAACTGATTACCATAACACATTTTTGAAGGAAAAAAAATTATTCTCACCAAAACATTTTTGAATACAAAACTAGAAGGCATTTTCAGTTTTCTAAAATAAAAAAGAATAAAAACAAACATGTTTTATTAAAATCTAACTAAACCAGCCTTCTCACTATAACTGAACATTTAAAAAAATAATTTAACACCTCCTTTTGGCATTAAAAATCTACAGAGGTTGATATGGCGTTAAACAAAACTCAAACTCTCTCAACTCATACATCCTTTCCTTTCCTCCCCTAATCCTTCATATTTCTGGTAACATATTTTTTAACCCGGACATAGCTTATGTAGTCAATTGACATGTGAACATCAACGTTTCCGCCAAAATCAAAGCAGAAAGGCGTAGGCGTTAGGTAAAAATAAAAAAATCAGCGAACACGTCCATAGCCTCTTTTTTTTATCGTTAGTTGGTCCTAGTTTGCCCAGTGGACGTGTGGAGTTACAAAGTCAACCGTCGGAGATTCAATCAATATCCCAATCAGCCAAAGATGTGCTTTGAAAAATCTTAAGGAAAAGATACTTCAGGGGTCGAATTCACACATTCAGATACCCGGAACATAACAGAACACAGCACAAACATCAACCTGATTATACATTCTACCTGAAACCTTTCTGGAAGAAAAAATATGCTATATTTACATGAATATGCATATACACCGAAGAAAAACTACTTGAAACACGAACATAAAAATACATACATAATAATGAACATTCACATATAACAAAGTATGTAACCTTATGGGGTCAACAACAAAATTAAAATGATGATATAGTTGATAAAAACTAGCCTTAGTCATTTATTATTTCAACCTCGTCTATAGCGTAAGACACTCCACATAAAATTCCATAGATTCAAGATATTCGATTTCTTTTCCTTTTTACTTTCATGTCTTGGAAAGTTTCAATAAATTATTTATATAATATCCTCGATGGAAAAATCCGAATATTTTCCAACGTTTATGCTTCTTTTTATTTAAAACATAGCACCAAACATCTAATCATATTCATAAACAATGCATTACCAACTTTATTGTATTTTATCGATATTTCTTCATAATAATATTGCTTCCCGTTACATTTCCTTGATCAAATAAAGACAGATGCTTAATTTTCTTTTATTGACAATCCACACGGTTTATTCCCGTCTTTAGAATGGCGATGTGTTATTTAAGAAATAGCAGGAAAAATATGCTAAATGCTATTAAACTAAATTAATAATAACTGAAAATGCTTTATCTAGCTGACATTCGAACGTTATTAAATCTAATACTGCCAGTATTAGGTTAAGAAAGATCGTAGCGTATTGTTGTAAATAATATAGGTAGACATGATTGTGTTAGTCTTACTAGTCTTACTAGTCTAATCGATAATTGAACTTCCATACCAGGATAAAAAAAGTAATCTCGAACCTCAGTGGATTCTGTTTGTTTTGATATTTTTGTAGAATTGCGATAGAAAACAGAAATTAAATTGGAAATAACAATAATACAACGATAGTTTTGTTCTTCAGAATAGATTTATATTTTTATTTATCTATTTTATATATATGATCGGCTACAGCCAAGATTGTTGAGTCATCGTGAACTATGTGGTTCTTTCGATGGCTCAGCCGTCTATGTTTTGTTTAAGCAGACATACGGTTTTCAGTTTTCCTCCTCCTAGACTAGCGCCAGGGCCCTGATTAGGGTCTCCGTAGACCCCGCAAGATGATCTCTGAAAGTGGGTGAAAATGAATTATAACATCTGTCAACGTTACATCTGATTTCTGTCATTTTTCAATTGTAATATGCGAAAGATTATCCGTGAGTATGAACGGATTTTATTAACATTAAGCAGACATAATGTTTGTAATTTCTGACATACTGTGGGAATTTGTGTCTTCTCGGAGTGTAGTTCGTAGACGAATTAATCACCACTTGGATCCGTTCTCCCAGCTGCTTCTCGTAGAACCCGGAACACTGCTTCATTAGGGACTCCGTTTCCTGCGCACCGTAAGCAAAACGCTGTCTCCCGAACACCAGTGTAGCCTTCTCGAGTCTTCAGCGGCGAAGTATTATTTACTCTTCTCCCCCACTTGAGAGAGATGTGACACAAGGTCTTTTTTAATGTGGGGAACCTTAGCGCGTACGCCCAGGTACTGGTCAAATATTACCTATCCACCGCAGTGTATAGGTTCAGAACTGGTCTTATTTTGGTCATTGTCGCTCCCCAGCCAAAAGGCCGAGGCGCAACGGCGAAGTATTATTTACTCTTCTCCCCCACTTGAGAGAGATGTGACACAAGGTCTTTTTTAACGTGGGGAACCTGAGCGCGTACGCTCAGGTACTGGTCAAATATTACCTATACACCGCGGTGTATAGGTTCTGAACTGGTCTAAACTGGTCTTATTTTGGTCATTGTCGCTCCCCAGCCAAAAGGCCGAGGCGCAACGGCTAAGTGCCTCCGAAACAGAAGTAGGCTCTTTTTATGTGTTTTTTGGTCTCGTAATTTCTCACTCTTGAAGAGCCTCGCTTTCACCAATGACGCATGCGCCGTGTCATTCCCAAAACTGCCTTGCATGAGCTGGCCTCGCGGTTCCATTACGTCTACGAACGCACGTGCAGACAAACCGCCTTCTCTTGCTTCGGCGAGGTAAGTCTCCACCACACATACACACACACACACACACACACACACATATCTATATATCTATCTATCTATCTATATATATATATATATATATATATATATATTTCATTATGCATGCAAGAAAATAACATGTACATTCTAACTTTTGGAAATTCCTTTAAAAAAAACTTGTAGAAGATTGAGAGCTGAAACGCACTGAAATGGCTATAAAAATATCTAGGAAAACACTAAAAAGTAGCTAAAAGTTTTGAAAACGTTCATAATGTATAGATTCAAAACGCCAATTCCGCGATTTCTTCCGTTTTCTCGTGATCACGGAATATCTGCTTTCCGAGCGTATATTATTTTGTTCAAAGTACCATTTGTTGTGGGTCCAGTATGTTCAGGGGGGAGCAAGTTGCATTATGTAGGTAGAGGGTCCTCAAGGCGCATTCTCCGTGGGGGTGCGATGTTGTTAAGCCGAACACTGGCTGGTCCTTACACACGATTTGAAAGCACAGACCGTTCTGCAGTTTAAATCATAGTTGGTGTAGAGAGATGGATTCATGCTACTAACCATATCTATTTATGCGAAAAGTTAATTTAACGGACTCGCTTGTGTTACGTACTCCTATAGAATTCTCGTCTGAAAATTCGTTCACAACTTCACTAACAACTTCGGGCTTGACAACAATCAACAAATAACCAAATAAGTCAACAATGCTGCTCAAAAGGAATATGAATACGTTGAAAAACTATTCATTAAAGAAAAAAATAAATTTATTTTAAAAATTTCTTTAGTATGTGTCCCCGAATATTTTGAGTGACCTTTTCAACCAGCTGAGGAACATTCAAGAACGTTCTCACATTTAAGACTTGATAAATCAATGACACCCTAGGTTACATTTGAATGTACTTCAGAACAGAACGTGTCAGCTGAAATAGTTTTCCTGCTTGTCTCTTATATATATATATATATATATATATATAAATGTGTGTGTGTGTGTGTGTGGTGCAATGTATAAATTGTCATGTAAATTATGCAGTATTAAAATAACATTGAGATCTCATTTTTACAGTTATGTTTGTTCCGTTTTGGTAAATATATCTTGAAATACTCAAGAGTTAAATTATATATAAAATCAACATACCCCAGAATATATTGGAATCTTCTGGGCGATCTCTTTGTTTAAATTAATGAATTCTGTTAAAATCCTTGTCTTAAGTTCTTGATCAACTGCGCCCCCCACATAATAATCGAGAGATTTGCTGTCTGGGGGGCGTTGCAAGGGATAATGTAATCGCAGAATTGTCTGACAGCCATGACTGTTATCCTTCTTTTGTGGCATGGTTCAGAGTCCTATTGCCAAACATAGCCTCTTCCATCAGCCTCTTGACTCAGGGCAACACTGCCCAATCAAGTCATTTCATGTAGGCCACCGTGTTGGCCCTGAGGGCCGATGAATGGAGGCATCATGCCGCCATCATTAGTGAATCCTTCAAACAACTTCGTAATCAGCAATAGACTCATCGAACTCTTTCCGATTCCTCTGCACTATCCTAAGATTGACAACGAATCACCCTGAAATGTCCGTATTGGAATTTCCTGACTGAATGTCAAGCGTTACAGCCTGCCGTTTTTACATTTCTGGAGAAGTAAATTAATTGCGTCATGGTGCTCTTTCTTCACGGACGGTGCCCAACTGACCTTACATTCGTATTTGATTTTGTTTACTGCAGATTATTGTAGGGTCAGTTCTGCACCGTCTGTGAGAAAAAGAGTACCATGACGCAATTAACACCACCAGATTTTATATACGTTATTTTTAATGAGTACTCATGTTGCTATCTTTTTTAGTTGTCTAAACGCAGGGATGTGCGTTGTGGTACAGTGGATATCGGCTCGGAACGAGAAACTGGGGAGCCGAGTTCGAATTCCAGTTGAATCCATTGTATTCACTGACGCGCAAATACTCTTGGGAAAGGTATTAATCCGTCTCTTCCTTCCAGTTATGGGTTAAATAGCAGAACAGGTTGGGTTCTATAGCCTTGGTCGACAACCAGTCTACCGCAGAAAGCAATGGTAACCTACTGCGGGATAATCTTCTGCCCAGTCAGTCATGTCTCTTTCGAGACATGATCGCCCAAGCGTGTATCACGTATGACACTTAACTGACTGAAACGCAGGGATCCTCTCAGGTTGCTTGCTTGCTTGTTTGTGTGTGTGTGTATATATATATATATATATATATATATATATATATATATATATAGCCAGTTAGATAGATGTTTGTGACCCTGGGTTTTAGATGATCACAAGAGCGTGAAACCCAGGGTCACAAACTCACCCCTCTGTATATGAATATGTCAGCTCTATCACGGATATTGAGCGCTTTCAAATAAGTACCGCGCATATACAATATATAAATAATATAATATACATAAATTGCATATATATATATATATATATATATATATATAAATATATATCCCTTTTGTCACGCTCATTCAGAGAGAGAAAATAGCGAGGTAAAGTCGGCACAGTCCATTCGAGAGGTAATAGTGAGTCAGCGTTAGCTTAATTCATTCTTTTTCAATGCTTGTTTTAAATTAATTACTTAAAAGTTAAAATTTTCACTTGTTTGTTGATAATCTACATTTTCTAAATAAAAGTAAATGTTTCGCAAATATATTTCGAATTAAGTATCAGTATTTTATATTTTTTTAACCATTTTGTATCTTGTCTTAAGATTTTGACCAGGAGTGTATATTCTCTCTATTATAATAACGACTGTTATATAATTTCCATCCTTTCATTCTTGCGGGGAGACTTGGATTATTTTTTTCTAATGTTTTAATGTACGATAATCAAATTTATTGTCGTCTTCTTAGACGGCGTATCGATATAAATATGTTGCCGTCACGGGCAAACCCGTACAAAGCAATGTTGGATAAGCATTCTTTTAAGTACATGATAAATGAAATTACAAGAAACTTAATTGTTTCATTTTACTCATGATTAATTGTACAAAGAAAACACTTAATCATAGCAATGGATCGCATATGCATATCAATACATGCACATCTCCGAAAATAAGGGTTTTAACAAGGCTACTAAGATCCTATATTAATACACATCAACAATATTTTAGGGGAAAATGGCAACAAATAGACGCTACTCCTTTGAATAGAAAATAAACAATTTCAGTTTGTGCCACTTATCATGCAGAAAATAGGTTTAAACATTGTTTTGAACATACATAGTGCTGTTGAAACAGTAAAAGCGAATGAAAAATGGGCACAACACAATGATACTAGTCATTGGGCCTGACTGCCGTTGACTTGATAGATGAGTGTTTATAGATAGAAATATACACTACCGGCCATAATTATTAGGCAACCCTAGTTATTTTTATAAAGGAAATGATGTGTTTCATATTATATTTAGTATTTAATGGCAAATGAAAATAGAATGATTCTTTTGTTATTATTACTTTGCAAAATTTTACAAGGCAAGGAAGTAAAAATGAACTCGTGCGAATCACCCTAAATTTTCTTCATTTTTTCATTGAGGAAACTGTAATATCAGCAATTATTAAATATTTATAAATTCATGTTATTGTGCAATATTAACAAAAGAACTCTTTCTTTTTTTTTCATTTACAATTATTTACTTGACAATAAATATTAAAAAGTAGTAAAAATACATCATTCTTTTAAAACACTGGGGTTGCCTAATAATTAGTGTATCTAAATCTAAAATTATTTATAAATGGAACTTTGTGTGTGTATGTCCGTTACCTATAGACTCCGAAACGGCTGAACCGATTTTCTTGAATATTTACACAGTTGTACTATAAGCATCTGCGAGTGTTCTTAGCTAGGTTTTGTGTCGAGGTACCCCCGATAAATATCTAACATCGATAATCGAAAAAATTGAGTTATAGAAGGAGTTGTCCGATTTTAATCAAATTTGATACACTCATAGACAAAAACGTAAGAAACGATATTCAGAAGTTTCAAGGTTGCAGTTCTTACAATAGTGCATAAAATCGATAGTATATATATATATATATATATATATATATATATATATATATCTATATATATATATATATATATAAGCTTTCATTACACCCGAGCAACGTCGAGCTATACTGATATAGTGATAAACCATAATAGAATATTCATCTTTTATGTCCCTTATGACAGGTAAGTACTTGTAAGGTGTTATCTCGAGAAAGGAAACAGTATGTAATATCTTTATATTATTCTACGACACAAAATGTCAACTTGTCTGTAGTAAAAGATCTTATAAATTGTATTTCTGGCAATTTACAAGTTATATAGAAAACAAGCATTCATTGTCCTTCTCCTGGATGAGATTCTGAGAAATAACTGAAATTGACGTACAAGTCATGCACTTATTTATAAGTAAATTAAGAATAAAATTTCATATTTCTTTTTATAGAAAACATCTCCGCATTGTTTGGTGACATCCTGAACCATAGGGAAATTGACCAAATGGATCGGTTTCTTTATTTATAAAATTACCAATTGTTTCCCTCTGTGTCACAAGATATTTCATACCTCTCTCGAAATTACAACATTTCCCCTCAAGAAATAAATAACCCTATTAACTTTTTCTTCTTTTACACATACAGATAGACACGCACACACAAGGGTAGTGTTACCCGTTTTCTGTATAAGAAAGTTTTCATGGACCAAAAAGACAACGGTACTACCTCTTGAAATGTATGAAATAAATATAACATTTTTTTCAGTAAAATAATTTTTTCAAATCCACTAGATCAATCTTCATAACACTACTTAAGAAGCCAGTGATAAAGGAATGTGAGCTCCACCGAACAATCAGTTTAATGTGTGACACTATCTCCCATAGGGATACTTTCCTTTGGCTGGTTTAAAACAACGGAGAGAGAACTCGATACTGGCAATGTTATTAATGTTTTATTACGCCACGCAATGTGAGCCTAAGAAAAAAAAACATAATAATTTTAGTACCATCAAGTACTTCTAAATGCTGGAAGCATAAAATCTAATTATTTTGGGAAAATATACATTTCTCTTCTTTCATGTTTGTATAAATCTCGCTTCTTTCATGTTTACATAAATTTCTCTTCTTTTGGAGTTGAAATGTCGATTTCGCTAAGCTGAAAACGCGTAGACAAAACAAGTGTCATAGTGATTTGATATGGTCATACGAAGGCCAAAGTGCTGGTGGACAAACGAGTCCGTGAGAACCCGAAAGGAATCGAGGTCCGATGTGAGTTGGCAAAATCTCATTCGTCGAGCTAAAACCTTCCGCAAATCGAGTGGGTGGAAAACGATTTCATTGGCCAAAGGCTGTGAGCCGGCCGGATCCCCAGAGAGGATCGAAATTGGTTATGAAAATAGATGCTGGACAAGAAAAGTGCAGTTAGGCAGGAAGCCACCGCCGCCAACACCACCACATTCTCCGCCAGCGGCCGCCTCCGATTCGGCACATTTCCGTGAGATCTTTGCTGTTTTAGAAGTTACATAGAAAATTGATGACACTGACTATAGAGAATACGTGAAAAGTCTTTAGTGAAAATTTGAAGAGATCTGTTTATTTCAATGCTAACGAAACTTAGACAAAACATTTTGTTTAACGATTGGAAGCTATGATGCTTTCAGCGAACTTTCTCCCTCCGTTGTAACCAACATTTTAAACAACTGTATATCATCTTAAACAAATGTATATCATTTTCGACAACTGTATTCCTGGGAAAAGAAAGACATTGTTTTTTCTTTATATAAAGACATTCTTCGTAACTCACCAGGCGTGTTCGACCTTGTTCATTTATTTTATTAATTTCTTTTTTATGTTTTGGTGCCGTAATTTTTTTTTTCTCTCAAACCACAAGTGTACACCAGATTCTGGACTGGCTCAAGAAGGCGACTATTAAAATTGCACGACGAGATCTCTGGGATCTAATCACAACGTGGGACAGTGGCCCGTTGTTTCAACAGACGTCTTGTAATCCAGCTTTTGTGGCGACATCGTCGGACGGGATCGTCATGACCAGCAACAGAGACCAAACCAACCGTACAACCATGTGGCAGTGTCACAAGTGGTGCCGTTTTGGCCAGGATCTGACCTGAGGGTTGCCACCCCGGGCATGAGGCATCACAATGAGCCACCTAACAAAACTCATCATCCGGACTCCGATGAACAGAGCACGCAGCAGAATCGTCCCCGAGATAGGACAGGAACATTTTGGATTCATTAAGGATACCGGAACGAGGAATGCGATAGTCATGCTCAATATGATATGAGAAAGAGCAATACAAATGCAGAAGGATCTTTATCTGTGCTTTATAGACTACTCAAATGCGTTTGACAAAGTACGACAGGGACTTGATAGAGATGCTCGATAACCTCGAGATTTTCGGAAAAGACCTTAGGATAATCAAGAATCTATATTGGCAGTGAACCGCTTGTGTACAGATAGATGAACTCGGCAGGTTAGCAAAAATAGAAAATGGCGTAAGACAAGGGTGTGTTTTCTTACCGGATCTTTTTTAACCTGAACAGGAAGCAGTTATGAGAGAAATAAGACTTGCCAGAATTCGTCATTAGCGGCCATAATCTCAACAATATCAGATACACGGAGGACACGGTGCTGACACGGAAAGAAAAATGTGCAACCTTCTACAGAAGTTACCAAAAGAAAGTGAGAAGAAAGGACTGAGCATAAACCTCAAGAAAACTGAATATATGGTCATCAGCAAAAAGAGGAGACCAGTATGCCAACTGTAAGTCAGAGAATCTAAAATTAAACAAGTAGAAAAATCCAAATACCTGGGAAGTGTTTTGACAGAGGATGGGAAATGCGACACGGAGATCCAAAGACGTATTTTAGAAGTTAACCAAAGTACTGAAAGACAGGAAAATCTCATTAGAAACAAAGAAAAAGTGCTGGATTGCTATGTGATATCTGTCCTTCTGCATGG